>JBAKBP010001254.1:0-222226 GCA_037953745.1 Lithodes maja
TGTGGAGGCGTGCCTGGAGAAGTTTGACAAGAACGAAAGAATATTTCTGATTGGGGATATAAATGGTAAGGTGGGTGATAGGAAAGTTGAGGGAGTGGTGGGAGGGTGGGGGGTACCATCAGAGGTGAATGGGAATGGTAGTGCACTTGTGGACGTATGTGTGGGGAGGAGACTGTGGATAGCCAACACCTTCTTCCGACACAGAATGATCCACAGGTACACGTGGAAACGGATGTTGACGATGAAGGATAAGACAGTGGTGGAACGAAAGTCATTGATTGATTATGTATGTGTGGATAAACGAATGAAGAAATCTGTGATGGATGCTAGGGTGTATAGGGGTATTGGAGGGGGTCTGTCTGATCATTATGTAGTGGTAGCTAAGGTTAGGATACAAAAGAAGTGGGTGAGGAGAGCTGGAGGGAGGCGAGAGGAGGGTGGAATGGTGTGGAGGGTGGAGAGGTTGCAGGAGGAGGAAGTCAGGGAGGAGTACAGGAGAGCAGTGGAAAGACGACTAGGTGGGTTCGACCTGGAAGTTATGGAGGAAGTGGAGGAGATGAGCAAGGTGTTTAAGGATGAGATCTGTGCAGCATGTGAGGAGGTGTGTGGAGTGAGGAGAAGAGGGAGGGGAGTGAAAGGTACAGCATGGTGGACAGAAGAGGTAAGAATAGCTGTGGAAGAAAAGAAGAAAGCATATAGAGAGTGGTTGGGTAGTAGAGGGAATGAAGATTCCAAGAGACAGAAACGAACGAGGTACGTGGAGAGTAAGAGGGTGGTGAAGAGAGTAGTGAAGGAATGTAAGAGAAGAGTAGATGAGGAATTTGGAGGGAATCTGAGTGTAAAATGGAGAGAGAGTAAGAAACTGTTCTGGAAAGAAGTCAAGAAATTTAGGGAAGGTAGCAAGGGAAACAGTAAGGGTGTGAAAGATAAGAATGGGAGAATGCTAGCCGAGAAGCAAGAGAGAGTCGAAAGATGGAGGGAGTACTTCAGTGAGTTGCTAAATGTAAGGAATGAAGAGCCAGCAAACATAGCTGGATATGGTATGGGAGGGAGAAGAAGAGAAGTAGTGGAGGAGGAGGTGGGGATCAGGAGGTCAGAAGTGTGGGAAGCCATGAAAAGAGTGAAGTTGGGGAAAGCACCAGGAACAGATGGAGTGTGTGGGGAAATGTTGAGGTATGGTGGTGAGATAGTGATAGAATGGGTATGGAAAATGTGCAAACTAGCATGGGAGAAGGGGAGTGCACCCGATGACTGGAAGACTGGCATAATAGTCCCCCTATATAAGGGCAAAGGGGAAAGAGGAGTGCGTGGTAACCACCGAGGAATATGTCTTCTAAGCGTAGTAGGGAAGGTATACAGTAGGGTAGTGATTGAGAGAGTGAGAGTGAGAACGGAGAAATGGATAGGCGACGAGCAGGGAGGTTTTAGGAAGGGAAGAGGATGTATAGATCAGATTTTTACCCTGAATTGTGTTGTGGAGAAGTATCTGGAGAAGAAACAAAAGGTGTATGTTGCCTTTATGGACTTGGAGAAGGCCTATGACAGAGTGGATAGAGAAGGTTTGTGGAAAGTACTAAGAATATACGGAGTAGAGGGCAAATTGCTGAAAGCAGTGAAGAGCATGTATGAGGGTGCAAAGGCGGCAGTACGTGTGGAGAGTGAGCAGAGCGAGTTCTTTGACCTGAATGTTGGTTTGAAACAGGGGTGTGTGATGTCCCCGTGGTTGTTATACTGTATATATGGATGGAGTCATGAAAGAAATACTATCAAGAGCAGTGGATGTTGGTGTATCGCTGAAAAGGGAGGGAATTGAGTGGAAGCTACCTATACTGCTGTTTGCGGATGATACAGTTCTGATGAGTGATAATGAATGGGAGTTGCAGGGTCTGGTAAATGAGTTTGGAACAGTGTGCGAAAAACGGAATTTGAAGGTAAATACGGGAAGAGCAAGGTTATGGTCTTCGAAAGGGGTGAAGTCACAAAGTGTGAGGTGAAGCTGAACGGTCAGGCTATGGAGATCGTCAACTCTTTTAAGTATCTGGGCAGTGTGTTGAGTAAAGATGGGACTATGGATGAAGAAGTGCGGGAGAAGGTACAACAGGGGAAGAGGGTTGTAGGAACGCTAAAAGCAGTAACAAGAAATAGGGTGGTCAGTATGGAAGTGAAGAAGTCCTTGCATGACAGTGTGGTAATCCCGACACTGACTTACGGAAGCGAAGCATGGACGTTGGTTGAGAGACTCAGACCAAGAGTGAGAGCAGTGGAAATGAATTACTTAAGGAGTGGGTGCGGAGTTACATGGAGGGATAGACAGACTAATGAGGAAGTAAGAAGGAGGTGTGGTGTGGAGGTAGACGTGCTGGAAAGTGTGAAAAGGAACAACTTGAGATGGTTCGGCCATATGGAACGTATGGAAAGCGAGAGAATGACTAAGAGGGTGTACGAGAGCGAGGTGGAGGGACAGAGAGGGAGAGGTAGACCGAATATGAGGTGGAAGGATGGAGTGAGGAAGTACATGAACAAGGGCGGTGCTGGTTGGGGGGAGGGGCGTCGACTGACTGGGGACAGAGGTGCATGGGGGTGGTTCGTTCGTGGCCACCCCTTCGGGGATCACGGCGTCAGGCAATAGATAGATAGATAGATGCAACGTTTCTTCGTATGGATAGTGTAGGAAGGTCCTGTGTGATTGCAGGGTTATTGATTAATCTAATAGCTTTATTTTGAATTTTGTCCAACTGCCTCAATACTTCCACTCCACAGAGGTGAACAGTAATCCATCTGAGAACGCACATGACTTTTATATATTACGGCCAACTGCTCGTCAGTGAATAATTATCGAACTCTGTACAGGAGTTCCATTTTTTTAGAGGCATTCTTAGCAATGCTTCTAACATAATGTGTCCAGCTCAGGTTAGTAGTTAATGTTACACCGAGAATGTCAATACTAGGGGAAGTATATAACACAGTGTATTGTATACACTGATCTACCAACACAGGACCAATCAAAATGGTCCTCTGTTCCTGCATACCATAGATTCGAACAACTCAGACCCAAAAATCATAAATCCCTATAAAACAATATACAGTATACGTTTTCCATACCATAAAATCTGCAGAACAGACCACCAACACACGCATACCTCTCGTATTTGGTCTATGCTCTCTCTCTCTCTCTCTCTCTGTATGTGTGTGTGTGGTAGTGAAGCTGAATGTAAGCAGGTTCGGAGTGGCTTACGAGACCTTAACCCAGGATCAATCCAGGATGATAAATGCTCTGACGAACTAAGATAGGGAGGCTGGTATAATGGATGTTGGAAAGTATACCAGTTGGTGGTGTTTGTGTAAGTTGTGTGGTTGAAGGTA
Source organism: Lithodes maja (assembly GCA_037953745.1). Lineage (NCBI taxonomy): Eukaryota > Metazoa > Arthropoda > Malacostraca > Decapoda > Lithodidae > Lithodes > Lithodes maja. The sequence goes on from JBAKBP010001254.1 coordinate 3,364, forward strand.
TTGGTTGGTATTATACAGAGGACCGAGTTGTTGTTGGTGTGTTAACATACGTCAACTATAATGGTTGGGTTATTCTTTCCTTCATCATACTGTACCCTCACACACACTATTCACTAATATGTTAAAAATAACAACATACAATCTATCGGATCAGGAAATGATGTAATACCTTCCCTACTCGTTAACGGGTGAAACAGACGACTCTATCTTTGGATGTTTAACCCCTTCTGTACCAGCAACGTCTTTTTTGTTATATCTAACTATACTTAAGACGATTTTGTGAAGCTAAAATACCATATATGATAGAACAAAGGGTTAATGAAGATAGTGTGAAGCCTGTTCATTTATGGAGGCCCTTCCTAAGCTGAATATAATAGCCAAGTGTAGCCAGTATAAAATATAAAATAAGGTGAATGTTGTGAGGAAGGCTATGATAGCCTCCTTACCCGTTACTATACCACAGGATTTTTTTTTTTTTTTTTTTTTTTTTTTTGGGGGGGGGGGGGGATGCGCAATCTCCATAAGCTATTGCTATGAATCTACATTAATTCTGAGGCAACTCTATCAGCAGCTGGGATAAAGTATGGTGTGTCATACCCTCGTCAATACACTGTCTCGGATAATAGGCTAAACTACAATCTGGGGTACCAGTACATAACATAGCCTAACCATATACCCAATCCTAATAGAACGAAGCCAAACCTAGTCGAGTCTAACCAATCTAAACCAGATACAATTAAGTCCTATCAAACCAAATTGAACCTAGCCTAACTAAGATAACCCCAACCTAGCTTAATAAATAACTAAACCAAATATAACCAAACCAACCTTTACCTAATATAGCCAAACATACTTAAACTTAATCATATCAAAATAAATCTAGGCGTACGAAAAACAAGTATTGTAGCCTAATTATTAGGCTATAGTTAACCCCTTGTGTACCGGTAACGTCTTTCTCACTACATTCTGGATGCTATTAGACGAGTTTATACAGTTTACTCCAGCAATTACCAGGCTTCGAAGTATCTCAACCATATTTACTACCGCAGATCCTTCTAAAACTGAACATAATCGTTTGATGTAGCTAGACTAAACTTTAAAAGACGTCGTCGGTACAGAAGGGGTTAATGGAGAGGGGAGAGAAGGCAAAATAAATATTTACAAGAAAAATATACGAATCAAAGTGCATGTAGAAAAGCGAGAGAATACATTTGGTGAAGTAAAACATCCTGATGGATACATTATATGCTTTCATTAATTTCATTGGAGGTGTTTGGTGTTGTGGTGAAATTAATAACAAATAGATTATGTGAGTTCCGTCTATGCCCGGACCACATATTGTATTTATCATAATGTTGGTGGCTATGGACAACCCCACACATACGGATCTTGTGTTTGAGTCACGTGATAAGTTACTTAATATGTGGCACAGATACTTGTTGATCGCACTCAAAGCCTTACTATCAATCGAATCGGACGAAAACATGCGAACAAGTGTTCTGTGAGAGCTGGCAAATTACCGTGTTTTTTGCAAAATTCCTAGCCAGTAAATAAGATACGCAAGTTATATAATTGCAACTAAGAATACTATAATAATGTTTCCGTACTCCACATTGCAATAATTATATTAACTATCTAGTAAATGGGATACGCTAAATTGTATAAGGACACCTACAAGTATTGTAATGTTCCAGTATTCATTAACACAATTATAATCCTTATAATATACAGTATAGTAACATCTTACACTACATTATCTGGCTAGGAATACCGCAACATTATAGTATGATCACCAATAACGCTGCGGTTAAATACAGGCCCTTGTCCAACCAATTCACCAATTATCCAATACCAAAATGGCAGAACCTACCTTGATCAGATGCTGGCGCTGATGGTCATCCTCCAAACCTAATACGCACTCTTCCTCGGGTTACAGTCTTCCTGGAACGATGCTGACACCCACTTGACACTTTAACCAACTATAAACACCCGAATTACGCCGATAAAACGCAAATGAAGACGATTACCGGTATATTTCCCGCAGTCACACACTAACACATCCATACTTCCGTGCCGTGAGCCGAACTCTGAGGTGCATTGCTGCCCCTGACTGCTCCCCGAATCTCTGCCCAAACGTGTTCATCCTACACTCTCTGACGCCGAATCTCCCACCGACAACAGCTCCGCATAGCCACTGAGAAAACTCGATCATAATTTGAGTATTTCATAACCCTATTCCCTTTATTCATTGCATGAAAAGTAGTTAAGTGCTTGTTTAACCTCCACATAGTTCTGTAGTTGCCGTGCACGTTATTTTATCGCTTTTCTGACTGATAAACATTGTTGTTTACATTTGTTATCCTAGATTGTAGCAGACGACGCGCACCTCAAATCGACCAATCATTGTATTTGCTTATTAACTCTAGTAGTTATCATATTCAGTATCCTACTGTAGCTATATATATCTGTAATTTTAGTTGTTGCTTGCATGATCTTGTAGTAACCTTTGACTGATAACTTTGTTTATCTAAATATAATCCTGCTTGACTAGCCTACAGTGACACCAGCGCCATCTGTTGATACAGTACATTCACCCCTTGTGTGCAATTACACTTTATTCTTATATAATCTCTATTTGGTGAATTGTATATTTAGTTACATATTCTATATATATATATATATATATATATATATATATATATATATATATATGTTTGTTTTGCTTTTTTAGGTAGGTTATCACCCCTGGTAGCCTATTTCTTCGTATTTCATAATTTTTGTTTTCGGTTAGTCTAGGCTACCATCCCTGGTGGCCTATTTCTGCGTACTTCAATTTTTAAATTTTAAATTAGGCTATCACCGCTGGTGGCCTATTTCTGCGTACCGGTATTTCATATTTTTTGTTTTTGGTTATTTTTGTTTTCGGTTAGTCTAGGCTATTATCCCTGGTTGCCTATTTCTGCGTACTTCAATTTTTAAATTTTCATTTAGGCTATCACCGCTGGTGGCCTATTTCTGCGTACCGATATTTCATAATTTTTGTTTTCGGTTATTTTTGTTTTCGGTTAGGATAGGCTATCACCCCTGGTGGCCTATTTCTGTTTAAATAAAAATAAAGTTGTTTTCGGTTCGGCTATCACTGCGTATTTAAATTTAATTTTGTTTTGCTTTAATTTTTGGTTAGGCTATCACCGCTGATAACCTATTTGTGCGTATTTCAACATTTTGTTTTCGGTTAGGCCTATTTAAGTAAGTGAAGCGACCTGAAGTGAGTAAAGTGTTTTTAAAGTGAGATAAGTGTTTTTAAAGTGAGTTAAGTGTTTTTAAAGTGAGTTAACCCTTTACCGGGCAAGTTACCATATATGGTAACTTAAACGGGTGGCAAAGATGGCGTCCCCCAGCCGCCCGCAGATGTCGAAACATGGTGCAATCGCCTCCCAGCCAATCAGGATGCATCACGTCACAACCCAAGCCATTGACGTCAGAGCTCCCCCAGCTCGCCATTCGCTCAGAGCCGAGGGAACTTCAGTCTTCTCCCAACCTTCGTCCGAGACGCACTTTCGCCCAAAGTTGCTCCCACGCCCACGACCCTACCACCCGACATAATGCCGGTAAGTTGATGAAACCCAAACATTGTACAATAGAATAAATGTGCTATCGAATGATATTGGTGTCAATTACGTTAGGGTTCTAGAAATTGATGTAATCCACGAGTGAAAAATCGTATGTCCATATATGGACATACGCCCGTCTATCGTAATTTTCAAATGTCCATATATGGACATTTGGCCCGTCTATCGTAAAACGTAATTGCTTATAAATGGTAATTTGGGACGGATGTCGTAATTTTTTTATTGACACTAATAGTTTTATATAACTAGATATAACTTTTTATATAATTTCCACAATTTATTATGGGTTGTGGGTAAAGTTGTGTAGAACATTAGTACATGCTCCAGTGACAACAATGCCATATTTTGATGTTTTTCATTAGTGAATAATGAATTATGTGTGTTTTTTTTATATTTTAACCAAATTTCTTCATATATTATTACATTTTTGTGTCAAATTCTATATTAAAATAATGTTCATTATAATGAACATATTGTACACTATTTATTTATATTATAATTATTATATATACATTTTGTGATATTACTAAAGATATTTTTTATTATATATATGCATAATATGTTATATATATATATGTATATATATATATATACGGTATATACTGTATACCGGTATATATTATATATATATATATATATATATATATATATATATATACGTATATATATATATATATATATATATATATATATATATTTATTTATTTACTTTTTTTTATTTTTTTATTCGTGTATTGACTTTTTTGGATACATTTCTAACAAATGATTTCTCTTTCAGTTACAGACAGGACTCTTCTACAAGCGGGCCCGCCGCTGCGAGGCTACTGTGGTGCCTGCCGAACCTAACATCAGCGACGATGAATCCATGGATGACGACTATGTCGCTGACCCGGGCTTCATGCTGCCACCACCCCACGATGTCAAGACACCTCACGCGTCGAATGAACCAAACCCCAAGAGGAAGTGTGTCACGCCTGCATTTGAGTAAATACCAGAGGAGGAGGAGGAGGAGGAGAAGGCTATGGAGGTAGCGCTAGAGGAGAGCGCTAGGGCTAACGCGTCCAAGGGTAAGGATAAGGGTAAGAAGTCCCAAGCACGGCCCACAACCTGGAAGAAGGAGGACATCCAAAACCAACCCCTACCCGCCTATCACCACAACCCTCCTCAGTACATCGAGGCTCCTCACCAGTATTTTGCCCGATTCATAACTCCACAGGTAATCAAACATATAACCTACCAGACCAACTTATATGCCACTCAGAAGGACATCGCCACAACTTTTTCGACCACTGAGGAAGAGATGACGGTGTTCATCAGTATCCTACTGAACATGGGTATTGTTGAGTGTCCCTCCCTGGACGACTACTGGGCTATGTACACTCGGGTTCCTCAGGTGGCCGACCTCATGTCACCGAAGCGTTTCCGACTACTCCGCCGAACCATCCACTTCAATGACAACTCCCAGCTGGGTGGCACCATCGACAGGTTCTACAAGGTCCGTCCCCTCTTCATTTTCATCACCGATGCCTTCAGGAGTGAGCCTCAAACACCCAAGCAGTCCATCGATGAGGTCATGGTGGGATACAAGGGAAAGACAGCAGGGAATCTCAGGCAGTACATCAAGAACAAGCCTGACAAGTGGGGATTCAAACTGTTCTCCAGAGCCTCGGAGGATGGTTTCATCCACGACATGGTTCTCTACCAGGGGAAGACTACTCTACTTGCCCACGGTATCCCCCTAACCCCAGAACAAGAGGTCCTCGAAACCACCAGCCAGATTGTGTCGGTTCTAGCCAGCACCATGTCGGTTCTAGCCAGCACCATGACCTCATCCAGTACCACAGCCATCTTTGCCGACAACTTCTTCACGAGTCTGGAGCTGGTGAGGTACCTGCAGGCGAGAGACATCAGGTACACAGGGACTGCGAGGGACAACAGGATCAGCAACCCTCCTCTCAAGTCGGCCAAGGAGATGAAAAAGAAGGCTGTCCCTCGTGGTACTTATGACTACCTAACCACCGACGATGGCATCCTGGCTCTGAGGTGGAAGGACAACAAGGCTGTGACTGTGCTGTCCACTGACCTGGAGCTGGAGCCGGTGTCTAAGTGCAAGAGGTACAGCAAGGACACCAAGAAAAAGGAGGACGTCGATTGCCCCAATGTTATCAAGAGCTACAATGCAAACATGGGGGGCATCGACAAGAGTGACATGCTGGTGCACCTGTTATCGTACCCCCATGAAGTCCAAGAGGTGGTACATGAGGCTCTTCGCCCTATGTGTGGACCTCTGCCTGACCAATGCCTGGCTGTGTTACAGGCGGGACTGCCGGTCACTAGGTGAAAAGGGAATGTGCCTCAAGGACTTCAGGATACAGGTGTTCCGTTGCACCAGCAACAAGAAGTCCATGATCGCTTGGCCTCTGAGGAGCTCCTTGTCCTCGTCACCTTGGCAGCCCCAACACCTCCAGCCCCAACACCCACAACAACACCATCGACCTACCTAAACCCATCCGTGGTCAGCGCAGCCAAGTGCCTGACACTTTGGTGCGGTTTGACAGGACCCTCTTCCACGTCCCACTGTATGTCACCCGGCAGACCTGCAAGCACTGTAGCCGGAAAGGTAATATAATTCGGTCTAATGTGCTCTGCCAGATGTGCAAGGTACACCTGTGCCTCAATGCCAACAGGAACTGCTTCAAGGACTACCACACACCTGTTGCCTAGGTTCAAGAGGCAAGGAATGTTGAAAAGAGGTGGGAAATCCGGGTACAAAAGGACTTGGTCAACAAACAACTATAATGTAAGGTATTTTTATTCTAATATATTTTTGATAAGTTTTTTTAAATAAAACAATTATTTTACTGTCATGTAGAGTGTTTATTTATCCATATTTATTGTTTTCAATATTGCAACTTTCTGAAATTTTATGACCATAGACCGGCAAGTGACCATATAATTATAGTCACTTCACAAATTTCAATTTGCAACCTCAAAATCAAAATCAAACGTAAATATGTCTTAGAAAATTGTCTACTTTCATGGTCTAGGGTAAAAAACTCGATAATATAAGTATTTCTATGAGTGCCCGGTAAAGGGTTGCATTTTTAAAGTGAGTTAAGTGTTTTTAAGTGAGTGAAGTGATCTGAAGAAAGTGATCGTCATCATGCCTCGTGCCTGTACGAACTGTGCCGCTAGGTTTGGTGCTTCCATGTTTGCTCCTACCGATCCACAAGTCTGCCGACTCTGCCAGCAACGAGAGAATTTTACAGCGAAATTGAATGAAGCCCACAACAAGATCAACGCCCTCACCAGGAAGCTGAAATAACTCCAAGAGTTTGTAACACTCAACGTTGGAGTATCACTAACTCCAATTGTTTCAACTCCAGCATCTATCACCGCCCCAATGTCATCTGCCAACAATCCAACACCTGCAGTAGCCACTGCAGCAGATGCTTCTGATGAACCTGAGCCGACATCAAACCAGGACAGCCGCCCTGTTCACCTTAGTCTCTCCCCCACTCCTCATGCAAGAAGCCTGCTAGCACGAACAGTACCAACCCCTCGCCCGCGTTCTAACCACTCCTCTCCCCAACCTGTATGCAGTCTCGCCACCACAGATTTTCGGATTTACACCAGTAAGGAACGGTGCACGGCCAACGCAGAAAAGGTCTCGTCTACCAGTCACAATGTCAAACAGATTTGATATCTTGGTAAAGATGGAAGACGAACCAGAAGAGACCAGACTCATTGGGGATTCCATCCTACGAGGACAGGTCGAAGAGTTCTGCGACAGAGTCCCAAATTGACGAAAAATATTTTGCATCCCAGCAGCTGGACTGGACGACATTGTGGAAGCCTTCGAAGATACCACTAAGGATGCAAACGAAAATACCCTTTTTGTCATCCATGCTGGTTCAAATGACGTGATGCGCACCAGATCCGAAGAGTTGATGGAGAAATGTCGGAAGATGATCCAGCACTACAAAAACAAGTCAAGGAATATCATCATCTCAGGCATTCTCCCCATGGTCGACGCACCTGACAAATTCTACGACAAGGCCTTCAGCACAAATAGCCGACTAAAATATTTGTGTCTGAAGGAAGAAGTTGAATTCATCAACCTCTGGGATAATTTCTATATCCAGCCTACTCTGTTCCGCAAGGATGGTACTCATCTAAACCCTGTGGGTTCAGCATGCATGGGTCGTCTCCTACACGAAGCAGTCCGCAGCCATGGATCAAAAAACGCCATCCGAGAAGAAGCAGCAGTGACATAAATCATCTAACCCCAAGCAAAAAACAGAGGCAACTGAGGACCACCAGCAATAAGGACCGAAGACAGCGAGGACCAAGGACAGCCATGAACATAAATGTAGATCCGACAAGAACCAAAAATATTATTAAATAGGGTTCCGTGAGTTCTACAATAACAAATTTAAAGGTTTTCTATGCAAACGCTCGTAGCATACGCAATAAATTTTCAGATTTAGAGGAGCTGCTGTTTACAGAAAATTATGATGCGATTGGCATAACAGAATCTTGGCTAAATACAGAAGATAGAGACTTTTTAGCAGAATATTCACTTCCCGGTTATGTAATGTTTGAGAAAAGCTGAATAAATAGAAATGGAGGTGGCGTTTTACTTTATATCGAAGAAAGTCTTAACCGGTCTCTTGTCAAAACCTCAAATTGTGAACGTCGACACATCTTTTGTGCTAATAAAGAATAATAATGGTACAACAATAATACTTGCGTTAATATACAGACCTCCAGCTCAATCAGTGCACACTGACCAAGAAATTTACGAACAAATTGCAGATGTAAGTAACTCACAAGATACCGTAATTTTTGGCGACTTTAATTTACCTGTGACCAAGTGGGGCGATACTCTTACTTCACACTCCGGACATGACTTGTATACAAACTTGCAAGAGAGTTCGCTTTATCAATTTGTTCGAACGCCGACCCATGGTAATAACATTCTTGACATTGTACTTGCAACAAAAGAATTAATAGAGAATTTGAATGTTGGTGATGAATTCAGTAACAGCGACCATCGTACGATAACTTTCACTTTAAACTTTACTAGTAACGAACCAAATAGTAGCATCGAAAAAGTCCCTAATTTCAAGAAAGCAAACTTTCATAAACTTAGAGCAATGTTTAAAGAAACTTACTGGAGCTTTTTAATTAACAATAACGACATAAATACATCTTGGAAGTTATTCGAAACCACTTACCTAAAAGCAGTGCAAGACTACATACCATCGAAAATACGGCATCCAGGCCATAATAATAAGCCCAAATGGTGGAATAAAGATATTTCAAACTGTCTGCTTGCTAAAAAATTTGCTAATGATAGATTAAAATCCTCACAAAACGACAAAGAACGGGTGAAATTTGTAGAGCTACGACGCAAAGCCAAAAAGTTAATTAAGCAAAGTAAGAAGACCCTAGAGTTACATATTGCAAATCAAAGTAAAACAAACCCGAAAGAATTCTATAGTTATATCAGAAAGAAAAAATTAGTTACTTCAACTGTTGGACCGTTAGTCGTCGATGAAATTGGAGAATACACCAAAGACGAAGTACAAATGAGTAATGCCCTCAATTCCTTCTTTGCATCAGTTTTTACAACAGAAGACCTCAGTGATATCCCTACACCATCGCCGATTCAGATTGATAATTCAGATGTTCTAAGCAATATCACCATTACAGAGAGAGAAGTATTGAACTGTTTAGATAAACTCAAGGTAAATAAAACGCCTGGACCTGATACAATCTCGCCTAGAGTTCTAAAGGAAGCTAAGGATGAGCTCTCCAAACCATTGACATTACTATTCAATAAATCCCTGCAGTCTGGAACTATGCCTGATCAGTGGAAGGTAGCCAACGTAACACCACCGATATTAAAAAAAAGGCAGCAAATCCCTACCCAGTAACTATCGTTCAATTAGCTTAACCTCAGTTGTATGTAAAATGCTAGAAACGGTCATAAGAGACAGACTCTTAAATCACTTAGAGGAAAATAACATACTTAAAGATACTCAACACGGCTTTCGTAAAACACGTTCCTGTTTAACAAACCTCTTAGACTTCTTCCACGATATCCTCAACCTCTACGATGAGAGTAAAGCTGTAGATATTATATACCTTGATTTTCAAAAGGCCTTTGACAAAGTTCCCCACAAACGTTTACTGCTAAAACTAAAAGCGCATGGAATACAAGACGGTGTGTTGAAATGGATAGAAAATTGGCTCAGCGACAGAAAGCAAAGAGTAGTCATAAACGGTAAGGCATCTAAATGGACCAATGTAAGTAGCGGGGTACCCCTGGGATCGGTACTAGGACCAATTCTCTTTCTAATTTACATCAACGACATAGATGAGGGTCTCACCTGTACAATCTCAAAATTTGCTGACTATACAAAAATTGCAAATAGCGTACTCTCAAAAGAACAATTTGACGATATGCAACACAATCTAGATAAATTGTCATGTTGGGCCCAAATTTGGCAAATGAGTTTCAATGCGGATAAATGTAAAGTACTACATATCGGATACCTAAATGAGAAAGCAAAACTATTCGATGAATGGCACTCAGCTTAAGAATGTAAACAGAGAAATCGATCTGGGAGTAACAATATCGAGTAACCTAAAACCGAGTCAACAATGTTCAGAAGTTGTTAAGAAGGCAAACAAAATAATTGGCTTTATAGGCAGGTCATTTGAGCATAAATCCAAAGAAGTTATCCTAACCCTTTACAATTCCTTAGTCCGCCCTCTTCTGGAATACTGTGTTCAATCCTGGTGCCCTTATTACCAAAAAGATATAAACAAGCTAGAACGAGTTCAACATTGAGTTACCAAAATGATACCTAGCCTAAAGAACATACCATACGAAGAGCATCTTAGAGAATTAAATCTATTTCCTTTAACCCAGCGCAGATTAAGAGGCGACTTAATTCAAGTGTTCAAAATCATTAAAGGCATCGACAATATGAACTGTAGTAAGTACTTCACTATCGACCAATCTAATTACACGCAGTGAAACGGTTGCAAAATTATTGGTAAATCTTTTAACTCACACGAATCTAAGAATATCTTCTTCAATCGAGTTGTCAACTTGTGGAATGGGCTTCCCCGAGACGTTATAGACTGCAGCACCGTTGATTCATTTAAATTCCGCCTAGACAAATATCTCGCATCAAACCCTCGACTGACTGCGTTTGTAAATTAATAACTTTATTTTATCCTCCCCTCAGTTACTAACCCATCTGTCCCCTACTAACTTCCTAATCCTGCCACAGACATTAGTTCCCTTTCCAATGTTCCCTTACCCACTCTAAACCACTGTTTGGACACTTGATCCTCAGTGTTTTGGAGGACAAGCAGCCTAGAAGAGTCACTAGACTTGTTGTTGCTTGATTTCCTTTGTACTCCTTTGTACACCTCGTATTGCTTCCGGTTCTCTTTGTTTTAATAATCACTATAATCGTAGTTACTTATGAGACTATTTATATGTTTGGTAGGTATTGTTGGTGCCATATAAATACGAACACACCCGTATCAGGTAAATAATGCAGATTTGTTGTGGTCCTGGTGCTGGGTCGAGACCTCCGCCACTGATAAGGCCGGTCAACATGACGGTGGGCGGGGCTTAAGGCAGATGTAGACAAGGGCATAAAGTACAGATTGGATAGAGGCGAAAGCGTGACTTCACACGGTTATTTTGCCGCGTCCTAGGGATTTGGTGGCAGGACTGTTGTAGGGCATACAACCAAAACACCTTGGTCGTTTTTCCTTATTAGATACTCCTTGATATCTGTGCGCCTGGCTTGTCTGCAGTGTTACCAAAGTTAAGGAAAATTCCGCAAAATGAGGGGGCAATAGATTAAAGAGGGAACGTCTTTAAGAGTGATATAATGATGGTAAAAACACTTGTAAATTATTTAAAATAAAATAGATATATAAAAGCAAGAGGAAAATATTAGGAATACATAGCCTTTACAATATAAATAAATACATATGATGTAAACTGTATAACTACAAGCAACACAACAAGAATTAAAATGTAATTTTGAATATATATTATTAGTTACATGTTATGTAGATGTTAATTTATAAAGTTGCACTAGAACAGGACATTTCACGAAATACGTTCATAGGTTATACTTATGACACCTAGGGATATTTTGTCCCAGCATGTTTGACGTTGGCAACTCCCCACTCTCACAACAACAATGGTGGAGGTACAAGAGACGTGGCTGTGAACCTCCTCATAATTACAACAATTTCACGATGATCTGGCCTTTACAGTAGCCTCTACTTATGTCTATTTAACTCTGTCATGTCTATAGAGTCGATTATTAATAGCGTTATTAGTACAAGGTAGGGATTAATACGAATTAATGGGGATCCTCCCGTTTTCCTTTGCGATCGTGCTGCCATCTCTCGAAGGCTCGCTATTTTCAGATTTGTAGCGTCTTTCTTTCCTCTCTATCCAATCTGTACTCTATGGACAAGGGTTTGTTCCCCTACTCTGATCCATATCAGGGGAGTTTTGCCAGATACAATACGGCAATGAGTAGTGCAATAGAGATGTGCAGAAGAATAATTCACCAACACACATTAGGTCAATTGAAATGTGGTTGCATATACTTATAGATGCAGCCACGATTTGTATTGCTTTGTTATATTTCTTAATTTCTAGTATTGTACTACGTCTGGTGACACAAACCTATATTTTGAGCTAGGCAATAGTTGTTACGAGTGTACCATCCTGCACATATATTTAGTAATTTTAAACAGCCGTCCTGATGAAAGTTAATTCCGATATTATGTCAAAGGAAAATATCAACCATTAGCTGTCAGATGCAGGTATTCGTGAAATAGATATCATATTGTTCTTCTTATTGGTGCTTGTAAAATATGATTGGTTATATATTTCGTCATTCCATACAGAGTAGTTTATTATGATTATGATGTAGTCACGTGTGACACATCCAAATTCATAATAATAGCAAAAACCTAATACAAATTATAATTTATATTACTATTATTGTGCCAAATGATAAGCTTTCTATTCAAAACGATAATCAAATTATGCCATTGACCAAATTCTAATGTCGTATAATGTTCTATAATGAAAACCAGTTCTTCCTAGGTTACCAAAAACACTGAGAAGATACACAAACTAGTAATATGTTGACTATCAATTTTGCAATCGAGTTTATTAGGTCGCAAGTGTTGGGATATACACAATATATATGGCTTTTCCTCTTTTTATTATCGGCATACCATAATATATCTCTAGACTCCCAGTCTCATAACCTCTGTTCGAGATCTTCATATAATTTTCACCGTCCACCCCACATGGTGCCGCCAGTATATTTCGGTCTTTTCATTTCGCTCTCTGCAAACTATGACTTAAATATTTTACCTTCGTAAATTTAATTCTGGCAATTAAACAAGTTTGCTTGGTGTTGGATTTCCATTGAAATCAGAGGATTAATTTTCTCCTAGCTGACAACTGACTTTATTGTAGGAAGTAGAAGATGTGGTGAAAGGAATGGCTAACGGGATATATCAAAAGTATCAGCAATATTTATGTCCTATCCTCCTTCCTAAGCTGAATAAAACCAGATCATAAAAGTCTGAGTTAATATATGCAGAATGGATGAGGTTACTCGACTCACATTAGAATATTTTAAGGCAGAGTAAATGTTCGGGTTGAAACTGGTGGATAGAGAGAGAGAGAGAGAGAGGTTATGACGCTAAAAAGGTTAGTTATAAAAGGAACTCTGGAAGCCTATTGTTTATAGAGGAAAACACAGAGATCAAAGGAATCCATCTATAGAATGTGGAATATAAGAGAACAAAATAACAAATATTAAATGAGAAGATAGAAGATAAGAGAAAATGCAAATATAGAAGAGAAGAAAGAAGACTAATCCAGAAGAAAAAAGAAGATAATTAATTGTAACTAGAGAAAACAAAAACATATACAAGGAGAACATAAACTTTAAGGGAAGTTGCCGTTAGCGAGGCATCTTACCTTCCCGAACCTCAACTGAACTGATCTGACAGGAATCTAGCTAGTGTGTGTTCGGCTCATATATTTTACGTGTTCCTATGTTGTTAAACGAGTAAGACAATGAAATACCCAACCATATTCATATTTTTTTCAAAAATACCTTCCCGATCCATGTATATTTCTAGTTAAACTCAATATTGGCATGTACAGTAGATAAAGGCTATAGTAATGGCTAACACAATAACATGATATACATTTAGGACACCAAAGAGTGACTAATTTTGGCTGTTATAATAATATAGTCTATATCAGCAATGGCCGTGTTGGAAGTATTGGGGTGCGCCACATTTCTTACACCATGTATACTGCGTATTTCCTACACGTCACATCTACAAATTTAGCAGTTTTTAGAGTAATGACATATTTCCTACACATATAATGCATATCTCCTACACAGTTTTTAGAGTAATGACATATTTCTTACACATATACTACATATCTCCTACACAGTTTTTAGTGTAGTTACATATTTGCTACAGACATACAGCATATTATCTCCTACACACAAAAAACTATACGGTCAGATTTCCTACACTGCCGTGTATACGGGGAGGAGTAAGAAAAGGGTATTTAAAGTGTCCCATATTCGTGTTATTAAATTCTATCTATCTATCTATCTATCTATATGCTCAGGCCCAATCCCCATTTTGGGGGTAGCCGACTCAAGACAGAGCAAGAACAGGGAAAACACAAAAACAACATAAAACAAAAAATAAACACAGATAAAAAACACAAACTCACACACATCCAGGTCACCCAGGAGAAGACCCAGAGACCAGGGTTACCAAGGTCGCTCCAGCACTCCCCCGGCCCCTGATCACCCGGAGAGGTTCCGATCTCGGCAGGCAGACATGCAGCGGAGCCAAAGCCACAAGCCCTCCCACCACACTTCCAGGCACACCCTTCATATTAATCGTCCCCCCGGGCCAGGCGCCTGATGGACTATTATCTAGTCGAACTTGCGCCCGACCCCTTACTCCAAATGACCACGTGTTCACTCAACTATTCACAAGCATTCTCCATTCACTCCTGTCCACCACCACTTCCCCTGCCTGATCTATAGTCATTCCTCTATCATCCAAAGCCTTTCTTACACAGTCTCTCCATCTCAATGGGGGTCTTCCTGCCCTTCTATCTCCCCTTGTACCTGACTCACATATTCTCTTTGTAAGCCTTTCATCTCCCATTCGTTCAACATGACCATACCAGCTCAGCACCCTTCTGTCCACTCTGGCTGACAAATGTTCCTGCTGCCCCACTCTCCTACGTATCTCTTCATTCCTCAATCTGTCTCTACGAGTAACTCCACACATACTCCTCAAGCAGCTCATCTCCATCATATCCAGCCCTCTTTTCTCCTTTTTCTTCAGAGCCCATGCCTCAGCCCCATACATCATTGTTGGCACAACAATTCCTTGATACAGTGCACTTTTTACTTTCACTCCGAGATTTCTCGTCTTCCATATACTTCCCATTGCTCCGAAAACCTTCCTTCCTTCACACACTCTATGGTTTACCTCCACTTCCATACCTCCACTCCTGCTTATCGTTCCTCCTAGATATTTAAAACACTCTACTTGTTCCAATATTTCCCCATCCAGCCTCACATCTAGATTCACCCTATGCTCTCCCCTATTACACACCATTACTTTACTTTTATTGACGTTCACCTTCAGTTTCCTCCTTCCACAAACCACACCAAACTCTTTCACTACCCGCTGCAGTTTCTCATCAGAATCCGCCACCAATGCTGTGTCATCAGCGAACAGCAACTGATTCAACTCCCAATCTCTACCATTCTTTCCTACTAAACCCAATCCTCTTCCCATAGTTCTCCTTTTCACCTCCCTCACCACACCATCCATAAACATATTAAACAGCCATGGTGACATTACACAACCCTGTCGCAAACCTACCTTTACCTCAACCATTCACTCAACTCACCATTTCCTACTCTCACACATGCTCTGCTCCCTTATTATATTATATTATGTTATTATGTTGGTAGTGACAAACCCATCTTAGACCAATTAGAAAGGTAATTCACCATCGATATACCTAATAGATGTAATATACCTTTTTCATATTATATTTATACCCTATTATTATTTAGAGTGTAGCGTAAATCACCATCAATATACCCAATGATTAACCACTTCTGCACCGAACGTCATCCTTTTTATTATATTCTGGCAATGATGAGATGATTTAATTAAGCTTAGGAAGGACGTCTACCCATTAAAAGGCGGCATACTATCTCAATTAATACTTTTAATAAATAATGTAGCTGAAATCATATACAAAAGACGTCGCTGGTACAGAAGGGGTTAAACAAACCTTTTGCATACTTACAGGGATATCGTCCTTCTGAACCCGAGACTTCTTTTTATTTGACTTCAGCTACATTTAGACGATTTTATGAAGTTTAGGTATGAAGCTTTATGGTAGTTAAGAGGATTATTTATCAGAATTGTAGGATATGACAGTATAATTGTAGGAGTTATGCCGGATGCACCGTGTGGTGTAGGAGATATGTTGGGTACTCTGTATCAGAATTGTAGGAGATATGACAGTATAATTGTAGGAGTAATGCCGGATGCACCGTTTGGAGTAGGAGATATGCTGGGTACGCAGTTTTGGTGTAGGAAATGTGCTGGATACTTGTTTTTGTGTAGGAAATATGACCGACTATGTGTAGGATATGTGGCAGTACTCTAACTTTTGTAGTTGTGTAGGAGATGTGACTACGCCCCGGAAGTATATCTACACTAGTTTGTGGCGATGGTTTTATTGGTTGTAAACTTTCCGCGAAAATATATATACTGGGATGCAACTTTAACATATTTACCATGTTGACATTCTAACGTACTTACTTCGAACGGTGAAAAATGCAGTACCGTTGCTGTAATTCCTCCCAAGGGTTATCAGCTGTTCAACCCAATAATTGGCAAATATTTTCAGTCTTTCTTCTACTCAACAAGTGAACTCTGAAACTTTCTCCCACAATAAATTTTTCATCCATCCTATTACTTAAACTGCTTTACACTTCGTGTGTCCAGGCATTTTGACCCCAACCTGCCTTGAATTTAGTTCTGTCACTCTTTTGGCTTTGGGGGAGACATTCGTTACAGGTAACTTGCTTTTTTCCTCTTGCATACATATAGATAAAAAACGTGGTTTGTAATACTTGTACATCACACAAATTTAACACTAAAGCCGCGGGGCCCATCATATGTCGGGCGAGAGAACCATGGCCACCCCTGCGGGGCCTGACATATGTCGTAAGGGATGTTGAGCACATTATCGGCTTGAGAGAGAGTCCACTCGTTGGGAGGATGATAGGCGGGCTCTGACCGTTCGGCACTGCCCTCGCACCGCACCTGACACCACCTCTGCAACATTCCACACCCTCGACCTCGCTAGACAAGGAAAAAACCTGGGAAATTACCGTATTTTAGGGTTTTTGCCCTTGTGTTGCGCGATCGTTGCAAGAGAACCTTGGTCGTACAAGGATGATTCAGGTGTCATTGGAAAGCTCTATTATCGCCCTTTCACGGATACATAATTGTATTACGCTCTGGCTCTTATTCAGCCATGAAAAAGAGCATGGAATGAAGCTCGTTTAGGGTAAATATGCCAGCCTGCCAGGTAGTAGAAGTTACAAACATCCCCGTTTGACAGGGGTTAACAGAATAATATTTACACGTTTTAAAGAAATTGTAGGTTATAGTTTATCCTTTTATTTTAATGTACTGTGATATTGACAGTAAAACGCTGGGTGTCGCTCTCACCCTACCCAGTAACTATCGTCCAATTAGCTTAACCTCAGTTGTATGTAAAATGCTAGAAACGGTCATACGAGACAGACTCGTAAATCACTTAGAGGAAAATAACATACTTAAAGATACTCAACACGGCTTTCGTAAAAAACGTTCCTGTTTAACAAACCTCTTAGACTTCTTCCACGATATCCTCAACCTCTACGATGAGAGTAAAGCTGTAGATATTATATATCTTGATTTTCAAAAGGCCTTTGACAAAGTTCCCCACAAAGGTTAGTAGGAGTAAAAATGCCATTTCCGTTTTTACATCCGTAGACTTTATTGAAAAAAAAACCCACTGCCATTTTCGTTTTTACATCCATAGACTTTATTGAAAAAGCCACTGCCATTTCCGTTTTTACATCCGTAGACTTTATTGAAAAGCCCCTGCCAGAAAAAAAAACCCTGCCATTTTCGTTTTTACATCCATAGACTTTATTGAAAAAGCCCCTGCCAGAAAAATATGGGTCCAAAATGGCGACGGTTGTCCGGTAGTGACCAGTTAGGGGTAACCTGAGAAGTGTCCAAAAATGGCGACGGTTGTCCAGTAGTGGTGGAAAAGGTGGCCTACCTGAGTGGGAGTGGCATCTGATAAATCAGTCCTCGTGGGAATTATAAAAGGCAAATACTGTCACAACTTTCATACATCCTTACTATTTTAAATATGACCGTCTCTCTCTATCTTTCTATCTCTCTCATTGTACACACACACACACACACACACACACACACACACGGTGCCCCGCCTACTCCTCTGGACCTCATTCGTGATCAAGTGTCAAGATAAACCTAGCCTAGTCTAACCTAGCCTAACTCTTTCTCTCTCTCTCCCTAACCTAGCCTAACCTAACCTAGCCTAATCTAACCTAACCTAACCTAGCCTAGCCTAGCCTAACCTAGCCTAACCCTTTCTCTCTCTTTCATCATATTTGTCCACGCTATTCTTAGAGTTCAGATTTCAAGATACCAAGCCACCTGATTTCACCCATCTCCGTACCAAAAATACTTTTGGGTCACCTGCTCCCATAAATCAGTCTACTATCTATATCTCTATCTCTATCTATATAGGTCTGACAGCGACCCTTTCTTTCATCATATTTTTTCCACGCTATTCTTAGAGTTCAGATTTCAAGATACCAAGCCACCTGATTTCACCCATCTCTGTACCAAAAATACTTTTGGGTCAGCTGCTCCCATAAATCAATCGACTATCTATATCTATATCGCTATCTATATCGGTCTGACAGCGACCCCTCAGTAGTTTCTCTCTCTCTCTCTTTCATCATATTTTTTCCAACCACCTAACCTAACCTTGCCTAGGCGAGAACATTTGACTACCTGTTATATATAGTCATGCAGCCCACCCCGTGTGAACCCTAAAACATATATATATGCATTCAAACCTCGTAAAGGTATTAGTTAAATAGAAACCAACATGGCGGAAGCATTTACCTCCGATGCTCTCCACATATTCAAACACCCCGCTCGCATAATAGTAGCGGGATACAGCAATTCCGGCAAATCAGAACTCGTCAAGAAACTTATATCCAAGCATCATAATAAATTTAAAAAGATTGTTATATGCGGTCTTCTCTCGCACCCCCTACAGCATGATAAAGAAATAGGACCTAAGGTAACCGTATCTCCAGAAATAGTGAACCCTATAAGCGATGAGGATATTTACGATCAAAGAGGAACCTTATTCATCCTTGACGATCTATTTATCGAAGCTGTAAAGAATAAAGTAGTCGTTGACGCTTTTACCCGCGGTCGGCATAATAACATTTCATGCATCTTCATAACCCAAAACCAATACATGGGCGGTAAACATGCGAGGAATATTAGTCTCAACTGTTCTCACTTCCTATTACTGAGACAACGTGACTTATTGCAAATACAACTACTTGGAAGGCAAATATTCGGCAAAGACCGAGCCAGCGATTTTGTTGAAATATACAAATCTGCCGTTTTCTCTAAACCCTTTGGCTATCTCCTCGTTATAATAATAATAATAATAATAATAATAATTATTCAGTTAGCAATTTACAGAGTTGGTACCACATAGTTTGTTACAAATATGACATGTACCAGCCTTGCATAATTCCAACTAAGGATAGCCCAATAAGGCCGTTAGGCGTATTTCCATTGGGGTCCTTGTGGGATTAGGTTAGCTGGGGAAAAAAAAGGGGAGGATAAAGAAATGGATACTTTAGAAAAAGTATTTCTAGGGGGTTATTTTAAGATACCTTACATCCTATAGTAAATATCAGTAAACCGTAATCAGTAATCATTTCAGTTTGGTTTGTCTATCTCTTATGTCGCATTTAGTAGTAGACATAAGCTTGGTGCTCCCTTCTCGCAGCTGTCCGGTTCAGGTGTTCCTTCAGGCTACGTCTGAAGGAATACAGTGTTCTCTTTTCACGGACTGACTGGGGTAGGTCGTTCCAGTCTTTGATGGCGGTGAAGAAGAATGTTTGCTTACCCTGTCCTTGGATTCTCGGGACCTTAAAATTAAACATCCTGTTTCTTGTATTATGTCCACTCCTCTCATTTGCTTTAACAAAATCATTCTTTAGGTACTCTGGAGCTCTGTCATAGAAAATTTTGAAGGCATTAGTGAGCCTGATTTGTTTGGCCCTGTCAGCGACATTGAGCATACCTAGTGACTGAAGTTGTTCCTGGCCAACATGTGATCTGGGTCCTAGGTTCAGCATGAACCTAACCATTTTATTTTGAGTGACCTGAAGTTTGTGCTGTGCTGATTTCGATGATGCAGAGTACCAGGATGACACAGAATAGTCAAAATGACATTGAACAAGCGCTTGGCAGAGGGTCTTTTTGGTCGCCGCGGGCAAGCATCCCACCTGTCTATACAGGTATTTTATACGTGCTCTACACTTACTCAGGATAGATTCCAAAATTGTTTCACCTGACAAACTCGCGTCCAGTTTTAGTCCGAGATATTTAACTTGTGACACTGTTGTTATAGGAATATCATTACAGTTGACCGAGAAGCCCACAATGTCTTTCAGTTTGCGTTTTGTTCCACATAAGATGGCTTCCGTCTTGCCCAGGTGAAGAGATAGTCTATTGTCCACAAGCCATTCACTACATGATTCTAGTTCTTTGGAAAGTGAAGCGGCAATACTTATTGGGTCTTTTCCTGAAACCAGGAGCACGCTGTCGTCTGCATACAGTAATAATTTACATGAGACGCTCAGTTCCATGTCGTTCACATAACAGAGAAAGAGTAAGGGACCAAGGATGCTTCCCTGCGGGACCCCACAGTTAATTGGCATAGGATCAGATATATTATCATCAATTTTGACTCTTTGGGTTCTACCACTAAGATAAGATTTAAACCAGTTCACAGATCCTATGCCCATTGCTTGTAGTTTATTACATAGGATATCATGGTCTACTGTGTCAAACGCTTTTTGTAGATCAAGAAGAACCATACCGGTGTAGTTACCTTTAGACATTTCTTTACGAATGTGATCCGTTAAGTGGATGAGACAGGAGTCTGTCGAGTACATGCATCTGAAACCTGATTGAAACTTATAGAATAGATCATTTTGTTTGAGGTAGTGTTCAATTTGGGTGTATACCGCTCTTTCAAGGATTTTAGATACAATACATAATATGCTAACTGGTCTGTAGTTACCAACTTCTAGTTTATTTCCTTTCTTGAATAGAGGGGTTACAATAGCTTCCTTCAGTTCAGCAGGTACAGTGTTGGTGTTAATTGACAAGTTGATGATGTGAGTTAGGGGGCCTGCTATACCAATGGCTCCATCTCGTAGAAATTTGGCAGGAATTTTGTCTGGTCCTGTGCTTTTATGTACATTTAGGTTAGACAGCTCGTCAAAAGTGTATTTTGGTGTAACATTTTGCAATCCAAATGTGTTTGGGTGTATGTCTTTATCTCTGTAGAAATTTCGAAAGGTGGCCGTTGTTGTCGTGTATTTATTGAGAGGTTGAGGTAGGTTCTGTGCAAGTGTGTTTGCTATGGAGGTGAAGAAGGAGTTGAAGTAGGTTGAAATTTGTCGTTTATCGTGGCAAATCTGATCATTAATGGTGAGAGCAATATTAGTGTTAGACGAATCCCTTGTCTTGTTGCTGTAGCCTGTTGTTTTTAGGTGCCTCCAAAGTTTCTTTGGGTTATTCTGATATTCCTCTGCCTTATTGTGAAAATAATTAGTTTTCGCTGATTTTATTTTCCTACTTAGTTTATTCCTGGCCCTGTTGAACTCTTGTTTCAGACCTTGATCCTGTCTATGTTTCGCTAGCCTTTTTAACAGATTGTCTCTGTGTTCCAGATGGTGTAGTATGTCATTGTTGATCCATGGGTCTGACCTTGCTTTAATTCGTATGTCTTTCAGAGGAGCTATTTCGTCTAGAATGTTTGTGATGATGGTTCTGAATCCAACCCATGCGTCATTAACGTTTGTACTTCCAAACACTGGAGACCAGTCTGTATTCCATAAAATGTCCAGAAATGTTTCTTTATTGTAGTTTCTGAGTGACCTTGTTTTGATAATCTTGTGATTCTCTAGGGTAATTTTTGTGGTTTTTCGTGTGCAATATGTGACGAAGTGATCACTTATCCCAGTCTGTATAACCCCTGATTGGGATATTTTGTCCTCTCTGTTACAGTTTATGTGGTCTATTATTGTGGCAGTGTTCTCAGAGATACGTGTGGGGGTTGTGATGAGTTGTTTATGATTGTGCATTGTCAGTATATGCCTATATTCTCGTACAAGCCTATCATTTCGTTGTTTGTAACACAGGTTAAAATCCCCTAGTATGATGGATTCATTCCGAGGGTCTAGCGATGACAACGTTCGTTCAAATTTGGTCAAGAATTGTGTGTCGTCTGGTGGCCTATAGCATACCCCAATTGTGATGGGTCTTGTCCTCGGCAGGCGTAGATCGATCCACAGAGCTTCGTGATTTTCTACATGGAGGTCGGTCCTGGTTGTGTGTGTGAGGTTGTTTTTTACATACAGACATACTCCTCCCCCATGCCTATTGCGATCATTCCTAACCATATTGAAACCTTGAATGTTTATTTCACCAGCGTTTATACTTGAATCCAGCCAGGTTTCTGTGATTGCAATTATTGAAGCTTTGGCCTTATTAGCTAACAAGTTTAATTCTGACAATTTATGGTACATTGATCTGGCGTTAATGTGGATAAGATGGAGCCCTTTGTTGGTGAACACTCTGTATTCATCTTTGATTTTGAATGTGTCCTGGCTGGATTCTGAGTTGTTAATACTAATTGGTTCATTTACATTAATATTCGGTAATGAATGCAAGGCACATATGTTGCATAGGAATTCCCGTTCTTCACTGTTGGTCTTCTTAGAGATGCACTTCATGTGAGCTACAGTTTTACACTTAACACAGTTTATGATCCTTTGTTTTCTTGTTATGAGTGATTCACATATTTCACAAATGATTTTAGGACCCTTAATAGCTATTTCCCTACATTTATCGCATTCCACTTCTTTTCTGCTAGTAATGTAAGTACATCGATCGTGTACTGTTTCATTACAACTACTACATTGTGACGTTGTACTCCTTTTGTTGAATCCAATATCGCACACTATACATATTTTCCTGTTACTGTTCATCGTACGTCTGGCGGTGTGGTGATCAGCTGTGCGCCGTGAGCGGCTGATGGTGACACAGGAAATGAAGGATCTGAAAATGGGGAGGGAAGCGGAGAGGAGACCACAGAGAGTCAGAGAGCAGAAGATGTAACAAAAGATGTGGAAGTAGGAACCAGAGTGAGAGAGGAAATAAGCACAGAGATATATGAAAGTGAGAGAGAGGACATAAGTGAGGGGAGGATTGGGGAGCAAATAAGAAGAATAGATGAGGCATGCGAGAAAGAAACAAAACAGCAAAGATGGCAGGTGACGAGAAAGGGAAGGGTCGTGAAGGAGACGCAGGAAAGTGAAAGGGGCGAAAACATGGGAGAATGGGAAGAATGGTCGAATGCATTTCTGGGAAGCCAAATAACGAGTCAAGGGTCACTAAAGAACAGGGAAAAGAAGGAAGGGCTAAATGAGCAGAACGTTGGGGATGGAGTTGGAAAAGAAAGAGAGGAGGGAGAGCTGAGCTTGACAGATATGGACGAAGAGGGAAGTGAAATAGACTGCATAGAAGAGCGGAGAAGGGATAAACAAAGAGAGAGGAAGGTAGAAAGGGAGGGAAGTAAAAGTAGGAGGGAAGAGGTACGTAGAGTACAGGTAAACACAAGACCCAGGGGTAAGAGGGAGGATGGGGAGAGAAGGAGCAGTGGGAGAACACAAGTAGAGCCCGAAAAAGGGAAGAGTAGGAGCGTAAGGGAGGCGGAAACAAGGGAGAGGACAGTAGAAACGAGTGCGGTGAGGGGGACAAATAAAATAGGAGGAAGCGGGAATAATAAGAGGGAAAGAAGGCTGAAGAAAACAGTGATATGTGGAGATAGCACCTTCAGGAATATGGGAAGGATTTTAGATAACTCGGAAAGGGAAGTAGTTAGCCTAAGAAGGGCAGGAATATGGGAGGTAATGAAGCAGGCAAGAAACATAAATTTTGAGGGGGGGGAAGGAACCTTAGTAATACAGGGAGGGGGAAATGGTCTGGAGATGCAAGGAGTGAGGGGAACAATGGCAGAGATTGAAGAAGGATTAAGGGAAATAAGAAAGAAAGAAAAGAGAGTGAACATAGTAATGGTGGGAATCCTGAGGAGGCCCAAAGAGAGCTGGAGTTATGAGAAGGTAAGGATTGCGACAAATGATGAGATTAAGGAGCTTACAAAGTGCATGAACTCTGTGCTAAAGGAAAAGGGGATTAAAGGATTTAGTTTCCTAGATTTGGACAGAGAGGTGGATTCTGGGAGTTTTGAAGAAGATGGGTGGCACCTAAAAAGGGAGGAGGAAAGACATATAGCAGAGAGGATAGAGGAGATTGTTAGACGAGAAGAGAGGTGGTCGGCACGGGAGAAGAACAAAGTAGATTGACTATCAACGAATAAGGGAGAGGAAAGGGAGGAGGAAGTAGGGGCAGAGGGAGGAGAAGGGATGGAAAATGAAGGAGCAGGAGATACAATACAGGGGGGAAAGGGTAGAGGAAAAAAGAGGGAGATAGGGGGGGATAGTCTTGGAAGAAAGGAGATTATAGACAGTAGTGCGAAGAATAGGGAAAAAAATGGGAGTGGAGGAGTAGTAAAGGAAACAAATAAGGAGTCAGGGGGAGTAGAAGAGGAAAGGAAGGGGGGGAGACAGGAATGTAGGAGGAAGAAGAAAAAGAAACAAGAATTCCATGGAGAGGATATGGGGGAAATAATAATTGGGTGTGTGAATGTTAATGGATGGAGGCCGGGAATGATGGAGGAAATAGAGAGAGAAGCAGAGGAAGGAAGGTTGAATATTTGTGGAATAGTAGAAACAAAATTGAAGGGGAAGATAGAATGGGGAGGGGAGAAGTATGAAGTAATAGGGAAAGGAAGAGAGAAAACACAGAAAAAGGGTGGAGGAGTCGCAGTGGTGGTAGAAAAAGAAAAATGGGAAGTTGAACAGGTGAACTTGGGGGAAGGGGAAGACCAGGAGGACATACTAGTAGTGAGGGTGGAAGGGAAAGGGGAAATGAAAAGAGCTAATTTTATGCTGATTATATGCTATATGACGGTAGAGGGAGGGCTGAGAGAGAGGGAGGAAAATCGGAGAAAATACGAAGTAATAAGGGCTGTGATGAGAGGAAACGAAGATGAAATCATAATAATGGGGGATATGAATGCTCACACAGGAATCTTAGGGGAACAAATCAATAGGAATGGGAAGTTATTGTTAGACCTATGTGAGGATGAGCAGTTAGAAAATTTGAATATGGTAGAGGCGGAGGGGAAAGTAACATGGAGAGGAAGAGAAGGGAGGAGGTCAGCTATTGATTATATATTAGTGAACAGGAAAGCAGGAGAGAGAGTGATAGAAATGGTAGTGGATGAAGAAAGAAACTTTGAAATAAACAGTGACCATAACCTGCTGAAACTAAGATACAGCATAAAGTCTCACAAGGAGAAGATAGAGAAGTGTAGAGAGGCTAGTAAGCCAGAAAGATGGAAAATGAAGGAGGCGGAGTGGGGGAGGTTTAGGGAGGAAATAGGGAATATGGATATAGATGAAGTAGGGGGAGGGAGTGCAATGCAAATTGATAAGAGGATAGAGAGGGAAATAAATAAGGTAGCAGAGAGAGTGTTAGAGAAGGAGAAAATAGGGAGGAAAGGTAGAGGAATGAAAGGATGGTGGAATACAGACATTAAGGAGGCGAGGAAGAAGAGGAAAGAGAGGAATAGGATTAGGAAAGAGTTGGAGAAGGGGAAAAAGAGAGGGGAAAATATAAGTGAGGAGGAAATTCGAATAGCAAGGGAAGAATACGAGAGGGAAAGGAAAAACACAAAAAAATTAATAAGAGGAGCAATAGAGAAGCACGAACAGAAAGAAATTGACAGGATAAAAGAGAAGGGGGACAAAGGAAAAGCTGAGTGGTATAGATGGCTAAAAAGAGAAAAAAGGAGGGAAAAGGTAGTAGTGGAGCTGAATGTAGGTGGGGAAAAAGTTAGGGATGTAAATAAAATTGGAGAGGAAATAAAAAGATACTGGGAGGAAGTGGGAGGGGTAAATGACCAAATAAGAGTAGGGCAATGGAATATTGAACTAAATGAGGAAGAAATAGATGAAAATATGAATGAGATGGTGAGTGAGGAGGAGATTAGGAGGAGTGTGAAGAAGCTGAAGAGAAACAAAGCGGCAGGACCGGATGGGATAACAGCAGAGATGTATATTGAAGGAGGGGAGATGATAGTTAGGATGTTGAAGAAGCTATTTGATAAAATATGGGAGGAGGAAGAAATACCAGCAAGATGGAAAGAAGAAAGGGTCACATTGATCTACAAAGGAGGAGCAAAAAATGTGCACGAAATGGGGAGTTATAGACCAATAACGGTAATAAACATAATAAATAAGATATTTTATGGGATACTAAAGGAGAGGGTAGGAGAGTATGTAGAAGAAAGGATCCTACTTAGTGAAGAGCAAAATGGGTTTAGGAAGGGGAGAAGAGGAACAGACAATATATTTATATTAGATGAGATTATAGAGAAAAAGGCAAAGCAAGGGAAATGTGTGTTTATAGTGTGTTTGGATGTGGAGAAGGCATATGATAAGATTAGTAGGGGAGTTGCAGAAGCAGTGATGGAGAAACTAGGAGTGAGTAGGAAGATAAGGAACATGATAATGAATATGTATGAAGGGGCGGAGACAGAGATTGTGTGGAAAAATATTGCAGTGAAAGGAATCAGGAGAAGGAAAGGGTTAAGGCAGGGATGTAACCTGTCACCACTAATTTTTGCAATGTGCATGGAGGAGTTGGTGAGGAGAATTAAGAGTAAGGGTCAAGGAGTGAAAATAGGGCAGTATAGGCTAGCAATTCTGACGTTTGCTGATGATGTTGTGTTGACAGCAGAGACAGAGGAAGATATGGGGGAAATGTTACAGGAGGCGGAAAGGTTTGGCAGAGACCTAGAAATGAAGTTCAGTGTAGAGAAAAGCAGTATGATAGTAGTAAATGGACCAGAGGCAGTAGAAATGAGGATAGGAGGGGAAAGAATAGAAACAAGGGAGGAAGTGAAGTATTTAGGGGTATGGATAGGGAGGGAAGGGCGACAAAGGACAATGAATGAGAAAATCATGAAGGTGGAGCAGTGTAGTGGGAAACTGTGGAATGTGACAAAAACCAGAGTAAATAAATATAAAATAGTAAGAGAGGTGTGGAAGGACTTTGAAGTGCCGAGAATAATGTACGGGATGGATGTGAGAGGGAGTACAGGGGGTGAAATAAATAGACTGGAGACGGGACAAAATAAAATAGGAAGAATGGGGTTAGGAGCAAGAAGGTGGACAGCAAATGAAGCAGTGAGAGGGGAGATGGGATGGAGTACGTTTGAGGAGAGAGTGGCGAAGGCAAAGTTGAGGTACAAGAGTAGGTTGGAGGAGATGGAGGATCATAGGTGGCCAAGGAGAGTGAATGAATGGGGGGAGGGGAAGAGTAGATGGGCAAAAGAGTGTAAGAGAAAACTGAAAAAAATAGGAGTGAAACAAAGAAGGGTGGGAGAGGAGTGGAGAGATGTAGGGAGTAATGCAGGACTAGGTCAGGGAAGGAGACTAGAGAAAGAGATAGGAACGAGAGTGAAGGAAGTAGGAAGACAGGAATGGAAGAGAAATATGGAGAAGAAAAGTACACTGATAAGATATAGAAGCAAGGGGAGACCGAGAAAAGAGGAGTTCTATGACGGAAGTTGGGGAGCTGAACTACTGTTTAAGGCTAGGGCAGGAGCATTAGAGACAAATAGGAGAACATGGAGGTGGAATGGGGGGGTGAAAGAGTGTCTACAGTGTGAGGTGGGAGGGAGGAGAGTGGAGGAGACAATAGAACATATAGTGACAGAGTGCCAGGGGTATGCAGAGGAGAGAGAGGGGTTGGAAGATGAGTTGAAACGGGTGGTAGGGGAGAGGGAATGGGAAGAGCAGAAAGAGGAGGAGGATGAGGGTGTAAAATTTGTGTTAGGTCTCGGGACAGAAGAGGGGGTAGATGGGGAAATGGGGAAAAGAATGAAGGTAGTGAAAAGATTCCTGGAGCAGGTGTGGCAGAAGAGAAAAAGGAATAGAATAGAATAGGGTGAGGGGGGAGAAGGGGACCAGAGCGGGGGAGGAAGAAAAATGAGATTAAATAGTAGAGAGGGGAAAAGTTAAATTAAGGTAAGGAGAGAACAAGATATTGGGGGGTGGAGGAGGGGGTAAAATAAGGAGGGGAGAGTTCTGCTTAAGCTATATACTTCAATTCTTTGTCTTTAACTATCCTTTCTATGACTACATAATTTCTAAACTAATTCTTAAATCTAGCTCTAGCTGTTTCTGGAGAAGTCACCGGTGCATAGGTGAGCTGGCTTTGAGAGGGGACAGCAACTCCACAAGAAGAAGAAGAAGAAGTGTGAGCGTGTGAGATGAGGACAGGTTGTGGCTCTCCCTTGCCCCCCTCCCACCCCTACCTGTATTTGTTGTTTTATGTCCTTGTTCTTGGCCGTTGTTGCTGTTACTTCATTGTCGATGTGTTTGCTAGTAAATATACACCTAGGCTAGCCTATAATAGGCCTATAGGCTAGCCTATAATAGGCCTATAGCCTATTAGCCTAGTTAGGCTAGCCTATATTCCAATGGTAGTCTAGCTGATTTTTTGATAAATCTACAGTTATACTACCCCTATTTTGTTGCTATTCTGTTGGTACTAATGGGTTAATATTATTAGTAGTAGACTTAGTATGGTTTGATGATGCGCGGAAATGTATATTTGACTTGAAATAGATACATTGAAGTATTCCAAACCTTCGCAAACGCATAAACAGGGAACGTGAGCAGGGTTTAGACCGTCGCGCACCCATAAACAGGGAACGTGAGGGGGAGTTTAGACCGTCGCGGAGACAGGTTACTTTTCGGTTAGGTTAGGTTAAGTTAGGGTAGGTTAGGCTAATGTTAAAAATACTAAAACAAGACGGTCCTCGGTATTAAACAACACTGTATATCAAATACAAAATAAAAAACAACAACAAATTACCTGAAAAACTCTTTATCTGGTTGGTGATAATTTTTTATAAAAAAAAAAAAAATCCAGTTTCCGCGTCTGGTGAACCATCCAAACACACGCTAAAAGGCGTGTTTTGAAGGGGGGAGGTGGTGGGGGGTAGTGGGGGAGGGGTAGTATAACTGTAGATTTACCGTAATTTTTCAGGGTAGCCTAGCCTACATCTTTACTACCGAAACTAGCCTAGCCTACCACTAATGGGATGGATGTAGTTTCCGGGCGTACGGCCGTTATGTTTAGTGACCTGCCTAGGGCGATCGCTGCGGTTAACTTCGCGTCTAGGCTATTTTGACCGCGATATTTTCGGTTAGGCCTAGGCCTAGGCCTATTTGCCCCCTGCTGGCAATAGGCTATAGCATAATAGGCTACTGTATATGATGACAATATGTCATAGGGGTGCTTTGCCCCCCCCTCAACATATTATTGTATCCAAAGGCAGTGAAGATAGACGGGCACATGATAGCATGCGTCCGCCGCCGCTCCGCATAGGCTAGTGTAAACCCGGCTGGATAATATTCAAGGACAGTAGTGTGACGTTATGAGAAACAATTTATTAGGGAAAATATGCACCAATAGATTCGTCATATTTTTCTCCATATATTCCGCATGGAGGATTTTCGTTATCAACAAATTGAAAAATACCCACTTCACAGACAAATACACCAAAAATCTAAGTCAAAGCGGGGGTGTGGGGGCGGAAGCCCCCACCTATAATACTAGGTTAGGTTAGGTAAGGTTGTTAGGTTAGGCTAATGTCCTTTCAAAGGGGTATAGGCTAGTAAACACTAGGATAGCCTATACCCAGTCAGAGGTAAGAAGAAGAAGAAGAAGAGTCCTGCAGTAGTCTCCTTGAATGTTACCTTATTCTATTCTAGCCTAATTCTAGGCTAGACTAGGCCTATTTTAGAGTTGTGTAAGGGTATTTTGATGTGTCACAATAGTAGGAAATGCGATAAATCTACAGTTATACTACCCCTATTTTGTCGCTATTCTGTTGGTACTAATGGGTTAATATTATTAGTAATAGACTTAGTATGGTTTGATGATGCGCGGAAATGTATATTTGACTTGAAATAGATAAATTTAAGTATTCCAAACCTTCGCAAACTCATAAACAGGGAACGTGAGCCGGGTTTAGACCGTCGCGCACCCATAAACAGGGAACGTGAGGGGGAGTTTAGACCGTCGCGGAGACAGGTTACTTTTCGGTTAGGTTAGGTTAGGTTAAGTTAGGTTAGGTTAGGCTAAGGTTAAAAATACTAAAATGCGACGGTCCTCGGTATTAAACAACACTGTATATCAAAGAAAAATTTAAAAACAACACATTACTTGAAAAACTCTTATCTGGTTGGTGATCATTTTTTATCAAAATAAGTTTTTTTCCAGTTTCCGCGTCTGCTGAACCATCCAAAAATACGCTAAAAGGCGTGTTTTGAAGGGGGGAGGTGGTGGGGGGTAGTGGGAGAGGGGTAGTATAACTGTAGATTTACCGGAAATGCAATCTAAACAATCTAAAAACACGCCCCCTACTAGCGAAAAAGGGATGAATGTAGATTGTAGTGTCCGACAGTCCGGGGACTGGGCGACTGGGCGTACGGTCGTCATGTTTACATAGGCCTAGGCTATATCAATCGCCGCGGTTAAGTTCGCGTCTATTTTGACGGCGATTTTTTTCTCAGTTAGGCCTAGGCTATTTGCCCCCTGCTGGGAATATACTGTAGGCTATATGATAATGACAATAGGCTATGTCATGGGGGGGGGGGCGGGGGTTAGGCCCTCAACATATTATTGTATCCAATGGCATTCAAAATAGACGGGAACATGATTGCAAGCGTCTGCCGCCGCCGTCATGTTTACATATGTCGATCGTCGTGGTTAAGTTCGCGTCTATTTTGACAGCGATTTTTCCGGTTATTTGCCCCCTGCTGGCAATATGTATGATGATGACATATTATTGTATCCAAAGGCAGTCAAAATAGACTGGAACATGATGGCAAGCATCCGCTGTCGATCCGCGTAGTGTAAACAAGGCTGGCGGTACGCCCGAACTGTACATTACCCGCGAAAAGTAACTATTTGGCCATAGCCGTTTGCCGTGGGATACAAAATATGTTGGGAAGGATGTAGTTACCGGGTGTACCACTACCGACATACAACATAAATCATCTATAAATACTTATAATAAAATAAATACTTATAGGCCTAATAAAATAAATACTTATAGGCCTAAATCTATAATACAATACTAGGTTAAGTTGTTGTTGTTGTTGTTGTTGTTCCCCAGGCTGCCTGGCCGAACAGCCCCAAGGTCCCGAGCAAGGCCAAGGCCATAGAGCGCCCCCACAAAACCCTCCCTGCTTACCACTAACAAAGCCCGGGTGACCGAAGCCACTCTAAGGCAGGGAGCTGAGGAGGGCGCGGAAACGCCCGGGAAACCAAAGCCCCACCCAAGGCCCTGTGCCCCTCAGCAATTATGAAGGGAAAGTTGAGGGGCAAGGGAAAAATGTAACGCTTTGGCTCCCAATCTGCCAACTTTTAGGTTGGCAGTAAGGAGGTCGATCCACGGAAAAGACGCCGTCACTTGAGATCTAGAAGATATATAAGTAAGAGGAACAGTCAGAGTAAGCTATGGGTATGGCAGAGATCGCTCAGCTCTCACTCTGATAGACCAGCCCATCACCACATGACCACAGGTTAAGTTGTTTGGTTAGGGTAATGTATTTTTGTATCCAAAGGCAGTCAAAATAGACGGGAACATGATGGTGAAGGTCCGCGTAGTTAAACAAGACGGGCGGTACACCCGGTAACTACATTCTTGCCAATATGTTGAGGGGGGGCAAGCCCCCCCCCCCGGACTTATTGAAATCCTCATATATTTTAACAGTAGGGGGCACAAACCTCATTTTCCTCAACGCGAGTTTATGTAATTAAATTCAGTCCCAAAATAAATGTTATCGTGGCCTACAGCTTTCTTATACCATGTACAGTACTTCATTCCTATATGTGTCTAAATACGTATACACATTTATTACTGATCTTGGAAAAAATATATATCCTCTGTATCGCCTACCTTGCAAGAGGCTGGTGTTTTTTTTTAATTATGGAACTCTCGTCGACCGGAATTCTCGTCGAAGCGCGAACCTAGAACTAGTAGACGATGGAACACTCGTCGATGACATAGAACACTCGTCGACAGGTCCACCTACAAAAAAATCTTTGAAAAGAAAGAATAAAGTTTAAAAATATATCTTAATAAATAAAGGTCAATGTTTGTCTGTTTGTCAGTTACCTGTGTAGAATAAAAATAAATTGAGATAAACTTTGCATATCCTAGGTGTTGGGTATAGTGATGTCTACTGTCATAGCCCTGGTGCTAGTTAACCCGGGAACTGCTGGGAGACTCTTAAGAGTTCCCCCAGCGGACTGCTGGGAGACTCTTATGAGTGAGTGAAAAAAAAAATCAACTTTTGACATCGAAAAAAAAAAAAAATATTTTTATTTTTTTATTTTTTTTTTATTTTTTTGGCCCCTGGGCCATGCAAAATCTCAGTCCTCTACCTCCCCTCCTTCCCCACTTTCCTCCTCTCCTTCAGTTATCACCTATTTTCCCTGTTATTCCCTTATTCTGAGGTATATTTTCGTGCTAACATTAGCGAGTTGCAAGCAGGGTGTTGTCATCACTGATGGCAAGCGAGTGCAAGAGAGAGAGAGAGAGTATCGATCGACTGTGTCTCAGTGGCCTTGGGGGAAATTGGCGGGAAAGCAGGTTGCCTCACCCATACATTATACAACTCGCGGGCTATATCTCCGATTTTGACCATCCAAACGCTGTTTTCACTCGTTTTATTGTTGTTTCAGGTTAATACCTTTATAATCAAGCCGAGAAGCAAGAGAGAGTCGAAAGATGGAGGGAGTACTTCAGTGAGTTGCTAAATGAAAGGAATGAAGAGCCAGCAAACATAGCTGGATATGGTATGGGAGGGAGAAGAAGAGAAGTAGTGGAGGAGGAGGTGGGGATCAGGAGGTCAGAAGTGTGGGAAGCCATGAAAAGAGTGAAGTTGGGGAAAGCACCAGGAACAGATGGAGTGTGTGGGGAAATGTTGAGGTATGGTGGTGAGATAGTGATAGAATGGGTATGGAAAATGTGCAAACTAGCATGGGAGAAGGGGAGTGCACCCGATGACTGGAAGACTGGCATAATAGTCCCCCTATATAAGGGCAAAGGGGAAAGAGGAGTGTGTGGTAACCACCGAGGAATATGTCTTCTAAGCGTAGTAGGGAAGGTATACAGTAGGGTAGTGATTGAGAGAGTGAGAGTGAGAACGGAGAAATGGATAGGCGACGAGCAGGGAGGCTTTAGGAAGGGAAGAGGATGTGTAGATCAGATTTTTACCCTGAATTGTGTTGTGGAGAAGTATCTGGAGAAGAAACAAAAGGTGTATGTTGCCTTTATGGACTTGGAGAAGGCCTATGACAGAGTGGATAGAGAAGGTTTGTGGAAAGTACTTAGAATATACGGAGTAGAGGGCAAGTTGCTGAAAGCAGTGAAGAGCATGTATGAGGGTGCAAAGGCGGCAGTACGTGTGGAGAATGAGCAGAGCGAGTTCTTTGACCTGAATGTTGGTTTGAAACAGGGGTGTGTGATGTCCCCGTGGTTGTTTACTGTATATATGGATGGAGTTATGAAAGAAATACTACCTAGTGAGTTCACTGCTCAATAGGTGGCGTTCTGAGAGTGAGGGTCTGAGTCTGGAGGGTGAGACGGTGAAGCGCTTGAGCGAAGCAACCGGCCGCTTCAGAGATGGAGCTGCTTCGAGCCATGATGGTTGCTTCACATGTCTCACTCCCCAGACTGGAACAAGACCTCACGGGCTTCACCGTGTTGAGCGGTGGAATGTACAGGCTCTCAGCCTATGCCCGAGAGGGAGTAGTTGGAATATAGAAAAAAAAAAAAAAAAAAAAAAAAGAGCAGTGGATGTTGGTGTATCGCTGAAAAGGGAGGGAATTGAGTGGAAGCTACCTATACTGCTGTTTGCGGATGATACAGTTCTGATGAGTGATAATGAATGGGAGTTGCAGGGTCTGGTAAATGAGTTTGGAACAGTGTGCGAAAAACGGAATTTGAAGGTAAATACGGGGAAGAGCAAGGTTATGGTCTTCGAAAGGGGTGAAGTCACAGAGTGTGAGGTGAAGCTGAACGGTCAGGCTATGGAGATCGTCAACTCTTTTAAGTATCTGGGCAGTGTGTTGAGTAAAGATGGGACTATGGATGAAGAGGTGCGGGAGAGGGTACAACAGGGGAAGAGGGTTGTAGGAACGCTAAAAGCAGTAACAAGAAATAGGGTGGTCAGTATGGAAGTGAAGAAGTCCTTGCATGACAGTGTGGTAATCCCGACACTGACTTACGGAAGCGAAGTATGGACGTTGGTTGAGAGACTCAGACCAAGAGTGAGAGCAGTGGAAATGAATTATTTAAGGAGTGCGTGCGGAATTACATGGAGGGATAGACAGACTAATGAGGAAGTAAGAAGGAGGTGTGGTGTGGAGGTAGATGTGCTGGAAAGTGTGAAAAGGAACAACTTGAGATGGTTCGGCCATATGGAACGTATGGAAAGCGAGAGAATGACTAAGAGGGTGTACGAGAGCGAGGTGGAGGGACAGAGGGGGAGAGGTAGACCGAATATGAGGTGGAAGGATGGAGTGAGGAACTACATGAATGAAGGCGGTGCTGGTTGGGGGGAGGGGCGTCGACTGACTGGGGACAGAGGTGCATGGGGGCGGTTCGTTCGTGGCCACCCCTTCGGGGATCACGGCGTCAGGCAATAGATAGATAGATAGATAGATCAACCCATAATAGGCACATATGGATAAGTATTAATGCTATTAATGGCACAATGAATATTCTAGTGACGGAAACACCTCAAATACGTCAGCACAGGGGGACGTTTCCAATTACCCCCATGCGCACTTCAGAGGTTAACCCTCCAACCCCGGCTAGGGTATATCGTGACTGTACTCTGTGACCGGGGGTTTTCAGGAATTTTGGTCCATGTTGATTCACATGTTACTGTACTCCTGAAATACATTACACAAAGTTATAAAAAAAACAGAAAAATGTTGCACAAACCTTCATGTGTAGAATGCCGTTGAGTAGAGGTCTCTAGCCCAAGTGATTGCATAATGGTGAGCGCGGGAAGTGGAGTGATTTTTATGCGTGAAAATCATCCCGCGTTCGGATGCGTCGCCTTGGCCCAGGCCCCGGCTTGGCTAACCTACTGCGCACTTAGCCACTCGTCGCGCCAAACTTTTTACCTCCCGGAGGCGATTTTATGTATTGATAGTGATGTTATTATAGTTATTTGGAGTCCAATTATATAAAATATGTGTATTAGGCTATCATTGTCACTAATATTTCACATTTTCACTCGATACCGTAGTTTTTATGAGTAATTGAGGTAGGTTATTGTTATATTAGGCACTGATTATTCGTTATCACAGGTGTTTATTATACTTTGGCCATCTAATATTAGTTCGTGTGTCACTTTCACTTTGGTAAATATGCTTGAGAGAGTGTCACTGTCACTGATAATGCTCATTTTCACTTGATACGGTACATTTTATTAGTAATTGAGGTAGGTTATTGTTATATTAGGCACTGATTATTCGTTATCACAGGTGTTTATTATACTTTGGCCATCTAATATTAGTTCGTGTGTCACTTTCACTTTGGTAAATATGCTTGAGAGAGTGTCACTGTCACTGATAATGCTCATTTTCACTTGATACGGTACATTTTATTAGTAATTGAGGTAGGTTATTGTTATATTAGGCACTGATTATTCGTTATCACAGGTGTTTATTATACTTTGGCCATCTAATATTATGTCATGTGTCACTTTCACTTAGTTATATGCTTTGTAAACGTTTTATATACAATTTATTGTGTCTTTTTTCACTTATTTATATATGTTTTCATAATACATGACTTTTTTATCACAATACACCTGTACATTGTTTTATTTCCACTTGTTGCCTATATACATACATATTGTCAGTCTTTGGTACTTTCACTATGATTATTAGTTAGTACTCCTGCTTGGTGTGGTATTCAGCAAAGCACGGTATAGCACATAGTGACAGCTGGCACTCCACACACTGCATGGTGGTCTTTTTCTGCTTCCTCGGCCTCACCTGGCTGTTCCAGCAGACATGGCACTGCCTTCTGCTAATGGTGACTCCATCTCGTTCCAGAGGCAGGTAACCGAGCTTGTGCACATTTAGATACTGTGCACACTGCATGCGGTCCTGAACGGGGCGCCCAGGTTGTGCCACTGCCCTCTGTGGCATAGCATACCTGTCCAGGAGCTCCACCAACACCTGTTTTTGGAACCTCCGCAGGCTACTGAACTTCCTGGGTGTGCGCGGATTCCGAAGCCTGTAGATATTGTAGGCATTCAGCATTGACATGTCCACCATGTGCAGAAAGAACTTTTTGTACCATCTGCACGAGGTACGCAGACAGTCGATGAAGCCTATCTGCATGTCGGACTTGTCCACCAGCCTCATATTTATGTTGTAGTCAATTACAGCATCGGGCTTGGTCACCCTGACTTGGGTGCGGCGATCCACCTTGCCAGTCTCTACCATTTCCCCCTTGTGGACGGTGCTCAGGAGGTTGACCTTCCGCTGGTCGTGCCAGTGGATAGCCAGAATGGGTCCCGACTTCTTCTTGAAGACATCGCCTTTCTTTGTTTTAGGAGGGAAACTTGGCATGCCCTTCCTTTTCGCTCTAACTGTGCCTACAGTCCCCGTCTGGCGCTGATGGAGGTACTTTGAGAGAGTGGGGGACGTGTAGTAGTTGTCCGTGTAGAGGACGTGATTCTTCTGGAAGTACCGGTTCATCATGGCTTGAACCACTGCTCCGCCAAAGCCAATGAGGGGGTCTATTGCCACGTCCCCTTCCTTCCCGCTGTAGACCAGGAAGTCCAGGACATAGCCAGTTTGGCAATCGCACAGCACAAAGAACTTTATACCAAAGCGATGTCTCTTTGAGGGGATGTACTGCCTGAAGCTCAGCTTTCCCCGGAACAGCACAAGAGACTCGTCAATACAGACGTTGCAGAAGGGCATGAAGTAGGACGTGAAACATTCTCTCATCATCTCGTACAACGTCCTAATCTTCCACAGTTTGTCAGGGAGATGCATGTCGGTGTTGGTGACAAGATGGAGCGCTCCGAGGATGTCGAGGTACCGGTCCCGAGAGATGTATTTCCCGAAGGCAGGGGTGGATATCAGATCTTTGGTGATCCAATAGTCAGCCAACCTGTGCTTCTTCACATGAGGCATTAGCATGGTGATTGCCAGGAACACCATGAACTCGGGATGAGTCACTGGGGTCCACCGCTTCATGTGGCCCTTGGTCACCTTGCCAAAAAAGTTAACCTGGACTTGGTAGTGCTTATTTGTCTCTTGTATGACAAAGTCAGTAACCTCCTTATCAAAAAATGCCTCAAAAAGCTCATGTGGTCGAGCATTGGGGCCTGCAGGAAAACTTGGGGTAACTCCTGGAGCATCCTGTACCTCATCAAAAGGGGTTACATCAGGGTCAATGACTTCATCAGCAGCCACATCCTGCCAGTTGAAAATATAAAATGCGTCCTTCTGGCGACGCTGACGAGGAGCTACAGCTGGGGCAGCACGCCCACGAACTTTGGCGGCGCGCACCCTAGGGCGGCCAGGAGCGCGACGGCGCCCAGGCCCAGCCCGGCGGCCAGCCCGGCGGCCAGGGCGGCCAGGAGCACGACGGCCCTGGGCAAAGCGTCTGGGTTGAGGGTCGTCGATGTCCATAAAGTCATCGTCGTTGTCGTCAGAGCCGTCATCTTGCCCTGACGGTGGACCCAGGTAATCATGGCCAGAGTCATCTGTGAGGTGCCCTTCATCTTCAGAGCCCCCCTCATAATCTCGCGGGGAACGAATGATGCGTGGGCGGCGTGTAGGTCGGCGAGGTGGGGAAGGAGTGGCAGGTGAGGCTC
Source organism: Lithodes maja (assembly GCA_037953745.1). NCBI lineage: Eukaryota > Metazoa > Arthropoda > Malacostraca > Decapoda > Lithodidae > Lithodes > Lithodes maja. The sequence continues at coordinate 41,633 of JBAKBP010001254.1, forward strand.
TGTCATCTTCATGCAGAGGTTCGGGGCTCCTTGGCCTACGACGAGTCGTAGACAGCACTGGTTCAGTGTCTGTAGGTGCAGGTATGGATGCGAGGTCAAAAACATCATCAGGAACCTCTGTTGTAGGCTGGAGAGGTGGGGTGGACCCTGGGGAAACTTGTGGGGGCGTACGGCTGGGAGCGGCAGGGGTGGAAGCCGCGGGAGCCTCGAACAAAGAGCGCCTACTTGTAGCTCCTTTTTTAACATATTTTCTCCCTTTTCCCTTTTCTTTAGTAGTATGTCTCCTCTCGGGGGAAATAGGGGGTAAATAGGCCGAAAGTGGGGGGTCCTCAACCCTAGGCAGTGCTGGTGGTGGTGGGGAAGAATGGCAGGCGCCTGGGGCAACTTGGGTGGCGTGGGTAGATAAGGAAGACAATGGCGGGTCAACCTCAGCCTCACGCTCAGCCTCACTGGCACCCTCACGCACTGCTCCCTCACCAAGTTTTAGGGCCTCTTTCCTGGCTGCCGCGGCCGCCTTTTTCAGAACTTGCTTCTTATAGAAACGTATCTTGAATGGGGATTTAGCTGGCGAAGGGCTAGGTGTCGTGTCACTCAACCTAAACTTGGCAGTCGACCTAGTGCTGTCCCATTCGCTCACTCTCACTACACTCTCATCACCTTGCACAACTATATCACGTTCAGTACTATCATCACTTTCATCGTCATGCTCAAATCCAATAAAAAGCGCGTCTCTTTCATGAATTTCGTGTAGATCGTCAAAATCTTCACTATAGTGAGACTGATAAGACTCGGAGCTATCACTGCCCAAGTCATCAACACTATTTTGTCCTTCACCACGTTCATAACTCCTCAAAGCTATTTCAATACCTCCGGGAGTCAACGCATCTTGTACGTGCCTTTGCGTTAGGGCGCGACGAACATGGGCAGGCGTCGAAGGGAGCGTAGAATCGGACACAAGGGAATCACTTTTTGGGCTAGTATCCATGTTGGCGGCAGGGTAGAGACTGTTTTGGTGGCGTACATGCTGTCTGGTGGCGTCGCCTAGCAACGCCTGGCGACCACGGAACGAAATATTTACGCGCGCCATTCGAAAGCACATACGCAAGCAATGGTACAGTGTTGTACCACCCGGGTTCCTCGGGTCAAACCATAATGGTACACACGTGTACCACCCGGGGTTGAAGGGTTAAGAAGCGTCCACCAGAGTTCTTAAGAGAATTGTTGGTAGGGTCAATTCCAACAATAGGGTCGGTTAGGGAAAATGAGGTATGTGCCCCCTACTGTTGAAATACAGTAGCCTATATGAGGATTTCAATAAGTCCTGGGGACTGATTCTGTTTCCCACGGCAAACGGTTATGGCCAAATACAGCTTATTTTTCCTCTTTAACCCCTCATTTTCCCTGATATTCATAGCCCTCCCCACTAGTGGGGGGGGGGGGGGGGGGGGTGTTTAGATTGTTGGATAATGGTTAAATATGCATTTTCTACTATTATCACACATCAAAGCACCCTTAAAAACCTGGAAAAGGACACACAGGCTGGTTTTACAACAGGAGGGAGAATAGATTTTTTTTTTTTTTTTATCCTGAGGTACTGCATAGAAAAATCTTAAAAGTAGAAAACCTGTATTAGTAATATCAATTGACTTTGCAAAGGCATTTGGTACGGTATTTAACTCATACAAAATATGCGCCAGTGGCGGGAAGTTGGGTGACATTGGACTAAATGTCATCTCTACATACCACCACCTGCTCTCCTAACCCTCCCTCTACTTCCCCCTCCATTCATGTACCAGCACCCCTCCCTTACACACTGTGTGAGTGACTCAAGATAGACCGTCAGTTAGCCTTGAGGCAGCAGTCAGAGCGGGAGTGTGTCACTCTGCACGAGTGACCAGCCAGCCTCTCCCTAGGCAACCGAATGGTTTGTTCATTGGAATGTAATATTGTTGTTTTTTCATTCTTCACACATGCCTTGTCTTTGAACATATGTGGGGGCAATAATATAGCTTTATACGGTAAATGTAACTACAGTATTTAATTTTAATATTACCTCTCTGTGTCCTCAAATGTGCCGCGTAACGCACGTACACCTGCTATAGCCGGGATGGATGTAGAGTTCGGGCGTACGGTCGTCATGTTTACATATGGCGATCGCCACGGGTAACTTCGCGTCTATTTTGACGGTTATTTGCCCCCTGCTGGCAATATATATGATGATGACAATATGTCATGGGGGGGGGGGGGGGGCTTTGGGGGCAAAGCCCCCCTCAACATATTATTGTATCCAAAGGCAGTTAAAATAGACGGGAACATGATGGCAAAGGACCGACGCCACTACGCGTAGTGTAAACAAGGCTGGCGGTACGCCCACACTTAACATTCTTGTCCCATAGCCCTCACGTGTTTCGTGGGTTAATCTACAGTATGTACAGTATTTTAAGTATATAAATGGACAAGGTTATTATACAAACTTTAAAATCTTGGGTATGGGTGCCGAGGAAGCTTTAGAGATACAGTACAGTACTGTAGTATGGAGTCAGTAACCTGGGGACGGGATTTGTTTTGTCTGTCAGTTAACCATTTCACGCACGTGTGGATGCAGGGGTTGCCGATTAGTAATCAGAAGTAGAGTTCTCTCAATCTTATAATTACCTTTCCAAAATTAGTTTTCTGCCCACAGCTAACTCAAAGACAACTACAGAGGTTGAAGTAAATAAATTAAAGGTTTCTAAACACCCCTGATGGTCACAAAGGCTTTAAAATATACCAGAATAGGCTCAAATCGCGTCCTGTGCGTGAAAGGGTTAACTTACTAATCTTACCCATACTGTATCTATCTATCTATTGCCTGACGCCGTGATCCCCGAACCCCCCGAAAGGGTGGCCATGAACGAAATGCCCCCATGCACCTCTGTCCCCAGTCAGTCGACGCCCCTCCTCCCAACCAGCGCCACCTTCATTCATATACTTCTTCACTCCATCCTTCCACCTCTCCCTCTCTGTCCTTCCACCTCACTCGTACACCCTCTTAATCATTCTCTCGCTTCTCATACGTTCCATATGGCCGAACCATCTCAAGGTGTTCCTTTTCACACTTTCCAGCACATCTACCTCCACACCACATCTCCCTCTTACTTCCTCATTCGTCTGTCTTCTATCCCTCCATGTAACTCCGCACGCACTTCTCAAGTACGGTACCGTAAACTGGGGTAACTTCGGATTTTTTTTGAGTTTTTTTAACAATTTCTCCTGACTGTAAACACATTATAGAGATTTAACTAGGTCAAGTGATGTGTGGTGGTAGTGCGCCATAATCCAGGAAGCCTCCTAAAATTATCCTCCATAATAAGAGAGCTATCCATATCCTAAATGGTGTCCGAAGTATTCTTGAAAAGTTAAAAACTTCGGACTTGTATGGAAAACTTCGGACATACAGTGATTTCTTATGGAAAATGATTGCCAAGAAAGCTGGGATAACTCCGGACAAACGGAGGAGAACTTCGGACGTACGTTCGTGGCTTTATTTCATTCATTTTTCAGCTCCTACTATTTTATAGGCCTATGAATATTTTATTATTGCTGCTTATTCCTGTCCGATGATTTAGTGGAAAATGCAGTCAATACTTTTAGGCCTGTATAGTCAGTATAGGAGGGAGTTATATACGATGTTTAACAGATATTCTTTTTGGATCTGTTCTCGTTCGGCATTGAACTCACTCTTAGAAAATTTTGAGCAGGAAAAATAACCAATGCTGTCAAATCAATAACTCAAAAATTAACTAGGCCTAGTGAAAATATATAGGTATGTATACTCTGTCACTGCATATTACTGCATAGAGCCGTGGTGGTCGAGTGGTGACACGCTCACGTGTGGATCTGCAAGACCTGGGATCGAATCCCTGCCACGGCGGACATTTAGTGGGTGTGGTAGTATGTCCTAGCATGTTTCATATGCTCGCACCCAGTCAGGGAACATCCTGACGATGTATACAGACTAAACACACATAACAATGCCACTCCAACAGCTTCCTCTCTCTCCAACACCCCTTCTCCCCTCTCTATACGCTTCAGAAAAATAGGAAAAGTAGAATCTAGAATGTAAATACGAGGTGCCGTTGTAAAGGCTTATCCCTCAATACTTCATCTATAAATTGTTATGAATTTGAGCATTTTTATAGGTATAACATATTTGTTGGTGTTTCTTTCGGCAGATAACATTTTTTTTGAACAAGATATATGCCTCTCCTAATTTATATATATTATATATCCAGAATTATCCGAAATACATAAATCGGTTAGCATATCATATTTTTATGGGTTTTTGGACTCGGAGAATGATTATTTGATCTTTAACCACCATTTTAATGATGGACAAGTATTATGAATGATTTTCATAGAGCAAATAATAACAAACAATCGTTTTGTTCCATGTCCGAAGTTTACATGTTTTTTTTTTTAAACACCATAGGTTAAATTATAGTGTTCTAGCTAGAGCGTTATACAGTAGAGTCACGCATCTCACGATTTATTGGTACCGAAATATTACCGTGGGACCGGAATTCGTGGGATGCGGAGTATTAAAGTAATGGGGAAAATTACAAAAGTACTGGAGGCTATCGTCGGGCGACTATTGACCTTCACTTTACATGCCAATAATCCAAAGTAAGTTGCTTTAATGAAAAGAAAGGTAAGTAAAACACAAACACAAACCTTAGAAAAGTTGATAAGGTGCTTTTTGTGATGGATGTGGTGATAGACGGGAGGCGGATGTTAGTTACCACCCTCCGTGGCCCCACTCTCGTTCTCCGTCACCCCACCGTCGCCACCAAAGCCTGTGAAATCATCGTCCATGGCATCAAGTTCGGCGTCCTGTAGAGCTTCCATTAGCTCTGCATCCGTGGGAATCGTGTGGTTTTTCGTGGGATGATAATTCAGGTAGCCATTGGATAGTACCGTGGGATCGAAATGATGCGTGAGATGCGTGACACTACTGTACAAGTGTAACAAATTTCTTTTGGTGGATGTTGTCTCTGGTATTTTACTACAAAATTATATCAGTCACAACATCATTCATACAAACAAATTTCTTCAGGGTGATAGAAGTTTGGCAGGGTAGCAAAAAATGTACAAATTTTCGTCATATACAGACTGTATAATAAATATTTTTTTCGTGCACATATACTCATGTCAGTTCCCTAGGACTTTTACATGCTCTTCCTTTGCCATTTCTATAAACGGACCCCATCAAAAAAACAATAAAAAGCATTTCCATTATATAATGACAATAGCTAATTACTTATTATCGCCGATGTCTGAAGTTATGACAGCAGTCCGAAATTACCCCAGTTTACGGTAACTCATTTCCACCCCTCTCACTCTTGGTCTGAGTCTCTCCACCAACGTCCATGCTTCGCTTCCGTAAGTCAATGTCAGGATTACCACACTGTCATGCAAGGACTTCTTCACTTCCATGCTGACCACCCTATTTCTTGTTACTGCTTTCAGCATTCCTACAACCCTCTTCCCCTGTTGCACCCTCTCCCGCACTTCTTCATCCATACTCCCATCTTTACTCGGCACTCTGCCCAGATACTTAAATGAGCTGACAATCTCCATAGCCTGACTGTTCAATTTCACCTTGCAATCTGTGGCTTCACCCCTTTTGAAGACCATAACTTTGCTCTTCCCCGCATTTACCTTCAGATTTTGTTTTTCGCACACTGTTCCCAACATATTTACCAGACCCTGCAACTCCCATTCATTATCGCTCATCAGAACTGTATCATCAGCAAACAGCAGTACAGGTAGCTTCCATTCGTTTCCCTCCCATATCAGCGATACACCAACATCCACTGCTCTTCCTTGTATTTCTTTCATCCATATACACATTAAACAACGAAGGTGAAATCACACACACCCCTGTTTCAACCCAACATTCAGATCAAAGAACTCGCTCTGCTCATTCTCCATACCTTTGCACCCTCATACATGCTCTTCACTGCTTTCAGCAACTTGTCATCTACTATGTATATTCTAAGTACTGTACTGTGAAATGCCCTAGCTTCGGACGGGGGCTATCTATCTATCTATCTATCTATCTATCTATCTATCTATCTATCTATCTATCTATCTATCTCTCTCTCTCTCTCGACTAGGATTTTGACCTTGGCCAGCTCACTCGACAAGATTGTTGCGGGGTTTCGTTAAAAAAACCTGGGTGTGTAAGTAAAATACTGTCTCCATATGGAGCAGGTACTTCATGTGACAAACCAGTGAGTAAAATAGAAATAATCATTCAAGATAGTGCGGATATAGTGATGTGTAATAGTAGTATCGATAACACTACACATGTAACTGATAGTAAAGATGAGAATACTGAGAGAGTAGAATTTCCGTCTAGAGCTAGTAGTTCAACAGGATATAATAAGTTAGCTAAACACAATAGAAAATTAGTTGCAAATAAAAGTAATAGGTTGAGGGTATATTATACAAATTGTAGGAGTTTATTTAAGAAAATGAACGAACTTAGAGCACTCGTTAGCACAGAAAATATAGACATAATAGCGCTAACTGAAACGTGGATTAATACAGAATCTAGGCAGATTTTAGCAGAATTTGATATTCCAGGATATAGTTTGTTTAAATATGACCGAACAAGTAGGAGGGGCGGGGGTATAGTAGTGTTTGTCAGGAGTACATTAAAAAGCTGTATTAAATCAGGTATTAGACTAAATAATGATAATGAAAGTGTTTGGGTAGAGGTTAACGAAGGTAGTGAGACCATAGTTATTGGAGTTATATATAGACCGCCTAATATGAGTAGAAATGGCGGAACATCGTTATGGGAGGAAATTAAAATAGCATCAAGGTTTAGCAATGTGTGCATTATGGGGGATTTTAATTTTACGAACATTGATTGGCAGCACCAAATAGGCGACTCCGATTCAGTAGAGTTTATTGAGGTAGTACAAGATAGTTTTTTATTTCAATTCATAGATACGCCGACTAGAGGTATTAGTATTCTTGATTTAGTTTTCAGTAACAATGAACATATGATAAATAATGTAGAGATTGGTGACCACCTAGGAAATAGCGATCATAAATCTATTTATTTTAATATACAGTACAATGGACAGGGAATGCTAAAGAGAATACGACACTTATCCCAGATTTCAGAAAAGCCGATTATGGTGGGCTAAGAAGAGACTTAAGGGTGGACCCTATTGTTAAGCAATTAAGTCAGGATATGCCAGAGTTAAACTTGCCACCTACATATAACCAGTTTATTGCTTCACTCCACAATGCTCAAAATAAATATATCCCTAAAAGAAGATTTAGATCGACGCAGAACCAACCAAAATGGATGACTAATAAGCTAATAGATCTTATAGGAAAAAAGAAAGGAATATATAGAAAAATAAAGAAAGGCGAAAATAATTTACATATATACTATCAGACTCTATCAAGACAGGTCAAAAAGGAAATCAGGAAAGCAAAAAGAAATTATGAAATAAGGATAGCCAGTGACTCAAAAAATAACCCTAAAGCTTTTTACCAACTACAGTATATACATCTAAAGTTAGAGATGTAATAGGCCCCCTAAAAACTTCAATAGGAGAAATAACAGAAAATGATTTAGAAATGTGCAGTACAGTACATTAAATAGTCAGTTTCTTTCCATTTCACTAATGTAAATTTGGCACAGATTCCAGAAGTCAATATGGTATATAGTGATAGTATAGAAAATATGTTAAGTACAGTTAGTATAAGTAGAAATGATGTGCTTAAGGAAATTGACAGACTGAAACCTCAAAAATCGCCTGGTCCTGACGAGGTATATGCTATAGAATTAAAAGAATGCAGAGATGAGTTAAGTAGCCCATTAGCATTTTTATTTAACAAGTCATTAGAAACAGGTTTAGTTCCAGAAGCTTGGAAGCTTGCAAATGTAGTTCCGATCTTCAAAAAAGGTGATAAATCGATAGCATCCAATTACCGTCCCATTAGTCTCACATCAATCATAGGAAAGTTGCTAGAGTCTATTATTGCTAGGAAAATTAGAAGCCACTTAGTAAAATTTAACTTAATAAATTCTTCTCAGCATGGATTCACTCAGAGACGTTCTTGCCTTACTAATTTGCTTAGTGCTTAGCTTTTTCTCAGAGGTATATGAAGCAGTAGATAGTGACAAGTCATATGATATTATATATTTAGATTTCAGTAAAGCTTTCGACAGAGTCCCTCATGAGAGATTGATGAGAAAGGTTGAGGCACATGGAATAGGAGGGTCGTTGTTGGGATGGATTAGGTCATGGCTAATTGGTAGGAAACAGAGAGTCAGCATAAATGGTACCACCAAGTCAGAGTGGGGAGCAGTCAAAAGTGGTGTCCCCCAGGGATCGGTATTAGGTCCCCTGTTGTTTCTTATATACATAAATGACCTAGATTTAGGTATAAGTAGTAGGATAAGTAAATTCGCAGATGATACTAAAATGGGGAGATCAATTGATTCAGATAGCGATATAGAGTGCCTCCAAAGGGATCTAGATACCTTACATGAATGGTCAGTAAATTGGCAGATGAAGTTTAACATTGACAAATGCAAGGTATTAAAGATAGGGAAGATGCAAACAAATGTTAAATATAAACTAGCTAATTTAGAATTAGAAAATTCAGACTGCGAGAAAGATCTAGGTGTGTTTGTTAGCAATGATTTGAAGCCTAGAAAACAGTGTATAAGCGTTCGTAATAAGGCAAACAGGATTCTCGGGTTCATCTCTAGGAGTGTGAGTAACAGAACTGCTGATGTTATCTTAAAACTTTACTTGTCATTAGTGAGACCCCATATGGATTATGCTGTCCAATTTTGGTGTCCTTATTACAGAATGGACATAGATTCATTGGAGAGAGTACAGCGTAGAATGACAAAAATTATCCATAATATTAGAAATCTTTCGTATGAAGAAATTAGGTTTACATTCGTTAGAGAGACGCAGAGTTAGAGGGGATATGATAGAGGTGTTCAAGTGGGTTAGTGGGGTTAACAAAGGGGACATGACAAATGTACTAAAGCTCGGTGATAGCGAAAGAACTCGTACCAATGGTTTCAAATTAGATAAATTTCGTTTCAGAAAAGATATAGGCAAATATTGGTTTGGTAACAGAGTTGTAGATGGGTGGAATGGACTACCAAGTGCTATAGTGGGATTAAAAACGATAGGGAGCTTTAAGATAAAATTGGATAAGCATATGGACGAGAAGGGTTGGGTGTGAAGGGGGATCAGCCGGGTTGGGCCAATCAGCGCTCTGCAGAGCCCCGTAATCCTGCGTTAATCTCTAACCGTTTTGGTAAGATGATCCTCAGGGTATTAGAGTGTTGAGCCTATGATTGGGCTTTGTAATTGGGGTTGGGTGGGACAGGGATCTGCCTTGCTTAGGCCAATCGGCTTTCTGCAGACTCCCATTTTCTTATGTTCTTATGTTCTTATTGCCTGATGCCGTGATCCCCGAAGGGGTGGCCACGAACGAACAGCCCCCATGCATCTCTGTCCCCAGTCAGTCAACGCCCCTATACTTCGGACATTTCTGGATAAAAGTATGTAAGCTACAGTTATGGAAAAATGACTCTGCATTATGGAAGAACACCGTAGACATACTTGTTTTTCCATAACATCATGTATTTATCCCATAACTGTGGTTCATTCTACTGTATATTTTTTCTAGAGTGTCCGAAGTTATCTCCCCGTCCGAAGTTACGTCATGTTACCAGTACTTTCCACATACCTTCTCTAGCCACTCTGTCATATGCCTTCTCCAAATCCATAAAGGAAACATGCAGCTTTTGTTGCTTCTCCAGATATTTCTCCACAACACAATTCAGGGTAAAAATCTGATCTACACATCCTCTTCCCTTCTTAACCCTTGTCTAGCGGGGTGTTTTGGGCTCATTTGGGCATATTCAGGCCCTCCTGCATGATAAATCAAGCATCTGCATGAAAAAAATAAATATTTTTCAAAAAAATAGGCACTAAAAGCTTCAAAATGAGACCAGAATGAGCTACGTAGCACTCGTGGTTCTCTTGCAGTGATGCCACGAACATGGAAGTTTAGCATATATCGGTATATTTTTCCCAGCTATGCTCACTACTAGCTACACTGCCGGCCTCTCGAGAACACAGGGAACATGAGTTAATGGGCGTCGGTAAGCCCTGGGAGTCGGCTGTCTGGCCCGCTGTGCTCCCGGCCATTTGCACTCGATTTTAACCCTTTAAAAGCTATAATAATGCTCCTAACTTGCTGCAAATTGGTGCACGACTTAAGTCGAGCGCCGCCAATAAGGGGTTAAACCCGCCCTGCTCGTCACCTATCCATTTCTCCGGTCTCGCTCTCACTCTCTCAATCACTACCTTACTGTACATCTTACCTACTACGCTTAGAAGACATATTCCTCGGTGGTTACCTCACACTCGTCTTTCCCCTTTACCCTTATATAGGGGGACTATTATGCCTGTCCTCCAGTCATCAGGTGCACTCCCCTTCTCGCATGCTAGTATACACATTTTCCATACCCATTTGATCACTATCTCACCACCATACCTCAGCATTTCCCCACACACTCCATCTATTCCTGGTGCTTTCCCCAACTTCACTCTTTTCATGGATTCACACACTTCTGACCTGATCACCACCTCCTCCTCCACTACCTGTACTTCTCTTCTTCTCCATCCCATACCCCATCCAACTATGTTTGCTGGCGCTTCATTCCTTACATTCAGCAATTCGTTGAAGTACTCCCTCCATCTTTCGATTCTCTCTTGCTGCTTCTCGGCTAGCACTCGCCCATTCTTATCTTTTACACCCTTACTATTTCCCTTTTACCTTCCCTAACTTTCTTGACTTCTTTCCAGAACAGTTTCTTACACTCCCTCCATTTTACACTCATATTCCTTTCAATTTCCTCATCTGCTCTTCTCTCTTACTTTCCTTCACTACTCTCCTTTTCTCCAAGTACCTCGCTCTTTTCTGTCTCTCCAAATCTTCATTCCCTCTACTACCCAACCACTCACTATACGCTTTCTTCTTGTCTTCAACAGCTATTTTTACCTCTTCCATCCACCATGCTGTACCCTTCACTCCCCTCCCTCTTCTCCCTCTTCTCCTTACTCCACACACCTCCTCACATGCTGCACAGATATCTTCCTTAACCTGTTAAGCGCTAAATAGCCCTAGGAGCTAGGGTAGTTATTTGTGTATTTCTAGCCTTGGATTCTGACAGAATTCGTTATATTTACAATATAGACCATTATTTGTTTTCGGTATGCTTTTATTTTACATATATGATGTATATATGAACCTTCAAGAGTGCTAAAATAAGTGGGAAAAGCATTTGGGTGGTGAAAACCGAAGATATTGGCCACCCGGTCGTAATGTCAGGCGAGAGAGAGCTACAGTCAACCCTCCTCTCTCGGTGTCTGTGAGGTAACTGAGGGGAGCGGGGCGGTCTGGGCTGGTGTGTGTGTGGTACATATCGATCTTTTCTGCAACCCACTTGTGCTACATTATCGCGGGAGAGAAAAATAACCGATAAATGATGATAATAAGAGGGAAAATAGGTGATAATTGAGGAGGGGAGGGAGGGGGGAATAAGGTGGGGAAGGAGGGGAGGGGGGTGGGTGAGATTTACATGGATGAGTACTGGAGGGGAATTATCTCACCTAGAGACAAATTTTTTTTTTTTGATAGGCCCTTTTTTTTTTGGAAAGCTTTTTTTATGGTCCTGCTTCCGTGAGGCCTATCGCGTTCCCTATAGGAAGCCTTCCGTGAGGCCTATCGCGCTTGCCGGGTTAAACACTTTGCTCACCTCCTCCACTTCCTCCATACCTTCCAGGTCAAACATACCTAGTCGTCTTTCTACTGCTCTCCTAAACTCTTCTTTGATCTCCTCCTGCAACCTCTCCACCCTCCTCGCCATTCCACCTTCCTCTCGCCTCCCTCCAGCTCTCCTCACCCGCTTCTTTTGTATCCTAATTTTAGCCCATACTGTATACTGTACTGTACTGTACTGTACTGTACTGTAATACAGTAAGTACCCTATATCATCAATACACTGGTTTTTAAATCTAAATTATCTAATGCAATGTAAACAAACATGCTTATTTTTATAAATGTACATAATGTATGTTCTTAATTTGATATACATTTGATTAAGGACTTAGTTTAGAACTGAAACAAATTTTAGTTGTCTTATTTCCTTTTTTATATGAATGTGCCCTCTTCCTCAGGTATGATGGCAGATGATATAGATGATCTCTTGGATGAAGTGGAGTTAAGTTTGTCGGCCGTCAAGAAAAAGAGCGCATATGTTGACACTAAAAGGTACGGTACCTTGATTGAACCTCGTACAGTACTATAGTCATTCATTACAATTAGGCCAATTAGCTTGACTACTAACATCTATACTAACATCTATAGCTCAAAATGGACTAGAGTAACCAAGCTCATGTTTCTATCATTTAGGAAGAGTCAACCAGGAAATAGGTGTGGACATTTACTGAATCTGTATATTGTAGTCCTATATAGGCTTTTGTGTTTGGCATTACAGTATTTACATAATTTGAAATTATTATACAGTAATATGTACAGTATACGAGACATTAAAATTGATGACCTATGAGAGTTCCGTATGGAGCTCAGTGGTCTGGTTAATCTGCTCTACATAACAGGTGATGGGCTGGTCTATCAGAGTGAGAACTGAGCGATCTCTGCCATACCCATAGCTTACTCTGACTGTTCCTTTAACTTATATATTTTCTAGATCTCAAGTGACGGCGTCTTTTCCGTGGATTGACCTCCCAATCTTCCAAGATTGGAAGCCAAAGCGTCACATTTTTCCCTTGCCCCTCAACTTTCTCTTCATAATTGCTGAGGGGCACAGGGCCCTGGGTGGGGCTTTGGTTTCCCGGGCGTTTCCGCACCCTCCTCAGCTCCCCGCCATGGAGTGGCTTCGGTCACCCAGGCTTTATTGTGGTCGGCAGGGGGAGTTCTGTGGGGGCACTCGGTTATGGCCTTGGAATTGCTCGGGGCCTTGGGGCTGTTCGGCCAGGCAGCTTGGGGAACAACAACAACAACAGCATAACTAACTAATTAAAATTGATGATTAGACTCAATCCTTACTACAGTATTCTGATATGACATGCAAGATGGTGCACCAATCTCACACAGTAGTAACTTATTTTTCTTTTCTTTTTCCATCATCTTTTCTGTTGGACTAACTCACTAACCACAACTGGCTTGACTGGAGTGAAAGGCTAAATTTATGTGATACTTTAAGATTGGTATGAAATGGCTTGGCGATTGTTAATAGTTGACCGTTTGATATTTTTTTGGTGTGGCCAGAACTTTGCTTTAAGCGGGTATCACACGAGCGTTTTTTCCCTCAACATTGGTCTGGCAGCTTATGAGGAAAAATTATTAAATAATTGTCACTTTAACTCGTCTATCTTCAGTCTAGTTTCCGATAATAGTGCAAATGTTACCAGCAAAATGTTGACGTATGAAAGTTGACAATAATAGCTCTCACATGATGGCCCCATTAGTCTCTGGTCAAGGACTTTACAGTGTGAATATACATGTGGTATATTTTTTATCTTCCTTTTCTTCCTTCAGTTCGTTTAACTCTAGTGTGAGAACGGAGGATCTGACTGACTTATTAGAGGACCTGGACCAGGCTCCTCCTCCTCAGCTCCCTTCCCTCCGTCCCTCCTCCTCCCCCGTCACCTCCTCCTCTTCCTCTTCCCGGTGCTCTGTGACCTACCTCGGGGGGACATCTCTGGCCCTGGGCTGCTCTCAGGGGGCTGTACTCAGGTGGGTATATAGCCTAGTTTCATGTCATTTAATTTATACAGTATAATCATCTAGGTTCAAATAGCCAATTATGTACACAGTGGTACAATTAGGACACAACATTGATAAAACTACAGTACAGTTGGTCCTCCGGTAACGCGCACTTTGGAAACGCGGATTTGGTGGCACGAGGTACACCCCAAATATCCAAAATTTTGCTAACATGGTCAATACTTACACTGGCACGGGGTCCAGCTGGGCGCCGAACCTTTACTCCCGACTTTCGTAATTTACCGATGCTCATATCTCTGCAAATATATGGCCTAACCAAGTGTTTATGCCTACCAGAGGTAGATATGATCGTTGCTGTGCGTTGGGTGAAGACTAGAACACCCTACATTGTGTAGTTATTGTGTGAGGTGAGAAATATAAGACGGCGAGTTAGGCGGGAATTCCGAAGTTCCGATTTTCGTCATTTACCGATGCTCATATCTCTGCAAATATATGGCTTAACCAAGTTTTTATGCATACCGGAGGTAGATATGATCGTTCCCGTGCATTGGGTGAAGACTAGAACACTCCACATTGTGTAGTTAATGTGTGAGGTGAGAATAATTACCGAAACACACTTATGTTATTGTTTGGCTGTCGAGTGAGTGTGTGTGTGTGTGTGTTGTCATTGTGTGGAAAACGTGGCTAGGCTATCTCGGTCGCCGAATCTTTACTCCCGACTTTCGTAATTTACCAATGCTCATATCTCTGCAAATAAATGGCCTAACCAAGTGTTTATGCCTACCAGAGGTAGATAATTATGATCGTTGCTGTGCGTTGGGTGAAGACTAGAACACCCTACATTGTGTAGTTATTGTGTGAGGTGAGAAATAATAAGACGGCGAGTTATGCGGGAATCCTGAAGTTACGATTTTCGCCATTTACCGATGCTCATATCTCTGCAAATAAATGGCCTAACCAAGTTGTTATGCATACCAGAGGTAGATATGGTCGTTGCTGTGCGTTGAGTAAAGAGAAGACTATTCTAAAAATGTGTAGTTATTGTGTGAGGTGAGAAATATGATGGCGGGATTTCAGAGCTTCGATCGAAAAATGTCGGCTACTGCTGTGACTCTCTCTCTTCAACTAGCCTAGCTGCCTAGCCTAAACAAAATATTTATTCAGAGGTAAGAGTTGTTGCAATGGGCAAATCAACTCATTGCACTTGTCAAATAACCTTTATAATTGATTTACTGTAATTATTATAACATAGGCTTTTATGGAGAAAAAGTGGACTTTGTGGAAATCCCAGCACACCAAGGTACCTTTAACATGTAAACATATGGGTTCGGTAACGCGGTTTTGGGTAACACGGGAGGTTACCAGAACACATTAGCCGTGTTACCGGAGGACCAACTGTACTATAGTACAGTACATACAAAATATTGCCATATTAACCCCTTCTGTACCGAGGACGTCTTGTTTACTTTATTCTTGCTACGATTAGACGACTTTATTCAGTTGAAAATGGGCCTCCAGTAATTTAAAGGCTTCGAACTATCTCGCCTAACCCTTTACACTACCACAGATCCTTCTTAAACTGCACAAAATATTTAAATATAGCGAGAATAAAATGAAAAAGACGTTGCCGGTACAGAAGGGGTTAAGAGTTGGATTAATATATTTAGTGACAAAGTATAATAACTTAATCTACCTGGTACAGTACCACTGTTCACCATTTGGTTGTCTACCGTAAATTACATTGTGCAATGCAGTGCAGTGTGATGAAGCTTTATACTGTACGTACATATATACGGTTTATTATAACTTTAACTGGTTCTTTTCAATATTTAATACCAGCCATAAATGTAATCCTTGATTTGTCAGTTTCCAAGGCAAATACACTTTTAAAATTAACCAGACGAGGAACATATGTTAGTAGATAATTTAATCAAAATCCATAAAAAGGAAAATAATATATATTTTTTATATTTATTATTATTTTTTGTTTAGTTTTTTTCTTTTTTAATAGCCTATGTGTATTGTAAGGCTACTAATATTATGTGGGAGACTGTTCCAATCGTGTATGGTTCGTGGACAGAATAAATGTTTGCAAGAATGTACAGTATTAGGGGAGGTGTGGCAGAGTGGTCTAGCCACTGGTCTGGTAATCCAATGGACTCGGGTTCGAATCCCAATATGTCAATGGGAAGATATTATTGGGATGGAATTTGTGCTGTACCTAGTTTCAGTGCATTACCACAGCACACCGAAATGCCAAAACAAAATATGCTACAGGGGGGCAATGCCTAGTGAGTTACTTGCTCAATAGGTGGTGTTCTAAGAGTGAGGGTCCGAGCCTGGGGAGTGAGACTGTGGGGCGCAGAGGCGAGGCAGTTTCAGAGATGGAGTTGGGTTCGAGCTGTGAAATGGGTGCTTCGCATGTCTCACTCCCTAGGCTGGAACAAGACCTCACGGGCCTCACCGTGTTCAGCCGTAGAGTGTAAAAGCTATCAGCCTATGCCCGAGAGGGAGTAGTTGGAATATAGAAAAAAAAAAAAAAAAAAAATTACAGTACAGTAGGGTCCCGCATAAAACGTGTTCGCATAAAACGAGTCTCGATTAAAACGACCGACCTAAAATATTAATATTTAATATATTAAACGGAATATCGTCGCTTTGTACGAAATATAGTTCGCTTTGTACGAAATATCGTCGCTTTGTACGAAATATAGTTAGCTTTGTATGAAATATCGTCGCTTTGTACGAAATATCGTTCGCTTTGTATGAAATATCGTTCGCTTTGTACGAAAATTTTCGCTTACAGTGAACATTGACGATATTGCGCCACCAAAATGCTGTGTTCACATAAAACGAAATTCGCATAAAACGCCCTCGTTTATCGACCATAAACTCGTTTTATGTGAGACCCTACTGTAGTATGGTATGTTTGGTATTTAATTGTGTGTGTTACGAGTGTCGTGAGCGGTGGCATAGTCAGTAGAGCGCCGGCTGCTGATCAAAGGGTCGG
Organism: Lithodes maja; assembly: GCA_037953745.1. NCBI lineage: Eukaryota > Metazoa > Arthropoda > Malacostraca > Decapoda > Lithodidae > Lithodes > Lithodes maja. Next base: position 58,500 of record JBAKBP010001254.1, read on the forward strand.
CGGATCAAGCCTGCACAGTCAAAATGTTATTGGTAGATGTCAAGCCTGGGCAACTTGACCTAGCGATTCGTGACAAACTCTTAACTCTTAATTATCGGCTCCCGACTTAAGTCCGTTAGAGAACCAAGGCCTAAAGAGCGGGTCCCGACTTAAGGGGAGCGTCCCCCATGGCCCAAACTGGTGTGGATTGGAAAATCTGAAATTGAGATTTTTATTGCAGAGGTGATGGGAACACTGTAGGAGCAATGTGGCAAAGTTTTAGACTTGTAAAATAAAAAATACCCTAAATACAGGCCCCCCCCCCCCCCCTGCACTCACGACGTATATGTAGTATCGCGTTATTATGCACAAATATAAATAAATTACAGTCAACAGAGGTATCTGGCACCTAAACTGAACCTGGGAGACTGAGAGTGAGTCACTAGACCTCATCATCTAAGCCATCATCATCATCCAAGACATCATCATCATCATCCAAGCCATCATCATCATCCAAGCCATCATCATCATCCAGATGCCAAGACATGCACAAACATATTATATATTCAACACTAAACAGATCTAACCCATCCAAACCAACCATAACACAACCTAGAGTAATCGAAAGTTACCTAACTTGGCATAAATGAGGTGCGCGGTTCATGACGCCATTGGCGCCAAATGAATAAAATACCTTTTGGGGGGTCCAGGTGGCATATTATTGACTTAGACCTAGCAAATTGCACTGTATTTTAGTGCCAGAGCATGTATTAAATTAATCAATAGCAAACAGTTGCAATAAATCGTCATTTGAGAGAGGAATCGTTGGGTAATGGAAAAATTTAGTTTTTCGCCTTTTTCTCAAAACTATGGTTTGTGTTACACTTTTCCCTATAACAAGTTTATTTGTGGTCCAATTTGAATAAGTAAGATATCATTGGAAAGAGGAGTAATAATGCAACAAATCTGTTTGGCGGATTTTTGATAAACCAATAAAAGTTTTGACAGGAGGCTTGCAACCTTTCAAAACTTTAAAAACAAAAACAAAATCTTGCAGCAAAAATATAGCATTTATAAAAAATCCGCCAAACAGATTTATTGCATTTTTCTCCCTCTTTCCAATGGTATTTTACTTTTTTTTTTTTTTTTTTTTTTTTTTGTCTATGTGATTGAGGGAGGCAAAAGGCATTACTGCCTATAGCGAGTGCCTCCCCCATAGTTGAAAGAGTGACAGGGCCAAAATCAAGGGACGTTCGAGCCAAAATGCCTGGACACACAGAGTTTGAAGCAATTTAAGTCATAGGAAGAGGGAAAGACTGATTCTGGGAGAGAGTTCCAGAGCTCAGCTGTTGAGTAGAAGAAAGTTTGAGAGTAACGTTTCACTCTTGGGTTGGAGAGTTGCACAGAGTAGGGGTGGGATTGAGTTGCAAGACGGGTACCACGTGCCCTACGTAAAGGAGGTGGTATGCACTGGGATAGCTCTGAGGAACACTGATTATTATAGTAGCGATAGAATAGCGAGAGATGCAACATTGCGGCGGAGAGAAAGAGATTGCAGAGAGTTGGTGAGTGGACGGGAGTTAATGATACGAAAGGCCTTCCTTTCAACTTTGTCTAGGAGAGCGGTGTGAGAGGAACCTCCCCACACATGTGAACAATACTCCATACAAGGGCGCACTATGCCCCTGTACAGAGCAACAAGCTGTGCTGGGGAAAAGAACCCCCTAAGGCGGTTGAGCACACCCAGCTTCTGGGAGGCTGCCTTAGCAAGACTGGTAATATGGTCCTTCCAAATGAGAGCAGAAGAAAAAGAGACACCAAGAATATTGAGAGAAGATGAAGGGTTGATTTTTGTATTGTTGAAGAATAAGGGATAGTCCGCTGGGAGATCCTGACGGGTAGATAGATGGAGAAATTGGGTTTTGGAAGCATTAAAGTTAACAAGGTTTTCTCTGCCCCAATTGGAAATAGTATTTAGATCAGAATTTAAGAGTTCTATGGCTTCATTACGTTTGTCGTTGAGGAATTGCTGGCTGGGGCGTTCTGAAAAACTAATGGAGTAGTGTAAGGTTGAGTCGTCTGCGTATGAATGGATGGGAATTAAGGTACAGTTAAGGAGATCATTTATACAAATTAGAAAGAGAATAGGAGATAGGACAGAGCCCTGAGGAACACCGGAGTTTATAGGGTGAGGAAGTGAACAATGGCCGTCCACAACCGCGGCTATGGAACGGCCGGAAAGGAAATTAGAGACAAAGGCACAGATGGAGGGATAGAAACCGAAGGAGGGTAGTTTAGAAATTAAAGATTTATGCCAGACTCTATCGAAGGCTTTCGATATGTCTAGTGCAATAGAAAAAGTCTCACCGAAGTCCCGAAAGGAGGATGACCAAGAGTTAGTAAGATATGAAAGAAGATCACCAGTAGAGCGACCCTTAAGGAAGCCATACTGGCGATCTGAGAGCAGATTATGAGAAGAGAAATGCTTAAGAAATTTGGAAGCAAGAATAGTTTCAAAAACTTTAGAAAGACAAGAGATGAGAGCAATTGGACGATAGTTGGAGGGTTGAGAGCGGTCACCCTTCTTTGGGACAGGTTGAATGTGAGCAAACTTCCAGCATGAAGGGAAGACGTTAGAGGATAGACAGAGACGAAAGAGTTTGCCTAGGCAGGGAGTCAGCACGGAAGCACAGTTTTTGAGAACAACAGGAGGAACACCGTCTGGACCGTACGCCTTATTAGTGTTAAGCCCAGAGAGGGTAGAAAGTACATCTTTAGAAGAGATTAGGATATTAGGCATAAGTAAGAGAGAGGAGGGCGGAGAGGGAGGAATAGCACCGGAATCATCCAAGGTGGAGTTTCTAGCAAAAGTTTGAGCGAAGAGTTTAGCTTTGTCAGAGGAAGAAGTGATGGTAGTGCCATCAGAGTGGGAAAGGGGAGGGAAAGACGAGGAAGAGAAATTGTTGGAGAGGTTTTTGGCTAGATGCCAGAAAGCTTGGGAAGAGCTAGAGTTGGATAGTTCAGTGCATTTATTATTGATGAAAGAGTGTTTGGCAAGTCGAAGAACAGATTTGGCTTGATTCCGGGCAGAAACATAAGAAGAATGAGAGTCTTGAGTTTTAACCCTTCCTTCCCGGATGCCCTCTTGTACGCCCATAAAAAAGCATGTAACAGGTACCCGGAAGGCCTCTTATGCACCCACGACGTCACAGCCTGTGAGCTTGCTGTGCGAGGCGTCGGTCCGACGCATGTAAACAACAGCCGGCTGGACCGACGCTCCGCATCTCCGGCCACAAGAAGGAGAGCGTCGCTTGTTCTTGTGTGCCTGTATGTTGTTGTTCAGTATCGAAAAGTGGTGTAAAGTGGCTGGTTTGGCCATAAAGTTATCTCCAATGAAATCATCATCACAGCTCACCCAGTTGACTTAGAGAGCTCTACTTAATGCCATTTTACAGGTAAATAACACAGCTACGCTTGGGGATGCGCGGGAATGCGGGAAGCAGTCTGATTAACGAATATACGGTAGCCTAGCCTAGACGTTTTTCGGCCAAAACACCCGGGTTTCGAGGAATATATATATAATACATAACCGGGGCTGGAGGGTTAAGACGTCGGTACCGTTTGAAAAACTTATTAAAATTGAACCAAAAATAAACTTTTTATATCTATCTATTGCCTGACGCCGTGATCCCCGAAGGGGTGGCCACGAACGAACCGCCCCCATGCACCTCTGTCCCCAGTCAGTCGACGCCCCTCCCCCCAACCAGCGCCGCCTTCGTTCATATACTTCCTCACTCCATCCTTCCACCTCTCTTTCGGTCTACCTCTCCCTCTCTGTCCCTCCACCTCGCTCTCGTACACCCTCTTAGTCATTCTCTCGCTTTCCATATGTTCCATATGGCCGAACCATCTCAAGTTGTTCCTTTTCACACTTTCCAGCACATCTACCTCCACACCACACCTCCTTCTTACTTCCTCATTAGTCTGTCTATCCCTCCATGTAACTCCGCATGCACTTCTTAGGTAATTCATTTCCACTGCTCTCACTCTTGGTCTGAGTCTCTCAACCATCGTCCATGCTTCGCTTCCGTAAGTCAGTGTCGGGATTACCACACTGTCATGCAAGGACTTCTTCACTTCCATACTGACCACCCTATTTCTTGTTACTGCTTTCAGCGTTCCTACAACCCTTTTTATAGGGATTGGAAAATTTGCCGAAATTGCGAAAATCCGAGGTAGCGAAAAGACTATTGGTCCGATTTTATTCATTTTTGGATATGTTGTTCCTAGAAGTGTTATCTATCACCTGTATAAAAAACAAAATAATCGGACCATTTCGAAGAACATGGCGGACGCTCCCCTTAAGTCCAATGCGATGTTGAGCACATAATCGGCTCTGAGAGAGAGTCCGAGCAGTGGGAGGAGCGCGGACGGGCTCTGACCGTTCAGCGTGGACATAGTCCCGACTCTGACACCACACCACATATCTACACCTCCCTGGTCCCGCGATACAGGGTAAAAACTGAGGAAATTACTGTATTTTAGGGTTTTTCCCTTCGTATTCAAGAGAACCCGTGGTCGTACAAGGATGGTTCAGGTGTCATTGGAAAGCTCAATTATCGCCCTTTCACGGATACATAATTGTATTAAGCTCTGGCTCTTCTTTATGCATGATAAAGAGCATGGAATGAAGCTCGTTTAGGGTAAATCTGCCCGCTTGGCAGGTAGTAGCGTTACAAAACCAGCCGCTAGGGAGGTGTTATTGGCCACCTCTACCCTGGAATTACAGTGTCTGGCAAAAAGAAAAAAAAAATGCTACGAGTGTTGCGGATATTTAGGTTATGTAGGTATTTAGGTTTAGTATATAATAAATGATGTTAATCTGTGTTGCCTCGAGTGATCAATGATAACATGAAACTTATTTTATTGTCAGATTATTTTGTCTGGTCTCAAACATAGAGGATATGACAATCTGAGTTTGTGGGGCAAGCTGGCAAACGAGACACGTTTCATATCCAGTCCCACTTCTAAGTTGGTTGTTTTTTATAGTCATTATTATGAATTATACAAAGCTAAAGTTGTGCTCTATAGTTGCCTGCATGCCCCTGAAAGTAATTAAATGGCCAAAACAATGTAAATTTATTCACATTTTCCTGTATTTTATCTCGCACCTGACTCGGTTCCAAAACCCCATTGCTCTAGTTTGCCACCCTGCTGTGATGACTGTGGAGATGATATAACATGAAATTCTTAATTTCATGAGTAATGATACTTTTGGCTATTCTACGGCAAAGTCCCACCACAGTCCATCCATCATGGCTAGCCAGCATCATTATGCTTGTTGGCTCTATTGTAGTGACCTTGTGGTAGCTCGTTCTGCCTAATGTAAGAACACCTGTCCAAGCATGATTCAGTTATACAGCTTACAGGCATTATACACTCATTGATGGGACAGTTAACCCTTGTGCAACTCTGGGTCCTTGCAATCGGGTGGAAGTCACACCCCAGAAAATCACATGCTCTGTACCCTCTAGTAGGCCACACACCAACACTGGCACACAGTAGAATCCCATCAAGATCTAGATCCTCCATTGCTGAACCACCATCAAACTTCTAGATGTGGTTTTTACCACCATGCACTCTATGCTCAAGAGCTGGGCTAGTATGGGTGCCCTGATGATCAAGGACAACATTGAATAGTTGCCCAAGATTGCTAGACCGCGCCGTCCACCAACAGTACTGGCGTCTGTCAATAGCACACACTGGCTGGCCCGAGACTCGAACCGTCGACCTCACGGTTTTCAGGCGAGTGCTCTACCAACCGTGCTATGGCCTGTTACAGATTTTTAGGTGACCATGTCCTTGGTGTCTCCAACCATGGCTGTTAGTTGTAGGCCTAGCCAATACCCCTCAAGAGAGTGTCTGCAAGGCAGTATGTTTTTTTTCGTTCAGTTTCCTTTCCCTTAGACAGGTTGCCTACCAAGGTGGATGTAACTCATTTGATTTCCATCCACCCACTCTCTTTGGTTGCCTTATACGACGTGCAGGGGAAGTATTTCTGTAATTTCTCTGTGATACAATGACCCCCTTTCCCCAGGCTGAACTTTTTATGTTAACTGGGTAAGTGATAATGATTACGATTAGGAAAACAACATTATAAAACTTATATTAATGTCAACAGAGGGTGTGATCGTCTGCGGTGCCTGGGGTGCGACCTTAGTGTTGTGACAGTTGAAGGGTTCACCTGGAGGCCCCACACAGACTACCTATTCCTGCGGACCCATTATCCTGACCTGTCACGGCTGAGGGCTCGCCTTGACCCTTCCCGCGGCACAAGGGCCTACGCCTGTCAGTGTCAGTGTAGAACTGCTTCAGAGACTGTTAGGGTCGGGGCAGAGAAGGGACTTAAATGGACATGTGGGGGACATTAACATTTCCAGTATGACAATACCTTTCTTCCTTTTATTCTGACTATCATTAGAAGAGGGATCTCAAGATTATGATCATGCAAAACATGGATTTTGCCTTTTCAACCGAGACCTATACCGATAATTAGGTGATGTACTGTACTGTATATTCAATTCAGAAAGGATGTGTGGAAGTCGGGATTATTGACATCCTTTCTAAGTTGATTAAAGTAGTCTAAAGTTAGCCTGAATAAAAAAAAAAAAATCATTTTCATTATTATTTTTTTAATATAGAGTATTAGTTTAATCAGACCAGGCTGGTCTATCAGAGTGAGAGTTGAGCGTTCTCTGCCATTCCCATAGCTTACTCTGACTGTCCCTTTTACTTATATGTTTTCTTGATCTCAAGTGGCGTCGTCTCTTCCGTGGATTGACCTCTCTACTGCCAACCTAGAGGTTGGCACTACTGCCAACCTAGAGGTTGGCAGACTGGAAGCCAAAGTGTCAAATTTTTTTATCCTTTGCCCCTCAACTTTTTCTTCATAATTATTAAGGGGCACAGGGCCCTGGGTGGGGCTTTGGTGTCCCGGGCATTTCCGCACCCTCCTCAGCCCCTCGCCTGGGAGCGGCTTCGGTCACCTGGGCTTTCTTAGTGGTAAAGCTGGAAAGATTTTTGTGGAGGCGCTTGGTTATGGCCTTGGCCTTGCCCGGGACTTTGGGGCTGTTCGGTCAGACAGCCTGGGGAACAACAACAAGACCACTTAGTTACATTATGACTCTCACAGGGCTGGCCTTAGCCAACTCTAAGGATTTGGCAACATCGGGTACGGTACGTATCATGAGCTTAGTGAGAATGAAAAATCTGCATATGGAAATTAAATCGGATTGAGTTAACCCTTCCTGTACCAGCGACGTTTTTAAATTTGATTTTGGCTACATTTAGACGATTTTATGAATCTTAGGAAGGATATTATGGTAGCTAAAAGGATTCATTGAGATAGTCTGTAGCCTTTTGATGGGTATATATCTATCCTTAACTGAATTTAATCCTCCAATAGTTTCCAGAATATAATGAAAAGGACGTCACCGATACTGTACGGGTTAAGAATAATCAGATTTTACCAAGGAGCGAAAATACAACAATAGGGTATAAGGAAAAAGAAGGTGAATCCATCAAAATGTCAGACTAGGTTTTCCTGCTAATTTATAGACTTAATATAGAGTACAGTGCGTGAGGGAGAATAAAGCGGGCATTCAACAAGAATATAACCAGAGGGACTCAGCAAGGCTGGCATTCTGGACATGGATGATTGGGCGACGACATCAAAAATCATGTGTTAATCTAGTATAGCCTATGTGCAGGCGAGTGAGCAAAATGTCTAGAGCACAGTAGGGTTATAATGAAACTTGCCATAGACAAGGTGAATGTTTAATCAAACGTAATTTGTTATGTGGAGATAGTGATGCCCACAACAGTCGCCATCTTTACCGAATAATACATTTCAAGGATATCAACCAGTCTTTCCACTGGGAGACAGACCTGGGACATCGGCATAGCAAGAGCAGCCTTCGCAGAACGGTCGGCTCGTTCATTACCCACGACCCTTACACGGGCTGGGATCCAACAAATTTGAATCCATCAGTCAGTGTCATGTAGTGCATGGAGGGAACGTTGAGTATTGGCATCCAGGTAGTGTGTGGAGTTATAGCTCCTGAGAGTCATGTAGTGCATGGAGGGAACGTTGAGTATTGGCATCCAGGTAGTGTGTGGAGTTATAGCTCCTGAGAGTCATGTAGTGCATGGAGGGAACGTTGAGTATTGGCATCCAGGTAGTGTGTGGAGTTATAGCTCCTGAGAGTCATGTAGTGCATGGAGGGAACGTTGAGTATTGGCATCCAGGTAGTGTGTGGAGTTATAGCTCCTGAGAGCTTCAACGGCACTACGTGCATCACTATACTGTATAGTATACAATACAACAACATAACGAAGGGGGGGAGGGGGGGGATTGTAGGGTTATATTAACATCAGCTTTAATGGCATATACCTCAGCAGTATAGATGGTGGTGTGTGTTGAAAGAAAGATCTGGATATAGTGATGAGAGGAGACTTCAGCACAGTCAACACCAGAATCATATTTGGACCCATCAGTATAAATACCATATCACAAAGGACCTCCAATGATAATAGACTGGGAGAGACTTAGACCAAACTAGACAAGCTGGATCACATGAGCCCCCTTCTTTTGCGATATTTCTATGCAATTTGTCCTCGTGGCCTCTCTGTAAATGTTCTATGTCCGCTTCCTTAGTCTTGACTTCCTTGGATGCGCTTTGAAATTCACCCACGGATCTTTTCAAAAGCATCTTGTTCTGTATGTTGTGTACAGTCGGCCAAATAAGTGATTAATCGGCACCAAGTATATTTTAATCAATGAACATGATTACTTCATTTCAAGTGTGTGACGCATGTCGAGTATGAGCATGCTGTACAGAACGCCCAGTCAGGCCCCACCCTCGCTAGGATCGTCAGGGCAGGAACTTTGGCTGTAGTCTGTGTAGAGTTTCCTAACTCAGTTTATGTGAACCGTTGTACTATAAGTATTATCATTATGTATTTTGTTTTCTTCTAAGTCAACGAGTTCTATTTTATATCATTAGATATAAGTATTGTGTGTGGGACTTATATACAATGATGAGAGAGAGAGTTATGTAACGACGGCCAGTGAGCGCGCCACGAGGTGTGTAGGCCTCACTCCCTCCTCCCTCCTCCCTTCCTCCCTTTCAGCGCGTGGGAAGTTCTTTGTCGATCCCAGATTGAGAGAGAATATGACGTAATGATTGCTAGTGGGCGGTCCTTAGTAGTTGGCGATATGCTCACTAGAGGGCCGAGTATAAAAAGGGAAGTCTAGCCGCATTTTCCTCAGAACTCATCAGGCAAAGCGACTCCTCATATCCCTTGCAACTATCCATATTCTTCCGACTGATGTGAACTTTCTCTACTCTCTGAACAGCCTATCTTCTTCTCTTCTCGTCCCTGTTTAACCTCCATGACCCCTTTGGTGCAGATTTAGTCAGCCAAAGTATTATCGCTTGAGTTCTCACGAGATAAGTGCCTGTTAGATAGCCTATTTTTGGAAGGGTTAACTAGAATAGGATTGATTGATGTTTGTTGCACTCGTATATGCATTTCCCTGTGTGCGATTATTCATGTTCCTGTTTTCTGCTGGTTTAGGCAATGCTAGACTGGGATAGGGTTTCTGAGTTGTGATTTCCTATGAGTACTAGGTTGCGGTTGAACCAGTACAATTGCAACGGAGACGTGGAACGCCTAGGTGGTCTTTCTGACTGTGTACCGTGGGAGTTTAGCACTGTGTTGCGAGTGAGGGCTTTTGCCTATGCCACCCAACACTGTGTTATCTCATTTGCTTGACTTTGAGAGGATCGCCAGGAGAGAACCAGATACTAGTGATCTGGATCTCTCAAGAGAGCATCCCGTCAATTACCGTAATTTGGCCGCACAGTCTTAAGGACCTCGCTAGGCTACGAGCCGCTTGCTCAGCCATTGTCTCTTAACCTTAGATATCCCAGCTAGACTTTGCTCGACCAGCAGATACAGTATAGTATTGAAACTTCTCCTTATGTATATTATTGTTTAAGCACTATTGATTTCATGTGTGGCACGCTTAGCTACTTCAGAGATTAGTGGCCCACGAGCACAATCTTAGTAGGCTATTGCCAGTGCATTGTCGGAGTACTTCTTCTTAATGTTTGCCATATCCTATTGCTTATTCTTATAATTCTTCTTATGTCAATTTAAAGCCTTTAATTACCAGTGAGTTATTCATTAAATTGCTGTTCAAAATCCGATACTTACTTCTTACGAGTATTCGAGAAGCATCTAACTTATCAGAAGATTCCTTGCTTGATGCTCGAGGACTATTGTTTAACGTAACGTAATAGTGCCGATCCGAAGTAGAGGGTGGAGGACTTCTTAAGTTCTTAGTTCAAGGGTGGATTACTTCGGCTTCGGCCAACACTATTCTTTAGTGTTGTAGTACTTTCTTCTTTGTTTGATTGTTGACCAGACTAGATAACTCCCGTCTTGCTATTAGTCTGTTGTGTGAAACGCTAGTACCGAGTTCTTGTATACCCCGTTATAGCAGATAGAACTCTGGAGGGTAGTGGCGTTTTTTGTTCGGCTGGCAGTACTCTGGGGTTGGGATCGTGTGTTTCCGTTGTGGCAGCGAGCCATACTCGAGTCCTGTGTAAGAGCCCTAGTGTACCCGAGTGCCCGGTCGTAACAAATGGCGACCTTGCTTAGGATTTTGTGAACAGTATAATTTTTTGCAGAGTTGTACAACATTTGTTTGTTCGTACTTTAGCGTACATATTGAAGAATATTTTTTTTTGTAAGGCAATTAGGAGAGCATTTAAGAGACTCCAGTTAATTTAGTAATTAGTGCTTGCATAAGGGAGTTTAACACTTTTGTCTCGAGAATTTTTTGGTGAACTTCAGTATGTCGTGCCCTAGTACTGACGAGGAGCGAGAGATGCTAAGTGAGGAGGTGCCGTTAGTAACTAGTGAGGAGGATGCTAGACTTTTTGTGAGTAAGCAGTACCATGTGACGGAGGAGAGGCTGACTGGGGTGAATGTTTATGGCTTGCACCTGATAGCCAAGGTTTTGGGTCTATCCAATGTAGGAGGGATGTCCAAGGGGGAGCTGATTTCCTGGGTGTTGCGTGGGCGACATGGGGTTTCGGAGGAGAGGGCGTTTGGGGGGGTTCCTCCCCAGATCCCCTCTCACTCGACTCCCACAGTGCCGTCCACTCAGTTGCCGGAGGTTAGCACTCTCCCACAGAGGGATGAGCATTGGAAGATTGGAGTGCCCTCGGGCGGTGCGTATGGTGGTTCCCCAGTTCTTGCCCCCCCTCCTTCAGTAGTGGCAGCTCCCTCTTCCGGCCTGTCTCCTGAGATGATATTTAAACTCGAGCTTGCTAAAATGGAGAATGAGGCTAGGAAGCAGGAGATGGAGAATGAGACTAGGAGGCAGGAGAATGAGACTAGGAGGCAGGAGAATGAGACTAGGAAGCAGGAGAATGAGACTAGGAAGCAGGAGAAGGAGATTGAGGCTGAGATTAGGAGGCACGAGGCTGAGCTTAGGTACGACTCAGAGAAATATTGTGCTCAAATAGATTTAGATAAGACTCGTGCAGAGTCGACAGGGATTCGGATGGGCCGTGAGGGCCAAGTAAGAGAACAGTCCTTGTCCCACTTAGTCAAGTTGGTGCCGGCATTTAGTGAAACTGAAGTCACAGAATTTTTTAATCGTTTTGAGAAGAAGTGTAGGGAGCATAATTGGCCTGAAGAGAAGTGGGCAGCTCTGGTCTCCTCAAGACTTACGGGTAAGGGTCTGAAGGCTTATGATGCACTGCCTTTAGAGTCTTGCATTGACTACCCAGAATTGAAGAGAGCTGTCCTACGGGCATACGAGTTGCAACCAGAAACATATCGATTGAAGTTTCGGGGTGTTACAAAGACTAGGGAGGCGACCTTTCTTGAACATGCCCGGGACTTAAAAGATGCACTTACAAACTGGACACGTTCTGAGAAAGCTGAGACGGCCGAACAGTTGACTGAGCTGTTTCTGCTCGAGCAGTTTTATAAGTGTACAGGTGCAGAAATGACTTTAACTATTAAAGAAAAGAATCCAAAAACTCTACAGGAGGCAGCTGAGATGGCTGACCTCCGGCTATCATTAATTCGTGGGTGCGGGTCTGCCCAGCGTAGTGAGGCAGGTAACAAGGGGCGTGACGCCCCACCCCCCCGAGTTAGTAATATATCTTATGCAAACAAGTACAAGAGTTATGATACCAAGACTGACCACAAGACTAGCACCGTCCCATTTAAGAAGGGGCCGGGCCCTTCCCAGTACCAAGGGAAGCCCAAAGGGGAGTTAGAGTGTTATCAATGTCATAAAAAGGGGCACTTTGCAAGAGTCTGTCCTAGCAAACCACCTACAGCAGCTGTGTCTTTGGCCTGCAACATTGGTGTGTCTCTGAAGCCTTCTGAGTTTGCCCGGGGCAGTTCGTCAGAGGCTGAGGCACAGCCAATGCAGAAGCACCTGGGAGGCTCGAACCCTGCTCAGGATGTTTTTTGCGACCATAGAGGACGGGGTTGCGTGATGTGGGCGGGGCGCAAGCATGGAGTAGAGGTCTTGCGTGATACAGGTGCTTCCCAGACTTTGATGAAAAACTTGACTGGCTACCCTATAAATGCGGCTCGGGTGGTGGTGGTGCAGGGTATTAATGCAACTCGGTCATACCCGCTGGTGCGGTTGGAGTTGGAGGTGGATGGTGTGGCACGTGAATTGGATGTTGGGATTGTGGAGAAACTGCCAGTGGAGGGCGTCGACCTTCTTCTCGGCAACGACTTTGCAATGCCCGCTTCTGAGGTTCTACCCTTAGTCGTTGCCGAGAGGCCGGCCGACGTGAGTAGGGAAGAGCGAGAGTGGGTCGAGCGGTGCCAGGCACAACCCATGGCGTGTGCTGTCACCCGAGCTCGGGCAGCTAAAGTGTCACAGCCTAGTCCTCCGTCTTCAGACCAGCAGAGGAACGATCAACAGGAGGAGGCTAAAGCTGGAGTTGGTTTTAAGAGTTTTGACTCGGCGGCTCTCCTGGGTGATTCAGTATTAGCACCATTACTTAGTTCTGGAGTAGCCCCTGGGCCTGTCATCGAGAGTGACGAGGCTGGGCATGACGAGTCTCCACGACAGCAACGTTATGAACATCGAGAGAGACAGAGGGAGCAGCTCAGTATCGGGGAGGGTCATGCATTGCTCCGGGAGCAGTTAGATCGCTTGGCACCCTCAGATATACGTCGGTTGCAGCTGGAGAACCCTGAGCTCCAAACGTGTGCTAATGGAGCTGTGGAGCTCGACGAGGACGGTGATGCACAGCCGGGAGATTTTTTTTATTTAGATGGCATCCTGTATCGGCGTTTTCAAGACCCTAACCGTAGCTGGAAGATGGGGTCCGGGGTAGTGGACCAGTTGATGGTGCCGCGGGAGTGCAGGGATAGCCTACTGAGTTTGGCGCATGACACACCGCTGGCAGGACATTTGGGGGTAAGAAAAACGGTGGCGGCTTTGGGGAAGTTGTTTTGGTGGCCGGGGATGAAGTCTCATGTGCAGTCCTGGATAAACTCATGTGATATTTGTCAACGGGTCGGGAAACCAAACCAAGTTATTCCTAAAGCTCCGTTGCACCCTATTCCTGTAATTGGGCCACCTTTTAGTAAGATTGTTGTTGACATGGTTGGTCCCCTCCCTCCCACAAAGGCTGGTAATAAATTTTTGTTAACCATCATGGATGTTGCCACTAGATACCCCGATGCATACCCCATGAAAAACGGCATGGCTAAGACGGTAGTCAGTAACTTGTTGTGGTACTTTTCAAGGTACGGGTACCCGGAGGAGATTCAGTCTGATCAGGGGTCCAATTTCACCTCCAATCTCTTTAAGCAAACAATGCAACAGCATGGAATACGGGCGGTGGTATCGTCAGCGTATCACCCTGAGAGCCAAGGGGTGCTTGAGCGGTGGCATGCCACCCTTAAAAGCATGCTCAGGTGTTATTGTGCTGATAACGGAAGAGATTGGGATCTTGGATTGCCGTATGTACTGTTTGCTGCTCGGGAAGTGCCTGGTGAGAGCCTGGGATTTAGTCCAAACGAGCTGATTTTTGGACACCGAGTCAGGGGCCCCCTTAATATGCTGCGGGAAATTTGGGAAGGAACTGTGCCGCCTTGTTCCTTGTTGAAGTATGTGTTTGAAAGCCGTGAGCGCATGCTTAAGAGTCTGGAGATGGCAGGTCGGAATTTAACAGGGTCACAAGCTTTAATGAAGGACAGGTATGATCGCAAAGTGAAGCTCCGGGAGTTCATTGTGGGACAGGAGGTGTTGATTTTGTTGCCTTTGGTGGGTAACCCCTTGTCGGCGAAGTATACTGGACCCTATAAAATTGTGGAGAAAATTTCGGACCTAGATTACCTTGTTGCCACTCCAGACAGGAGGAAGAAGAATCAGTTATGTCACGTGAACCTGATAAAAGAGTATGTGAGGCGCCCCTCTGAGCCTCTCACTGTCCCTGTGTTGGCTTGTTGCGGCCGTGGTGGAGAAGGAGAGGGGGACAGTCAAGCTTCAGAGGAGGATAGCTGGGATCACCATGTTTCAGCGGATCAGTGGGCGGGGAACTCGAGCCTAAGGGCTGACGAGGCTATAGCCCATTTGCCTGAGCCGAAATTTGAAGCTATCCGTCAGTTGCTCGGTTTATACCCCACTGTATTCGCTGAACATCCAGGCCTCACTACTCAGGCTATGCATGATGTTGACGTGGGGCACCATCTACCCTTTAAGTCAATCCCATACCGTGTGCCCCCCATAAAACTACCCGCTCTGAGGGATGAGTTGGAGTATATGCTCGGTAGAGGGTTGATAGAGAAAGGTACCGTTAAATGGACTTCCCCCGTAACACTGCAGCCTAAACCAGATGGCAAGGTACGCTTCTGTATTGATTTCCGTAGGCTAAACGGTTTGACTCCAACTAACCCATATCCTCTTCCTCGGGTTGATGATAGTGTTGATAAAATTGGTAATGCTCGGTTTTTGTCTAAAGTTGATTTAGTAAAAGGTTACTGGCAAGTACCTTTGTCCGAGCGCGCTAAAGAGGTATGTGGTTTTGTGGTGGACGGGAGTACCTACCAGTGCAATGTTGTGCCTGACGGACTTAAGAATGCACCAGCAACGTGTCAGAGCCTGATGAATGAAAGTGAAAAGGACAATGATGCGCTGGGGCATTTCGAGATCTATGTTCCAGCCTATGGTCCGGTCGGTGTAGTTTACCCAGATCATTACCCTCTCGAGATCTTGGACCAGTTTCACAATCGGAATATGAGGCTGACCAGGTGGTCACTAAGGTTATTGGTATATAACCTGGACATAAGCCATATTGCCGGTTGTGACAACGAGGTTGCATGTGGTCGTTCAGGGGTATATGATCCTGGGTAGATTGACACACGGGTAGCCTCCTGCTTTAGTTTGAGTAGTATTTTGCGCTTGGTGCTTGTTGGCTCGCGGTTGTAGTCCAGCGTATTGGGTCGTAAAGCAGGATTGTTGAGCGTTTGGTATAGAAGAAAATAGGCTGCCCTTATAGTGCAGCCGGAAAAAACATATTAAAATATAAAAATCATATAAAAACTCTTTCTTTTTGATGAAGATAATTGTATAAGTTTGTCATAGCCTATAAAGTTTGAGTAGTCCACGAACTATCAAACGGCTGAGCTGCTGTAAGCTCGCTCTGGGAGCATGATATTATGTCTTTTACTATTGTTGGGAGGAGTTATGAAATGTGATTTTTTTTTTTTTATAAGATGTGTTTTAGTGATAAACTCAGCGTTGTTTTAGTGCCATGCGGTCGCTGGGTGTGAGGGGTTTGATGGGGTTCTGTATATCAGATTTTAGCTCAGGGTTGAGCAAGTAAAATCTTGGGGGAGGTGTGACGCATGTCGAGTATGAGCATGCTGTACAGAACGCCCAGTCAGGCCCCACCCTCGCTAGGATCGTCAGGGCAGGAACTTTGGCTGTAGTCTGTGTAGAGTTTCCTAACTCAGTTTATGTGAACCGTTGTACTATAAGTATTATCATTATGTATTTTGTTTTCTTCTAAGTCAACGAGTTCTATTTTATATCATTAGATATAAGTATTGTGTGTGGGACTTATATACAATGATGAGAGAGAGAGTTATGTAACGACGGCCAGTGAGCGCGCCACGAGGTGTGTAGGCCTCACTCCCTCCTCCCTCCTCCCTTCCTCCCTTTCAGCGCGTGGGAAGTTCTTTGTCGATCCCAGATTGAGAGAGAATATGACGTAATGATTGCTAGTGGGCGGTCCTTAGTAGTTGGCGATATGCTCACTAGAGGGCCGAGTATAAAAAGGGAAGTCTAGCCGCATTTTCCTCAGAACTCATCAGGCAAAGCGACTCCTCATATCCCTTGCAACTATCCATATTCTTCCGACTGATGTGAACTTTCTCTACTCTCTGAACAGCCTATCTTCTTCTCTTCTCGTCCCTGTTTAACCTCCATGACCCCTTTGGTGCAGATTTAGTCAGCCAAAGTATTATCGCTTGAGTTCTCACGAGATAAGTGCCTGTTAGATAGCCTATTTTTGGAAGGGTTAACTAGAATAGGATTGATTGATGTTTGTTGCACTCGTATATGCATTTCCCTGTGTGCGATTATTCATGTTCCTGTTTTCTGCTGGTTTAGGCAATGCTAGACTGGGATAGGGTTTCTGAGTTGTGATTTCCTATGAGTACTAGGTTGCGGTTGAACCAGTACAATTGCAACGGAGACGTGGAACGCCTAGGTGGTCTTTCTGACTGTGTACCGTGGGAGTTTAGCACTGTGTTGCGAGTGAGGGCTTTTGCCTATGCCACCCAACACTGTGTTATCTCATTTGCTTGACTTTGAGAGGATCGCCAGGAGAGAACCAGATACTAGTGATCTGGATCTCTCAAGAGAGCATCCCGTCAATTACCGTAATTTGGCCGCACAGTCTTAAGGACCTCGCTAGGCTACGAGCCGCTTGCTCAGCCATTGTCTCTTAACCTTAGATATCCCAGCTAGACTTTGCTCGACCAGCAGATACAGTATAGTATTGAAACTTCTCCTTATGTATATTATTGTTTAAGCACTATTGATTTCATGTGTGGCACGCTTAGCTACTTCAGAGATTAGTGGCCCACGAGCACAATCTTAGTAGGCTATTGCCAGTGCATTGTCGGAGTACTTCTTCTTAATGTTTGCCATATCCTATTGCTTATTCTTATAATTCTTCTTATGTCAATTTAAAGCCTTTAATTACCAGTGAGTTATTCATTAAATTGCTGTTCAAAATCCGATACTTACTTCTTACGAGTATTCGAGAAGCATCTAACTTATCAGAAGATTCCTTGCTTGATGCTCGAGGACTATTGTTTAACGTAACGTAATAGTGCCGATCCGAAGTAGAGGGTGGAGGACTTCTTAAGTTCTTAGTTCAAGGGTGGATTACTTCGGCTTCGGCCAACACTATTCTTTAGTGTTGTAGTACTTTCTTCTTTGTTTGATTGTTGACCAGACTAGATAACTCCCGTCTTGCTATTAGTCTGTTGTGTGAAACGCTAGTACCGAGTTCTTGTATACCCCGTTATAGCAGATAGAACTCTGGAGGGTAGTGGCGTTTTTTGTTCGGCTGGCAGTACTCTGGGGTTGGGATCGTGTGTTTCCGTTGTGGCAGCGAGCCATACTCGAGTCCTGTGTAAGAGCCCTAGTGTACCCGAGTGCCCGGTCGTAACAAGTGAGGTATACAAACATGTTCCTACACTTATCCACCTTATTCAACCTCTGACAGACATTAATACAGCACAGAGCAGAGCCAAACATAATGACAGCTGAGAAATGACTTCCTTGGTCGTTTCTTGAACCTCCTCCATTAAATTGGAAATTATAGTTTGATATTTTTCATGTGGGTCAACTGTTCCTCCATAGTTACAATCATTTGGTCCTTCCTCACACTGGATTCTTTTAGCCCTGTCTTCAGCCGTTTCAATCCGGTGACTTTTTGTGATACTTGAGCAGTGACCATTTCTCTTTGATTCATAAGCTCTTCCGCTGCAGGCCTTAATCATACTGCATGTTTGGGCAGGCATTCGGGACAAATATATACCTGAAACCCTGAACACCAAGTTGATAAACTCTGTACAGTAGTGGCGAGAGGAGGAAATGGGTGTCATCATAGGAGAAGAGCCGGGTGTCATTCGAGGAGAGGGGGGAGGGGGGGGTGCTGTAGTCCAGTAAAGTCTCTGTTACAAGGGCACACCTTAGCCCTATCAATCGAGGGAGTGCATGGCGTGAAAAAACTGCATCATCAGTATAAATAGCAGTACAGTATGTGCGCCTTTATGTCACATAGTAGAGTATGTTGGCACAAGATTGCAGCAGTAGTGAATGATCGCTTTAAGTAGGACAAATACAAAGACCTGTAGAACTAAGCAGCTGGGTTGCTCGGACGGGAAAGCTCAGGATGTGATTACAGTGAGAAATGTCGGGTAAATCAAAGAGGCGTTCGATAGACTTGCTGTTTGTGATTTGTAGTGCTCAGCGCATAGTAACTAGATCGCGATGAAGGAATAAAGGAGGTTCGTCACTATCCGTTAAAACGGAGATGGTGAGCAATGAGCAGAAAGCCCTAGTACAGTACAGAGAAAAAGACCTTGGTGGTGAAGCAAGTCCAATGATCGTAAAGTTCTTTCCAAAGCAGCACCATACATAGGGCTGCCATAATCAATAATAGATAGGACATTAGCTTTGTACAACATTAGTGTATTGGACAACCGAGCCCCACAAGTAGTGTGGGACTATCTCTTCAAGGGGTTAAGGGCACGCTGACCCCTTGATATAACATAGAAGACATTAGCCTACCAATTCAGATGAATCAAAGATTAACCCGAGAAATGTATTATAATTGCTGGACATAACTCAAGATGTGTGGCCGACAATCTTAAATCAATCACTTAGTTCTGTGTCCTGCTTTTGTTCTGGTAAAAAAGAGTGGCCTTTGTCATGTTGGGAAAACCGGAACCCTACTGAAGAAGCCCAGGAATTCGCCCTCGCGATCACAACATTGATGACTTGCTGGGCATGACCAAGATTTTAGGAGTTCTACTAAAAGGCAAAGTCGCCAACATGCAAACTTTGTCTCACACCAAGAGGCAGGTGCAGAGTTATGTAACTAATTGCCATAGCAAAGAAAGTGCTGCTGAGAACGTGGCCCTGGAGGACACCACATTGAAGCAGAAACACAGCAGAGGCAGCACCCTCAACATGAACAGTAAAAGTACGCTCTGACAGGAAATTGGAAATAAATAAAGGGAGGCAGCCACTGGTACCAGTGGAATGAAGAATTTGGAGGACTAGATGATGCCATTTAGTATCATAGGCTTTTGAGATGTCAAAGAAAACAGTAGTTCAGTAATTTACATGAGAAACCATCCCGAATGTAGGACTCCAAATTAGCTTCGGAATCTAAGATGGAACAATTCGTCTGGGAACCTAATTGGAAGGATGTTAAATCTCTCGCATGTGGATACGCAAATACATATTCAGGAAGGGTGTCCCTAGATGCACCGATACACAATTCGTGTATTCGATACTTTAGAAATAACTAATAGAAACTGAATACTCAAATTGCGTCTAAGTTGGGCTATGATAAGTTTTGGTTATGGCACAGCGAATGAAAACCTTGGTAACACTGGTTTGAGGGGCTGTTTTGTGTGTCGTCCTCCTTCCGCTCGCCCCCGAACGTCATGCTGCTGAAGGGTGCTTGAATAGTTGTGTGGGGCTCTGGGACTGGCCTGAGGGTGAAAGGGAGTTTAGATTGTGCACGTTTATGTGCACCCAAGGCAGGCATGTGGCGGTGGTGTTGCAGGAGTAGTGCGTCGTCCTCTAAACCACAACTGATTTCCCCCTTGTGGTCCCCCACCCACATTCGTCCTCTTTCCCTCACCTCGCCCCACTCATGGCCATCACCGAACAGACCAGTATAATGCTCCTCAATGGCTTCCGGGTAACTGGTGTGTCTGGGAGTGTAATGCCCTCGAAAATGTCCCGCACCCACAATAATACTAACCCGAGTTGACGTCAGGTATAGTGTAAAATAGTCGGAGATGGTAAGTCCAATAAACTCATCACGTGATAACACCACGAGACTATCACCTGGTTCTTAAAAATCGGACTAAGGTTGCTATACTTTTAGTACGTCCGTGGTAGTACAGTGGGTTAGCGCGCGGGCCTGGTGGTGATGGTGGTGCGTCACTAACCAGGGTTCGAACCCCACCCAAGGCATCTCAAAACCTGTGGCTGGTGGTGATGGTTGGGTCACTAACCAGGGTTCGAACCCCACCCAAGGCATCTCAAAACCTGTGGGTTTTTAGGGGGGTTAAATTCCCTTCAGAGGTTCGTACCCCGCGCCAGGTACCAGGAAAAGTTGATCCTAAAAGGTAGCCTGGGGATATTTCAGGAGACCATGAATTCCCTTCACACCCAGCATTTCGCCACCAATGTTATGCCCTGTTTTTCTACAGGTTTAACTTGGGTAATGTGAGTTCTAATTGACTGGGTATAGAAGGCTGCATGCACAATACAAGATATGAGGAATAGAGAACACAAAGAAACACACGGTAGCAAGTTACACGATCACGTTTATTAATATACCACTGCAGAATACTTGTGTAAGACAATATAATAGAATGGAACAACACTAGCATAAGTGGATCTGGATGGAGCCTAGTCTCCCACTTCCAACGTTCAGGTATTAATCTTCTGATCACTGGCTTTGATTTAACAGGTTTATATACCGAAGACCATCATGTTACTTGTAGATTCCTATTCACTGTTAGATTTATTACTGGTAGCTCTGGTGCACAAGTAGTAGTTCGCAGACTAGATTAGACACGCGTATTTTAGAGCACGGGAATTCTATTGTAACCTCAGAGGGGTACTGATCTAAGTTTTATATCCTTGTTTCAGAAATACATAGAACGCAAATCAGTGGGCGAACGTTAGATATCACTAGAGTTTTAATATCTGAATAAGGTAATTACGAGAGTCAAGGTCGCCTGTTAATTAATGAGCACTGATCGCTTAGTACGTCCCAAATGGAATGGTTAAGTCTGTATTACACTGGGCAAGGTCTTAGCCACTTCGTAGAAATATTTAATTAGTGAAATCTCTAAACAGCACAGTAAGATGTAGTACTGCTAAAGAGAATCTTGGGTAGTATCTGATGGGTCTGGTCCTGGTTATCTTGCGTCCATGATGTTGGGGGCTAACGACTGGTTCCGCGGCCGTCCAGGGTGTCCATATGTGTGAAGTTCTTAAATACGTGGGCAGGTCCTTCCATCCAAATCTGCCACGGAGTCTGCCGGTTCTGGGATCTCACTCCGGAACAACACAAGGGCAGAGCTAGAGGTTAACTGCAGGGTAGTGACCCCTGGTTGGTGTCTAGCTTTCAACTGATTTGACTGGGGGCGGGAGTTAGATTTATAGGCTCGGTTCTGGACCCTGTAGACAGTAGGGATCTCGAGTCTTATGAACTTAATTGAGCTCTCAATAGAAATGGAGACTAGGTAAGATGGTATTTACTGTTGTGGCACAGGGCTATAGGAAAGCCTTTATATTTCATATAACTGAGCCTTAGTAAGAGGTACTATTTTGGCTATACTGGACGTATTTAGGGGAGAGAGACTGGATCTACTTTGCGAGGAGGATGGGGACAGCTGTGATAGGAACGTCTCTCTAGATTGTTCAATCTTCATTCTATGGTATATCTGAGGTGCTAATTTAGTGATCAGAGCATGCAAGAAAGGTAAATGGTTTATTGTGAGTTAATAGAGGTTAGTAAAGGTGTTAGTCATTCATGGTTAGTTCATTGATAGGAAGAATTCCTGTGCTACCTGGCAATGACTCGAAAGTCAAAACAGGGGCCAGGTATACCTCCGCGGGGGTGGGGGTCTCCCTCCTCGGGTGGGCCAAAAGGGGGAGCTGGGCGCACTCTCTCTGTGATCGTCGTCCGGCGGCTGTGGCTAGGGGCTTGCCATATCACCAGTGTTTATAATAACCCTCTGTGTATGAGACAGATGTGGGTGTCTTTAATACCAAAACCGAAGGTGCCTTAGCTAGCTGGTTTTACTCGGCTGGTTGTTAATTGTAGAGTTTGCTGGATGTGGTGGAGACTGGGTTGCTAACTCTGCCACATTTATCTGGAAGTATGGCAATAGAAGTTAGTAACTGGCGGGGCGGCTAGCCTCGCACCGACGACCATTGGGTGCAGGGTTGTGAATGTGTTGTAAGAGAATAGATGGCATGCAAGGGGCTAGTAAAGTTCTAATGTTGTTCTGGCCTACTAAGTGAAGGTAGGCTGGATAGGAGTATATATATAAAAGGTTGGAGAGCGTTAGCAACGGACAATTCAAGGATCTTCAAGAGGTATGAGAGAGAGGCTAGGTCGGACAAGAGTCGAGAAGCGCGGGAATTCTTACTGAGAGGGGGGGAGAGTTCAAGGGCTACAGGGAAATTTTGCCCCTAAGGTCCCTGGGCGTGGGGGTGGCATTAGGCTACACTTGATATGGAAAGTTTGAAAAGGCAGTAGAATACGTTAGCCAAAATATGCTACCGGGGAATGCAACTATGGGGTGGTATATGAGTCTGGAAAAGATAGAGTTATGTGATCAGTCCGAGGGTTATGGATACTATTAGTTGGTCCTGGGAACTGCGTTTTCTATTAAATATAAATATAAATACCAACAAAAGCGGCAGTTCGTAGGGGTACTTAGTTATTGTTTCGGGGTACTTATGACAGATACTGGTAACCAGGTTATCTTATACAATCTCTGGTTGGGGTAAGAGGTGTAAGACACGAAGTAAATTGGCGTAGTGTGGGCTGTGGATACGAAGGAGGCAAGGGGAAGACGTATGACAATTGTGGAAAGTAAATGGAAAAAGGTGAACACAATGGCGGATAAAAATACTTAACCTAAGGATTGCATACATAGATTTATGGGGCGATGGGTCTTCATAAAGCTTAGTCTGGCAAGACAAGATGTTAGGGAATGTTAATATTAATACTTAGTTACTAGAGGAACAATGCAAGGGGCGACTGAGCACGGGTTACATATATCTATACTAGTCATGGAAAATGATATAAGAGGTCTAGGGACAATCGTGGGTGTTTTAACTTCTAAAATATATAACATCTACTTCTCGGATGCAAGAACATACATAGATATAATTATGGCTGTCTGATGTGTTGGCATTGGCTCAACGTCGGGACAGGGCATGGTTGTTTTTAATATGAATGTATATTCCTGTTCATCATCTTTGTAGTTAGGAGTGTAGGACACGAGGGGGTTAGTGTACGTGAGGTGTGGAAAAATGGTCAGTTTAGAAAAAGGAAAACTGGGTGCAGCCAAAAGCTGTTTAGCCCTGCGGGCTTGGGCCTGTCTGAATTGGCTGGCTCGGTCAGCTGGTCCTTTCGTTCTGTGGACCTTTCTTCCGGGTGTTTCTGTGCGGTGTTCGCTCGTGGCTTCTGTGGTGGGCTTCTTGTTCTGGGGCATTTTAGATATAATAGCAGTTCTAGTGATTTTATTATAATTGGGGGTTATTTGTGAATCTGGAAATAACTCTGGTCTCCTCTAGGTTTCTGGGTTGGTCCAGAGTTCTTTGTAACAGTCTTGTTTGTATTGTAGATTCTAATGTCCCCACTTATGTCGGTAACACTCAGGCCTTTGATGTGGAATTTGCATAAACATTTGTTCTGTGTACTGCAAATCAGGCTGCTGGTGCAATGAAGGTTGGTGATTGGTGGGGAGGGTTTGAAACCTGGATGGTGATTGGCTGACCTTTCCATTCTTTAATAGGGCTGACTGACCTAGGTGACCGTCCGTGGTAAACAGAAAACGGGAATGACCAGGTAAAGCGGGGTATTCCTCTGTTTCTTGTTTCTCCTCATCATGGGGTGCTGGTATGGAGCGGTGTCTTGGTTGTTTATTTCTTCGTTTGTCCTTCCTACTCACCTGTAGGCTGGCAATCCTACAGGTGTTTCCCAACCCCGTCACTTCAAAAACCTTGGTAGGTGAAAAGATGTGGCAAGTTCATAAAATATCAGTTGATATCAAATGGCTGTTTTAGCCTAAAAACCCCAAAGATATTCCTTTCTCATCACTCGTTCAGAATTAGTTATCTTTAGTTACTTTGACTAAGATTTATCCCAACAATCGAGATAATAATATATTAGCACAAAGGTAAAATGTAAAGAATATGTAAAATAAGATTATAATTTATTTACATGATTAATTATACACAAAAGTTAATTCTAGTGAAAATATCAAAGTGAGAAACATTGAAGTGAAATAATAAAGACACTCTTAAGAAAAATAATACATAGTTACATAATTACCCTCAAAGAGAGTAAGTGAAAGCAATTTTAAACATAGACAAATCCTAGGCTATACTTATTCAACTCATGGTGATTCTTTTACAAACGAACTCAGAGCAGGTCAGCTTTAGATGGTGGTGGAGATTACACTACCGTCCTCAAGCAGAAAGTACGGTTTATATACCCTCAGCTCACCTGGCTCTGATACCAAACTCTCGAACTGTATTAATCATCAACTCATTATAATAAAATTATGCTCGCTGGATTAAAGTATTGCTTTTATCAAGAACTCTATGATATATCTTGTAATCAATACTTATGATTAGAAAAGCCAAATACATTATTACCTAGTTATAATCAATATCATTCATACGTCAGGCAACGAAGGAGAGAAAGAGAGTTGGAGGAAAGGAGGGAAAGGGGGGTGGAAATTGAGTAGGAGCAAGGGGGTAGAGGAATAGGGGGAGAATGGAATGTGGGGATTAGTGGAAGAAAAAGGGGGGGGGGGGGGTGAGGAGAAAACTGCTTCTAGTACCACACCACACTGATGGTACACTCATGAACAAAAATATCTTCCTATATAGGATACTAAGCTGTCTACAGTTCGAATTAATTATACCAGGCTCATAACATTGCATACGATATTCAATCATATATAATTAAAGATCGCATCCACCATAATAAGCACAATACCACAATTACAACCAGTGACACTTGAATAAAATAGAAATCCCTAACACCTTAAGATGTGACCTTCGCTTTCATGTGGTGATATTTTACAAGATTGGAAGGTGTCAGGAGACGTCCTGGCGTTTATTTAAGTGTTGTTGTGATCTGCTATCTTGGTCTGACAAGTTAGCACTCACAAAGGGTTTGGTGTTTCCCTCCGGCGATTAATTATCTGTAATTGGTACCGGAAGCTCGCCTCGGCGGGCAGGGAATAGATCCAATGAACCCGGCGTGGTCAGTAGTACCACTAAAATTCCCCTGCGGAAGAGAAGGCTTCCAAATGGGTTTTTTCGGCTCAGCCGGAAGAACTCACTTATACAGATATCCTCACACAGCGGAAAACGACCTTAACTCCGTCAACAAGGCGGAAAGGTCTAGTGGGGTTAGGCAGCTATCACTCTAGTCATAGGAAATGATCCGATAGTTACCATTACATATTCTATAAGAATAATCATTAGTATGGGTCGGTGATACAAAGTGTCATAGATAAGCAGTCATATTGCCTTCATAGCAAAGGTTATCAGAGATACCATCATGCCTTTAGTAACACTGTGTTCAACTCCAACTTGTTTGTGCATCCCGGTGTTTAATCATAAACTTTGCGTAAAGTGTGTTAAAGGGAGGTGTGGTGGAGTGGTCTTGCCACTGGCCTGGTAATCCAAAGGTCCTGGGTTCAAATCCCGATGTATCAATGGGAAGATATTATTGGGATGGAATTTGTGCTGTACCTAGTATCAGTGCATTACCACAAAGCCCACCGAAACGTCAATAAAATACCCTCATTGTTCCCTGATTAAATAGCACTGTATGAATATTCCCATATTCAAAATATGCTATAGGGGTGCAATGCCTGGTGAGTTATCTGCTCAACAGGTGGCGTTGTGTGTGTGTAAGTGTGAGAGTCCGAGTGTAGAGGGTGAGACAGTGAAGCACGGGAACGAGATGGCTTCAGAGATGGGGTCGTTTCGGGCCATGAGTGAGCACCGTGCCTCATGTGAAGGCAAGATGGCAGGTGCTCGTTGTACTCAACGTGCTTCACATGTCTCACTCCCTAGACTGGAACAAGACCTCACGGGCTTCACTGTTCATTGTAAAGCGGTGAATGTTAAGGCTCTCAGCCTATGCCCGAGAGGAAGTAAGTTGGAATATAGAAAAAAAAAAAAAAAAAAAAAAAAAAAAAAAAAAAGTGCTTGGACAGATCCAGGGGCATCTTGTTGTCGAAAAAGTGCGGGATTTGCTCAGACCTTCGGAGTGGATTATTTGATCATCGCGATCCTTCATGCCAAGTAGCTTTATCTGAAATTAAAGCAACTTTTAATAGCTATACGAAGGACATCGCTCACAAACCTCTTCAGTGCGATGATGAAGCTCTCTGGGACCATTTAATTATTAAAACACAAGTTACTAAATCTCCTTCATCCCGGTCCAGCACTAAATCTAAAGTCAAACCGAAAATTCTATCAAAAGAAATTGTTAGTAGCAGTGATAGCAGTGAATCAATTACTACTAAGGCAACACCCCCCCCCCCCCCCCAGCCGACCCAAGAGGGCGCGGTCAGTATCTCCATGAGAAGATCGACCCAGGTCAAGATCTAGATCGCCTCTCAAACAATCTTCGAAGTCGTCAGGTACTTCAAGGTCACAGTATAAGAAGAGAAAAACAACTCCTGAAACGGCGACAGTTCTCGCAGGGGTAACAGGCGGGAAGGGTCTTCAACAGAAATCCCGTACAGAGTTGACATGCTCAGCACGCCGGCAACAACTGGGGTCTCGTCCTCCATCCTCCGCCCCTACCTATACCGAGCCTAACGTCCAATCTGGAAGTTCAGAAGTGGGGACGGAGGACGTTGAGTCAACTCCCAGGGATAGTTCAAGTGATATAAACACAGTGTCTCAATCTCTTATACAGGATTTTTCTATACCTCAGGTAGACAATCAGTTTAGTTATGCTAGGAGGGTTTCATCAAAGGTCTTGGCGGACCAGTATGGAGGTTACCCGGCGGGTGGCTGTTACTGTGAAAGTGTGAGCCATAGGTCTAAGACTAGGGTAGAAACGGACGATCATAGTGTTTGGCAACACCCAGAGCCAGTGCAACCGGGTACACAAAGAAAATACCCGGCAGGGGCAAGGGATAGTGAGAATGTGAACATTACCCGTCACGACCCGGTACCGTCATTCGTCCCAGACTTGACATGGGAAGGTTTTGAACAGAGGTTACTATCAGAGCAACAACCTGAAAATATGGAAGTGATAGATGAAGGGCAGGAGGAAGTAGAACAATTACCATCTGCCCAGCCCGAACGCTCAGCTAGTGTAGCAGAGGTAGACTCAATAACGTCTAAGGAGTCACAGAAAGAGTTTGTGACAAAAGGCGATTTACAGACAATTTTACATAGCTTCTTGCAAAATTTTCAGAGTCCAGCGACGCCACCGGAAGTTCCACCGAACGTACCAGAAGCTCCATCGACACAGTCTGTTGTGCGGCCCTTGGAGACGGCCAAGGTTACTGCTCCAACTAACGTATCGCCCCCTCTTACTTGTACTAGTATTATTCCTGTTACATCTACTTTAACTACAACTAACGTAAGGGTTATCACAGATGTTATTCCTCCACCATTGGAAAAAAAACTATCAGGAAAGGCCCTATGCCGCTTCTTTATGGTCCAGATTTGTCATGGGTTAACGTTACTGTTCAGAATCCCTCCAGCGCGCAACAGACAATCCCAGGTGAGGTCCCGGTACCAAGTGAGTGGACTATTCAGATGAATAAGAACAGGAAACTATGAGCTAGGGATAATGCAGGTAATACTTTAGATGTGTCTATCAAAGCAATTCCAAATGTATATGCATATGAATATTTTGTGTACACCTCCACACCAGCTCTCCCACCTGCCTCCTCTGCACGCCTTTATGCGGACTGATCAATGGTTGACGGCTTAAATGACGTAAATGCTCTTGCTTTGCTAATGCCACAATTGGACACAATTCCGGTTAACGATCAGTCCGGCAACCCAGTCCTGCAGATGGGGCAAGTGGGAACAGGTCCGTGGGTAGACTGGGAGATGGAAGCACAGCAGTTTGCCGCTACTATTACTTCTAAATCATCCCATCAGATACCGGTACCTCAGGAAACACATTCGTGGTTTTCCTTGCCAGTGGCCAAGGCCTGGGGAGTGCCTCCTGCTGTTCTAGGCTTTCTTTCAGCTCCAAAATTATCTTTATGGGAGTTGCAGGAACCCTTTTCAACTCCACCCCCAGCGCACTTGGATAAATATTTCAAATTATGTCAAAACGCATTAAGACTATTTTCCCAATTACTGCTGAGTCGCCAAATAGCCCAGTCTCTCATTAGAACCATACAAGCTATTACTGATTCAGATGCCAAGAAAGCAATGGAATTATCCCGGCGCTTAATGCTACAAAATTCCATCCAATCACTGGGCGACGTTAGGATAGCCTTACTAGAGGCAGTCCATGCACGTCAAGACCTACGGGTCTATCTGGTCAAAAAATTGCTGGAAGACATTGGTCGCCGGGTAATTTTGTCTCCTGTACTGACGCCCACCTTATTATTATTATATGAGATGCCGAAGTCTCCAACCAGGGTGCAGAAACACCATCAAGATCAATCCGCACAAAACACCCGGAGGCACTGGAGAGAGACTATGGCAACTTAGGAAAAAATAAAAACATACACTGTATACTGTACTGTACATATACACATATTAAACACAGATAACATATTATGCAGTGGAGGATATCAAGCTTAAATATAATACAATAAAATAGAATAAAATAAGTTTAAAAATTAGAATTAATGCTGCAAAAAAGCATTAACTCTAGACTTAAAAATGGAGATATTAGCTGAATTGACTAGCTCATTTGGCAACTTATTCCACAAGTCAACCATGGCCGGCACAAAACACCGTGAAAACTGTGTAGTAGAAAAATTAACACGGCTCATGGCAAGATAATTAAGATTGCTTGTGAATCTAGTTGCACGAGCCCGGACATAGGGCCCAGGCAGAACCCCATGTAAGGGATGCTGAGGGTTGTTAAAAACTTTAAATAAAAGACTAAGGGCACCAACTTTACGTCGATGACACAGATCAAGAGACAAATTAGGTAGAATAAAACTGATGGAATTTAGCGACCTGTCAAGCAACTTGAGATGGCAGTCAGCTGCTGACAACCAGACAGGTGAGCAGTACTCGAAATGTGGCAAAATAAAAGCATAAAAAGACTTGATAACTGTGGCGTCACAAGCAAATGTTTTATAAACCTTGCGAAGCAGACCAATTTTTTGGGAAATGGAAGAGGAGAAAGAACGAATATGCTTTTCAAAAGTAAGTTTGGGACCAAGAGTAACTCCTAACAAACGCAGAGTATCCACATTCTCAATTTGCTCGCCAGAAACTTGTAGATAAGGATGGGGAGGATCCAAGGTACGAGATCTGCTGATGATAATGGAGTGTGTTTTACTAGCATTAAGTTTCATGCCCCAAAATTCACACCATGATGTCATTTTGGCTAAATCCCTATTCAGAGCAGTAGCAATTACGTGTCGATCTATTGGTGATGCAATTGACGCATATAAAGTTGTATCATCAGCATAGGAGATTAGTTTATTTTCAAGCTCGGAACACAGGTCAGCAGTAAAAATAATAAAAAGCAAAGGCCCAAGGACACTGCCTTGTGGAACACCAGAAACAACAGTAACAGAAGGGGAATGACACCCATCAATGACCACAGACTGAGATCTTTTCGTCAAAAAATCTTCAAAGATCCTTAAAAAATTGCCACCAATACCAATGAGCTGTAACTTAAACAGAAGTGCTTTATGGTTGACTAAATCAAAAGCAGAACTAAAGTCAATAGCCACGACGCGAGACTCATGTCCCTGGTCCAATGAAGATTGCAAGTCATGGGTGAGTGTCAGAAGTGCATCACATGTACCCAGTCCCTTACGAAAACCAAACTGTGAGTTTGGTATCAAATTATGACTATTACAATAAGAGGAAAGGCGTCTGGACAAAAGCCTCTCATAGAGCTTGGATAGGATAGGTGTAATGGAGATAGGGCGATAGTCATTAGGAGATGATGAGGCAGTATTTCCCTTTGGAATAGGAGTGATAATAGCCTTACGCCAGCAAAGAGGAAAACTACCTGATTTCAAAAGCAACCTAAACACCACTGCCAATTTAGGTGCCAAGACCACTGCAACCTTTTTAAAAAAAGAGAGGGAAAAACCCATCCGGGTCTGTGCCATTAGTTTGCCCTAATACTTGGCAAACAGTCTTTAATTTGGTAGATGCAGCTAGGCCAGGTGCTTCCCCAGCTAGGAAAGAGCACCTTAAATTTCCTAAATCATATGCCAAACCTAACGTCAGTCAGAAGGCTCAACCTAGTGGGTCTAAGTTCTTTCAGGGCTCCAAGTCTCCTCCAGCGCCGGGAAGCACTTCGGCCATATATAAAGGAAAGAGCTCAGGTAAATGGTGTTACGCTGGCCAGCTTGCCAGAATGCGCTCGTAACTCGCTAGAGCTCGCCAAGGCAGTGAAATGGGCTACAGTAATCGTAGAATGATGTTCTTTCTTTCATAGAGTTCATGTTGTCACAGACAGATCAGTGGTGATCTTTATTCTTGTCTGTGACACTTGGAAGTATTTTATATCATTGATAGAATATAAGATGCATTGTGTGAAGTTGTAAGGAGAAAGAGAGCGGGAAGCGTGGTGGTAATATGTGCGTGTGTATGTATGTGCTGCCTCCCTCGCTCGGAGGAGTTTCCCACGCTCATGATTGGCTGGCGGGCCTGACGATGACGCTTGCTCCTCATGACGTAGTCGTCTGTGATTGGGTACTGCTGCCTTTGTTAGTGCTGAGGGGGCTCCTGCCCGCGTTTCTCCTGCAGAGCTTAGCATAGCGTGCTTGGTCCTACATGTTCTTTGCAATCTGTCCCCCAATATAACCCCCTATACTACTGTTTCTCTTTCTGAACTTCTTCTTTTTCATACTTCTCTCTTTATTCAATTATATATCCCTTCTGGTTCTGCATACGACTTCCATAGTTGGCCAGTCGTATTACCAGCACCAGCTCTCACATTTATGTTTGCACTAGCTTTAGGGATTAGTAGAGTCATAGTCATATGGTAGCCTAGTGTTGGGGTGCTTCTAATTATTGAGCTGTTCTTTCTTATTATTTAATGCTAGACAGTGGAAGGTATCTTTGGTCGTTGGCTGAGTTATGTATGTGGCAAGTCAGAGCCTGTACAACATCGACGAAGCTAGCTAGCCTGTAACCCTTGGGCATATTTTCCTTTGCGAGTGTAGCAGTATACAGGTGAAGGGCTTTTGCCTACACCTCATTGTGTTGACCTTTGTGGAGCGCCAGGGTAAGACCAGATACTTGAGATCTGGACTTGCCAGGAGAGCCTCCACGTCACATTACGTAACATAAGGGAAATCTGTTCAAGGGGAGACAGTAGGCTACGAGCATGCTTGCGCTCTGCCTAGTTTCCTAGTACCTTGTATGCCACTGCTAGACTTTATTAGTGAGAAAGACGGCATTGTGTTTATTAACTTTAACTGTGTATGCTTTAGGAATTATTCATGCCTTATTTTAGCCTAGGTTGATGCATAGTGCACAACCCAGTTTGGCTGTTACGTTGGCTAAGGAAGTACTGTTTTGAGTGGCGATTATTAGTGCTGTCACAGAGTTGTTGCACTCCCTAGTTATATATATGTATCCTACTTTTTGGTGTATTTAACCTCTCCGTGGCGCACAGGGGGTTTTCTACAGGGTAAGACTGTGCGCACCTATGATGATTTTGGGACCTATTGCCAATTTCGATAAAAAGTACATCATCGTGTAGGGAATGTTTGCGTGCATCGGCCCATATATATTTGACCCCCCAAAAAATGTCTGGGGGGGGGTGGGGGAACGGTCCGTAGTTGAAAAATGTGGAGCGAATGGCACCGCGCGGCTAGATTGTCATCGAGCGGCGAGATTTCCCTGCCGAATTTTTACGCGCCCAGGGGATAGAAGGAGAGGGAGGAGGGGGTGGGTTACCGCGTATTATCACGTATATGTCCTTTTTTGAGCCCTTTTAGGCTATGTAGAGTATGTATACGTGTGTAGGCCACCCATATAACAATGAATATGCCTCATAGTGACCAAAAATTGCAATATATAAGGGAATTATAAGAGAATTTTTAGGCGGGAATGAAGATGTGTTGGAGGTTTGGCGGCAATTTATGAGCTGAGTGTGGTTTACGCCATACATATCACGTATATCTTGTACGTAGAGCACTGTCATGCTATAATACAGACTTGTACGTATGTATACGTGCCATTATATCAAAATATATACCGCATATAGACCAATTCATGCGATATTTACGCACATTATCAATGAGTTTCTATGCGTGAACCAAGGTGTGAGTGAGTTGTGCTGGGAATGAAAGGGGGAGAGGGTGTGTTACGCCATAAATATCACGTAAATCTTGTATTTAGAGCACTGTCATGCTATAATAAAGACGTGTACATATGTAGGCGTCCCATATAACAAGGAATATACCGCATATAGCCCAATTGATGCGATATTTACGCAAATTGTGAATGTGTTTCTAACAGACGGAAGCCTGAAAGGGTGGGTTGGGGGTGGGTGGGTGGGAGGGAGGGAGGCATGCAGGGGTGCAGGGAGGGAGTGAGTGAGTCGTGGAGAGAAGGAAGGCAGGCAGATCTCTAGATAGATAACCAGCTGTGTGACAATTGTGAAGGCACCCGAGGCGTATGGATGCCTTGGGATTTTGAACCTTATGTCTACCAGGTGTCTGGTGTTTGTTGCCACCAAGAGTTTTACAATAACATGAGTCAGGAATGGAGAGAGAGAGAGATAGAAACTGAGACATGCGTATGTCGTACGTATAAATGGACTTCAGAATTGCATTTTTATGCAAGCAGACATTGCATTTTAGACACATGTGAAGTACCACAGAAACATGTAGGCCATTGACTGTAAATAAAGTACTATATTATAGACCACCAGCGACGGTGGTCAGTAAACACAGGCAGATTGCCTTTTGCGATAAAGGGCTAAATATAGAATGGTGTCTCCTTACACTTGCGAAAGGGTAGATTGCCACCAGAGAAACGTTTACTTATTTATTTCCAAGTAATATACAATCTATATGTATATTCGAGACCTACTGCAATTATTTGTATGACAGTCATGACTATGTATAATCCAATATACGCGCGTAGGCGAGACATAAGAAAGCTGGTTGAGCAATTTTCGACACCCACACAGTTATTATTCTTTTTTATTTACAATATTATACAATACAAATGTATTTGTGAAGAGTATTTTATCCATTATTGTATTTATACAAATTTTGTTCCCAGACAGAGCTGCTGTGGCTGGTGTAGCTGGGGCATAAAGGAGCGGCAAGGGTCACCGCTTGACCGTGTGAAAATGAGTGGAGTCGCACTGAGAGGGGCAATTTTGCTGAGTGTTTGAGCAATTTTTGACAGAATAAAGTTATATAATTACTAATTCTTGACAGAGACAAACTTTTATAAACCTTGGCATGATATAATTGATAATCCCATCAATTTACAAACGTAAATTGGTGGGATAATTCATTTTTTTTTTTTATTGTCATTTCGATTGTAGACACGAAGTTTTGAGTGATATTTGGTATGAGCTCCTGTGGCATGGTTGGTAAGGTTGTGGACTGGAAAACTCAAAGTGTGGTAGGGTTGTGTGATCGAATCCAGGAGGGGGTTATGGGGAAGGTTTTATATTGTCTAGAAAATTTTTGATAAATTTTTTTTTTTACAAGATCATGCCATTGTATTCAAACAATATGAAATATTCATAGAATATATCATATTGTAAGAATACAATGACATGACCTTGTTTGTTTTTTGTTTTTTTATTGTTTTATTTTATTATCTTAGTAGGTTTGACAGGATTTATTGAAACATATTTATTTTTGTACAATTCATTTGAGGTAAGAAAATAATTATATACACATTACTTTGGCCAATAACAAACATATATATTGATATTCTAAAAAAATAAGGCATATTACATGTAAATCTTTGAAACTTATAAACTAAATAATGAAACATACAATTCTATAATGTAAAAGCTATATCACAGGGACATCTTTGGAACTTATACATTATATAATATATATGTTACATTATGAGGTAGCGTGATCAATTAGGTCAGGTCAGGTAAGGTGGGGCGCGAGTCCAGGACAGGGCTGGGCAGGGGGCGAGTCCAGGGCAGGGCACGGGGCGAGTCCAGGGCAGGGCAGGGCAGGGCGACACTCAATAATTCTTGAAGGTGTGGTAGTCCCTGAAGCAGTCACCCAGGCAGAGTGGAACTTTGCACTCGGCGCACATTGAGGTGACTCTTTTGGTGACATGGGGTTTCCTGACACTGGAGCTGCAGACGGTGCACTGCGCCTGCCTGTGACGAGTGCCAAGCATCTCAGTGTTGATGGGGGTAGTGTCTTTCGACACTCAGCTGGATGCGGTCAGGAACGTGATCCCCACGCCATGCCGTACGTCTGCGAGTGGTGGTGCCATACTTCTCCAGGAGTTGGTATGAGACGTTGTACACGAACTCCCGGAATTTCAGCTTCTGGTTTGGGGCCATATCCTTTTTCACCAACCACAAGTTGTAGGCGTTCAGCATCGTTATATCAACTAGGTGGAGGAAGAGCTTGTGATACCACTTCACAGTCTTCCTCAGACACTCAACGCCTGACAGCTGACAGTCAGACTTGTCCACCAGGCGCATGTTCTTAGTGTAGTCCACTACCATGTCGGGCTTGTAGATTGTCTTCCTGGTTCGGTAGTGGATTTTGCCAGAATCCATCTGGGCACCTGTGTGGACGGTGCAAAGCAGGTGGACGTCTCGCTTATCCTTCCACTTCAGGGCTATCACTTTCCCACACTTCTCGAGCTGCTTGTATTTCTGCCCCTTTCGTCGCCTTCTTCGCACATGCCTCTCGCGGTGTTCCTGGGCCAGGTCGTCTTCTGAAGGTGTGTCACTGGAGGAGGCATCTGTGAGAGGAATGACATCACCTGTGAACTTTGGCATAAACTTTCTTGTCTTTCTGACAGTCCCACATGACCCCGTTTGGTTGTCATGAAGAAACTGGCAGAGAGCAGGAGAAGTATACCAGTTGTCAGTGTAGATGATGTGGCCTTTGCCCAGGTAAGGTGCCAACATTTTCCTGACGATGGCACCTGACATGCCCATGGGGTCATTGGCAGCGGCTTTCGGTATGTCAATGTCAGTGCCTGTGTACACGATCATGTCAAGCACTATTCCAGTTTCGCAGTCACACAAAACGAAGAGCTTGATTCCGAACCTATGCCTTTTCAAGGGGATATACTGTTTGAAAATAAGACGTCCTTTGAAGAGCACGAGCGACTCATCAATCACCAAATTGAGGAAGGGGTAAAAGTATTTCCTATACCTCTCCAACAACATGGTGAACACATCCCGAACTTTCCATATCCTGTCAATCCTGTTAGGATTTTCGTTGTCTGCAAAGTGCATAAATCTTAGCAGCAACAAAAATCTGTCACGAGTCATGAACTTATTGAAAGTTGGGGTGGCGATGAGAGGGTCGTGCTTCCAATAGTGTTGCAACACATGCTTCTTGATCAGAGGCATGAGGAACAACAAGGCAAAGAACGTCATAAATTCTTCCACAGTCGTATCCACCCAGCCTCGTATTCTCGCTTTTGGAGAAAGGACGTCCAATCTGCCAAACGCCCACCTGTAGTAGGCGTTTGTTTGGGCAACGATGTACGTCATTACCTCCATGTCGAAAAAAGCGAGGAAGAAGTCGCTTTCGTTCGCTTGATCGTCACAGGGCCAGTCGTCAGTTGTTCCTGACGTCCCAGGATTGAACTGGGGCACGTCAGGTACAAAATTGACCCCGTCAGACCAATCGAACGAAGGCAGCTCAGGGATCGGAATGTCGTCTGCGTCTGCTTCATCGTCTGAAATATCGCTTCCATGGTCGCGATACAGCACTTCATCATCATCACCCTCCTCTTCACTTGACAGACGATGCCCTTCCTCATTTTCGTCACCGACGTCGGACTCACTCCCACTGTCCACTCCCAAATCCCCCCACCCTTGGTCCCGTGCTAGGGCTTCGTCGTCGAAACCTGGGCTGCCAATGTCCTGCGAATCACCATCAAACAGCAGGGCGGCATACTTTGATGGTCTCAGAATTTTCCGGGTCACTTTTGCACGTGAGGGTGTCTTATGGACAGGGACAGCAGAGGCGGTGGCAGGGGCGGCGGCAGGGGCAGCAGTGGTGTGTGGCCTTGATGGCAAGATGATGGTGGTGCCTGTCGCCCTTGTCTCTGTTCCTTGGGCAGGGGCGGCATGGGCGGCAGGGGCAGCAGGGGCAACAGGGGCAGCAGGGCCGGCAGGGACACCAGGGCCAGCAGGGCCAGCAGTCGCTTTCCCTCTCCCTTTCCCCTTCCCCTTCCCCTTCTCTGTTCCTTGGGCAGGGGCGGCAGGGGTGGCAGGGGCAGCAGGGGCGGCAGGGGCAGCAGGGGCGGCAGGGGCAGCCGGGCCAGGGGCGGCTGGTGGTGGTGGTGGTGGTGGTAGGGGCACTGTGGCTGGCGTACGGGATCTCTTCCCTACGCCCGTGCCTTTAATTTTTCCTGCCCCCGCAGGTTCTGCAGCCATAGGGCGGCCTCCTGCATCGCTGGTACCGGTGGCAGGGGTGGCAGGGGCAGCCGGGCCAGGGGCGGCTGGTGGTGGTGGTGGTAGGGGCACTGTGGCTGGCGTACGGGTTCTCTTCCCTACGCCCGTGCCTTTAATTTTTCCTGCCCCCGCAGGTTCTGCAGCCCTAGGGCGGCCTCCTGCGTCGCTGGTACCGGTGGCAGGGGTGGCAGGGGTGGTGGTAGTGGTTGTTGCAGTGGCCTGGGTCGTGGTGGCAGTGTCACGAAAGACCAATGACCTCTGTGCCATTGCCCTGCTTGCACGTGTTTTCCGTGCTTTGGGTGCTGGTGTTTCGTCCTCCGAGCTGTAGGGCGTGTCGTACTGGTAGCTAGGGTCTTTGGCAGCCACCCTCTGCCTTCCACGGCGGCTAACACCACCAGAAGGAGGGCTGGTTGTGTCATCAGGGAGCGAGCGTGAGGGACGTGTGGGCTCCACGACTAGTGCGTGGTTACTGGCGCGGTGGTGCTTGCACGAGTGCGGGGCGAGCGTTTGGCGGTATGGTGTCGAGAGTTGACATGTAGTACTATACCCACACCAATTTTCAGCCGCCTGGCTATAAACGCGCGGTTTTGGTACGCGTTCAAAAGCTCTGCTCTTAAGAGTCTCCCCGCAGTCCACCGGGGGAACTCTTATGAGTCTCCCCGCAGCTCCCGGTGGATGAGACAGGAGTCTGTCGAGTACATGCATCTGAAACCTGATTGAAACTTATAGAATAGATCATTTTGTTTGAGGTAGTGTTCAATTTGGGTGTATACCGCTCTTTCAAGGATTTTAGATCCAATACATAATATGCTAACTGGTCTGTAGTTGCCAACTTCTAGTTTATTTCCTTTCTTGAATAGAGGGGTTACAATAGCTTCCTTCAGTTCAGCAGGTACTGTGTTGGTGTTAATTGACAAGTTGATGATGTGGGTTAGGGGGCCTGTATAATTCGCAAACTATTATTTAGAGTAATCAAGGTAATAATTATTTCTACCATTGGCAAGAGTTAGTCAGGGAATAGGCGTGGAATTTTACAGACCATTTGCTCTAGCCCTTTCTCAGTTAGAGGTTAGAGTTTATGATTTAACCTATTTGGAACAGTGTATAGTACTGAATTAAATGCCTAGTTAAATAAATGGCCTATCATCAAGCCTACAACATAAAAACACAATCCTCTTCCAGTGTAGGTTATTTAATTCGTGAAACAACACGTTAGAACATGT
Source organism: Lithodes maja (assembly GCA_037953745.1). NCBI lineage: Eukaryota > Metazoa > Arthropoda > Malacostraca > Decapoda > Lithodidae > Lithodes > Lithodes maja. The sequence continues at coordinate 96,625 of JBAKBP010001254.1, forward strand.
CAACAATAAAGAATAACCACAGAGGGGGCTATAGTCTGTTTATTTCCAGCTGAGGGTAAATTGCCATGTCCCCATCTTCATTACTCAGCTATTACGAAGATTTAGTAGCGAAATTTGTTGTTAATTATGAAAACTTGGCGTTAATATATATGGCGTAGAGATATATTAGTTTCCTATTTTCCCATTAAGTATAGGGAAATTTGCTGCCAAGGAAACCAATTTACCATCAGCTGGGAAAAAAATAGACTACTGTATAGTGTTTGATAACATAATGAATAATTATCCTATTCTCCTGTCAATATACATTACAATTAATCTCTCCCGACGTATTTTATTTGTCAAACAACAACTCTGTACAAAACAAACATGGAGATGACTTATTCTATAAATAAATACGTACCTAAATGACATTGTCTTAAAATCGTCATTAACTAATAGGACGAACGTCTTGCAATGTCAAAACTAATGAGGCTAAACATGAGGGAGGAGTTCAGATTCCCCTCCCTCTCTCTCTCTCTCTCATTAACCCTTTCAGACTCATATGATGCAGAGGTTGCCAGATTAGCAATAATAAATAGACTTGCTCTCAATCTTATTGAAATGCTAGGTTTTTCCAGGTTAAATAGGAATGGGAATTATCCCCAGGCTACCTTTAGGATCAACCTTTCCTGGTACCTGGCGCGGGGTACGAACCTCTGAAGGGAATTTAACCCCCCTAAAAACCCACAGGTTTTGAGATGCCTTGGGTGGGGTTCGAAGCCTGGTTAGTGACGCACCACCATCACCACCAGGCCCGCACGCTAACCCACTGTACTACCACGGACGTACAAAAGTATAGCAACCTTAGTCCGATTTTTAAGAACCACGGTGATGGTCTCTCGAGATGAGTTTATTGGACTTACCATCTACGACTATTTTCGAACCACGGTGATAGTCTCTCGAGACGAGTTTATTGGACTATATTTATTGGAGTTTATTATCTACGACTATTTTACGCTATACCTGACGTCAACTCGGGTTAGTATTATTGTGGGTGCGGGACATTTTCGAGGGCATTACACTTATAATTACTTCTCCAAAATTAGTTTTCTGCCCACAGCTAACTCAAAGACAACTGCAGAGGTTGAAGTAACTAAACTAAAGGTTTCTAAATACCCCTGATGGTAAAGGCTTTAAAGTATCCCTAATAGGCTCAAAATCGCGTCATATGTCGGAGAGGGTTAATTTTGCCGTATATCGGTTTTCACTCTATATATTATATTTAAATCTAATGGTATAAACAAGGTTGTGACTTTACTTTTAGTTGGCCAAGAGGTTATTTGAGTGAATACGCAATTACGAGTTTAAGCAATTCCAAGATTATTATAGGATCCCATGAATTACTTTATATACCGGTATACATGATTTTATAGTCATACTCCAATCTCTGTTGATAGCTAGTCATATCTATCGTATTTCTAAGTCTCGTATTTTAACTCGAGATTTAATTATATTCTTGTAGGCCTAGGCTACTTGTAGCCAAGCAAGAACTATGATAATTGATTACACTGTTGGAGTACAATTAAAATAATAATATATAGAGTGAAAACCGATATACGACAATTTGGCAGTAGAATGGTACGTTGGTGAAGATACACTTTAGCACGAAATTTATTAGGCTAATATATTTTGATGCAAACGTTACACAGAGTTACATCGATACACAGATCATTTGGTCCCAACTAGGTGGTCCGACCTTTAAAAAAATACTGGTAAATGATTTATTCGCAGATACCAAGACAGTGGAAGACAAGGACAGTAATTAACTCTTGCGCGGGTATTTAGTGTCAGTATTGCACACTATAATACATTCACAATAGGTAGGCCAGAATTATGACCCCTAACCTCTGTAATTCAAACAGAGCTAGAGCAAATGGGCTGTAACCTTCCACACCTATTCCCTGTTTGACCTTTCCTAAATGGTAGAGATATTAGCTCGATTACTCTAGTCGTTTATGAGTTATAGAGGTTACTGGTCAAGATGTTTGGCCTACTTATAATGAATGGACTATACTGTATACTTGGACTACCTTATACGAATTTGATCACTTGCGAGTTTCGTGTTGTAAAGAAGTTGGAGCTGCAGACATCGATATTTACTCACCGCAGGCTCCAAAGGTCAATTATACGTAAATGAACGCTGTGGTCCAGCGTTAACTCCCTTATTTCACTTTTGTTTTTACTGATAACATCCACTCAGGGTTACCAAATCAATACATACATTTATTATACCAGGTTTTTACTGGGGTTGATTGGATAAAGGTAGGATCTTACTCGACTGGAGAAACTAAAGTCGGACTACACATGCACAACAGTTGTAAAGAATAAATATAATACAGAGTACACACATGAGTTTTCTTATTAATAATCACTTGATACAAAGATAACAATACACACAAAATATATTATACACTGGTTAAATGGACAAATTACACAATAATATAATACCAAGCATGGACGAGGATCCACGACGAACTTAGAGAATCCACTAGCACTTCTATTCTAACACTGGGTAGAGTCTTGAATTTAAACTAATTCCGTTGATCTAGTTGTACGTTGCCAAGTCCTTTCTTCTGTATTCGTCGGGCCGCTTAGGTGGTCCTGCCGTGTGGTCAGTGGAATGGGATTTACAGATGAACTATTTGGTTTGGGGCCTTTAAAAGTAGTTCCTTGTGTCATGACACAGGGAGCGTACTATTGGATTAACTCGAGCATGAGTGAGGACATGTCCAGCACTATGGTTGCACGACTATCCTGACCGTTATAATAGTCGTTGATGAAGTTCTGTTTCAGTACTCTTGAATGAGGGATCTTTAATAAACAGTCGCTCAAGTCATGACAGAGTAATTATTCATCAGGCAAACGTGGGGAAGAAATATGACCATGGCCGTGCTATCTTTCCCAACTACCTTTGACCTTTATAAGAGTGTTCAAAGAACCCTGATGATTATATTTTTAGGCCTTTTTACAAGCATATGTCCTCAATCATGGCTTTGGTACATATGATGTAATATAAGGACTTTATATGCAGAGTGCCGTTTAAGTGACGGTGTCTCGCAAAGCTCTGACTATTGCAGCGGTCTTGCCATGGCAAAGACTTCTCCAAGAGTGTTGAATTGATAGTTTAATTTGATGCTAAGAGTGTTTTAGGGACATGTCCTTATTTCCACTTTTAATGTCAAAAATACAAGCCTAGAAAAGATCCTAATGTATATCGAGCACTATGGTGTGAGAGACAATAGTTATTAAATAGGGAAAAGAACTCCCAGACAATTTGGTCTACAGCCATGGCATGTACACTTAGTAGAAAGAGAGGGTAATTCTTACATGGAAATTTACTTGAGCCCTTAGAATTGCTGGCTCTACCCTGGGAAAGTCGGGATGGTCATGACTTGTGCTGCAATGTCCCAGGTACGATGGTTGAGGGTCAGAAGGTCACAGGTACGGGGGGGGGGGGGGGATAAGAAGTTTCCGCCATGATGTGGGCGGAGCTGCGCGGAAGAGCGGCACAGTTCTGGAGCCTTTAGGGCCTTTTATGTTTTGCGAAGTCTTCCTGTTCTGCCTTCCGTTTTCGGGACGAATTGGTGATGGAGATACGTATGTTTTACCCGGGCATGGGCGGCAGAGTGGGCGTGATGGCGGCGACTCAAGCATATCGGTTGATGTGTTGGATTTTTGTGGGGGTGGTGGGGAGGCGGCCATGTTGTTGGTCAAAACGCAACATAATCCTTAACCGGTTAAGTTTTGTAATTAACTGCAATTCGTGCACTTCATTATACACAATAAATAGGCTAAATTAATCCATCTTAATCCCTTGAGGATTATGGCACATTTTGATAGTACATTCTGGCTGTCATTGGGCGATTCTATGCATTTTAGGAAGGATCTGTGGCCATCAAAAGAGTACTGCTGTCTGCAATAAGGAGAAAGCATTCAAACGGTACCGTCGCCTTCAAATTAAAAAATCTCATGCTTTTCATGTCTCTGCCCGGAATCAAGCCAAATCCGTTCTTCGACTAGCCAAAAATTCTTTCATCAATAACAAATGTTATATAAGGCCTCCTAGGTGCCAGTATTTGTTAGTGACCTGATGAAGCTATCTGCGAAATGTTGTCAATAATGTGCTCTTCCTCAGATGTTTTTTATCCATTCTGTCTACTTTTCAAGTACAGCTCAACAAATGTTTTGAACTTTCCAACTCTAGCTCTTTCCAAGTTTTCTGGCATCTAACCAAAAAGCTCTCCAACAATTTTACTTCTTCGTCTTTCGCTCCTCTTCTCCACTCTGACGTGACGTCTTCTTCTGACAAAGCTAAACTCTTGAATTAAATTTTTGCCAAAAACTCCACCTTGGATGATTCTAGTGCTATTCCTGCCTCTCCACCACCCTCTCACTTACTCATGCCTAAGATCATAATCTCTTCTAATGATGTAATTTCTGCCCTCACTGGGCTTAATACTTAGAAGGCAAACGGACCGGATGGTGTTCCTCCGGTTGTAATAAAAAAAAAAAAATCTTCTGTGCTGACTCCCTGCCTAGGCAAACTCTTTCATCTCTGTCTTTCTTCTCACGTCTTTCCTTCTTGCTGGAAGTTTGCTTTAATTCAACCTGTCCCAATGAAGGATGACCACTCTCAACCCTCCAGCTATCGTCCAATTGCTTTCATTTCTTGCATATCTAGTTTTTTAAACCATCCTTAATTCAAAATTTCTTAAGCATTTATCTTCCCATTATCTGCTTTCAGATCGCCAGTATGGTTTCCTTAAAGGTCGCTCTACTGGTGATCTTGCTTATTTTACTAATTCTTGGTCATCCTCCTTTCGGGACTCCGGCGAGACTTCGGTGAGACTTTCTCTATTGGCACAAATCTCTAATTTCCAAACTACCCTCCATCAGTTTCTATCCCTCTATCTGTGCCTTTGTTCCTAATTTCCTTTCTGACCGTTCCATAGCAGCAGTTGTGGATGGCCATTACTACTTCCTCAACCTATCAACTCCGGTGTTCCTCAGGGTTCTGTCCTGTCTCCCGTTCTCTTTCTAATAATCATTAATGATCCCCTCAAATGTACCTCTAGTCCTATCCACACATATGCTGATGACTCTACCTTACATCATTCAACTAGCTTTTCACAACAACCCAGCATGCAATCACCCCAAAAGTCATGTCACGAGACCATAGAACGCCTATCTTCTGACCTATCAAGTATTTCTGACTGGGGCAGAGATAATCTTGCTACTTTCAATGCTTCCAAGACCCAATTTCTCCTTCTATCTACCCATCGCAATCTTCCACAAGGCTATCAATTACTCTTAAATAATACGCAAATCAACCCTTCATCTTCTCTCAATATTCTTGGTGTACCTTTTCACCTGACCTTTCATGGAAAGATCATAATACCACTCTTGCTAAAACAGCTTCCTAAAAGTTAGGTGTGCTCAACCAAGGCCTTCTTGATACAGTATCAAGAAGGCCTTGGCTCAACCATCTCCATGGGTTCTTCATCCCCGCACCGCTTCTTACTCTGTATAGGGACACAGTGCGTCCATGTATCAAGTATTGTTCGCATGTGTGGGGAGGCTCCACCCATACCGCACTCCTCGAAAGAATGGAGTCAAAATAATTTTGCCTCATCAACTCACCTCCTCTTACTAGTTCCCTACAATCTCTTTCTACACGCCGCAATACTGCATCTCTTTCACTCTTCTATCACTATTACAACAATCAGTGTTCTTCAGATCTCTCTCAGTGTATACCCCCTCCCTTGCGGCGAGTGCCGCGAGGCACCCACTTTTCAACATAGTCCCAGTCCTATTCTGTCCAGCTCTCCAATCCAAGAATTGGCTAATTTTTTCAGTCTTTATACCGGTACTCAACAAGTGAACTCTGGAACTCTCTCCCTCAGGCAATCTGTCCTTCATCTTATGACTTAGACTGCTATAAACTTAATAATTATGCCCAGGCATTTTGACCCCAACATCCCTTGAATTTGGCTCTGTCACTCTTTTGGCTTTGTGGGAGACACTCGTTACAGGCAACCTGCTTTTGTCTCCTTCAAACACATAGAACACATACTATCTCAAGTAACCCTCTGACATCTATATACCCTTCCTAATCTGAATAAAATCGTCTAATAATAGCCAGAATATATAATGTCAAAACGCGTGTTCATCCTCATTCTTCAAAGAGTTAATTATATTTTGGTGAAGACTTCATGTGCACCACCACAGGCAATTTTAGGATATATTAAATTTTATAATATTTGAGTAGGCAATTTTAATCCTGAAGGGGTAAATTCCCGATACTGTAAACTCTTATCGAAATAATTGAATTTACCCGATGAAAGAGAAATAGAAAACGGAACGTAATGGACTAGAAACATGAGGTATTTTTAGGTGCATTCATTTTAGCGTTTGACTGTGGCACTTTTTATTATTTTTTGTATTTTTTTTCCCCATTTATTTATTTATTTTTGTTTTGCTTCCTAAATGAGTGGAGCCGTGCCGGGAAATTGGAGCAAACACTTCACTGGGATACTTTTTTTTTTTATTCGTTTTTTTTTTTTCATTTATTCATTTATTTGGCGTTTTATTTTTAGTTTTAGAAAACACGTCACTGGGATACTTTTTATATACCGGTATATATATATATATATATATATATATATATATATATATATATATATATATTTTTTTTTTTTTTTTTTTTAATTATGTTTTTCATTTTCAGTAATATTGTTTTGAGCTGATTTATTACTGGGACACTTTTTATATTCATGGTTTTGTTTATATTTTTAGTAGTATTTTTTGGACCGAACACGTCACTGGGACATTTTTTATTGATATATGTTATATATTTTAAATTTGCATTTTAGTAGTATTTTTGGAACAAACATGTCAGTGGGACACTTTTTATATTTGTATTGATTATATGTTATATTTTTCATAATTTTAATAGTATTTTTTAGAGAAAACACGTCACTGGGGAAAACAAAATTATGTTTTTTTATTCTTTTCTTTCATCTTTTAGTAGTATTGTTTAGAGCGAACACGTCACACGGACACTTTTTTTTTTTTATATTATTTATATATTTATTAATTTATGTATTTATTTTAAGTAGTATTTTTCGGCTTAGCCTTTGCAAACACGAAATTTAAGTTAGTTATTTTATCCTCTGGGCAGTGTATACGCAATACGGGTACGATATCCTGTTCAAATTAGGTAGACCGGAAGTCGTGGGCCCTGGCCTCTATAACTAAAAAAGGGCTAGAGTAAATGGGCTGTAACTTTGCATACCTATTTCCTGGCTGACCCATCCCAAATGGTAGAAATATTAACTCAATTAATCTAGTCGTTTATGAGTTATAGAGGTTAATGTTAAAGAGGTTTGGCCTATTTATTTGGAACCAGGTAAAATTATTATATAATGATTATTTCTTCATTTAACTAACCGTCACAATCCTCCACAAGACTTTCACTTACTCTTCAGCAATATACAGATCAACCCTTCATCTTCTATTTATGTCCTTAGCGTATCCTTTTCATCCAACCTTTCTTGGGAAGATATTACCACTCTTGCTAAACAAAGCTTCCCAGAAGTTACGTGTGCTCAACCGTCTCCGAGGTTCTTCATCCCCGCACAGCTTCTTGCTCTGCATAGAGGTACAGTGCACCTATGTATCGAGTATGTTTCACATGTGTGGGGAGGTTACACCAATACCACACTTTTCGAAAGAGTAGAATCAAAAGCATTTCGCCTCATTAACTCACCTCCTCTTACTATACTGTAGTTCCCTATACAATATATTTCTACACGCCGCAATGTTGCATCTATTTCACTCTTCTATCGCTATTACAACAATCAGTGTTCTTCAGAGCTCTCTCAGTCCATACCCCCTCCCTTGCGGCGAGTGCGAGGCACCCGCCTTTCAACACAGTCTCACTCCTATTCTGTCCAACTCTCCAATCCAAGAATTGGCAATTTTTTTCAGTCTTTCTTCTACTCTACTAATGAACTCTGGAACTCTCTCCAACAATCAATCTTTCCTTCATCATATGACTTAACCTGCTTTAAACTGCGTGTGCCCAGGCATTTTGACCACAACGTCCCTTGAATTTGGCTTTCTGTCACTCTTTTGACTCTGGGGGGAGACACTCGTTACAGGCAACCTGCCTTTTGTCTCCTTCATGCACATAGGAAAACAAATCACTAAAAAGCTAATATATGTCTTTTCGTTATGTTATGAAGGAGGGGAGTCAGTCGTGCCCACCTCTTCGGCGATTATGACGTCTGCCAAAAGATAAATACATACAGTAGATGTAAACAAAAAAACATTTAATTGAATAAAACAGAATAGTGTGAACCAAAGTATGTATATTTCCAGCTGATGGTAAATTGCCATGTTCTCACTATAGTTACTCAGCTTTTTCGAAGATCTTGCTTCGAAATATGTTGTTAATTGTGACAACTTGGAATATAATTATATGATGCAGAGACAGTAGTTTCATATTTGGTCTATTAAGTATCGAACAATCAGTTGGTAAGGGATTCAATTTACCATCAGCTAAAAGAGCAAAAACAGAAAATAGATAAAGTAAATAAATAAATTAATTAATTACTATAAAGCGATAAAATTGTATTAAGGCGGTGTCACACGATCGATTTTCCCGTAAATTTTTACGAGCAATTGTTGCCTGGCAGCTTCAAAATACAAGTTCCATAAATAATAAACTACTTAACATAATCTAACTTTGATCTAGTTTCCGATGTCAATGCAAAAATATCCCTAAATATTACCAGAAAAAAACTTGCTCATGGAAAATTGACGGAAAAAGCGCTCGTGTGACACCGGCTTTACCCTCCCTAACTCTTTCCACCACCCCGGGAATCCTACAGAAGCGCTATATATAGTATTGCAAACGGAGGAGGGTTTTGTTGCTATATTTTTTTCCGTTGACTTGTTGGATTTAATAAACAACGCTCTTTTTTTCTAGTCAGCCTTAGAACCGCAAAGTGAATGTGTGTGTGTGTGTGTGTGTGTGTGTGAGAGAGAGAGAGAGAGAGAGAGAGAGAGAGTAGATATATATATATATATATATATAGAGAGAGAGAGAGAGAGACAGTAGATAGATAGATAGAGAAAAACAGTAGATAGATAGATAGAGAGTAGATAGATAGAGAGTAGAGAGATAGATAGAGAGAGAGAGAGAGAGAGAGAGTAGATAGATAGAGAGAGAGAGAAAGAGTAGATAGATAGATAGAGAGACAGTAGATAGATAGATAGAGAGAGAGAGAGTAGATAGATATAGATAGATAGAGAGATAGAGAGAGAGAGAGCACTGACATGTGTAACAATTGACAAACCGTCTACCTTCACAGCCCAAGACCAAATTAATGATAGGGTGTTGAATCAATATAATGCCGATATCACACGAGCGCTTTTTCCCTCAACACTAGTCTGGCAGCTTATGAGGTCAACATATAAAACATTTCGGTTAACTAAATTCATCTACCATCAGTTAAATTTCCGTAACCAATGCGTAATACCCCAGAAATGTTGATCATCGAATGTTGACTATAAAAGCTCTCGTGTGATACCGGCTTAACGGTGATAATGACACCTTTCTTACTTTAAGGATCCCCCTTCTCCCTCATGTTTTAACCACATTAGTTTTCAAATTTTAAGATGTTTGCCCCATTAGTTTGTCGATGTTAAGACCTTTCACTTAATTTCTTTGTCAATATTAAGACTTTTCGTGATACTTAGGTGTCGATTTTTTTCCAGGCGAACGATAGTGAGCCTGTAATTTTGGAAGAATCGGCCTTCGGCCAGGACAGTTTTCTACCAAAAAAATTACAAATCAACCTACAAGGGGGATCTAATGAATGTTTTGTTTTAGTTTGATGGAGGTCTAGGGAGGAAACTAGCCAAATAATGAATGCATAGAAAAATCGATCAGAAAGGGAACTATCCCTCTTTAAGCCTTAACAAAAAATGGGGGGGGGGAGGTTCCTTGGAGTATATATTTATTCTTGATGGAGGTCTAAGGAACAAACTAAAAACCTCCCCTTAAAGTTTATCCCCTCTCTTTCTATTGTTTTAGCTACCAATATACGATTTTATACAATTTAGGAAGGCTCTCTAAGAATCAAAGTGGTAAATACTATCTCAATTAACCGTTTCTTCCTTCTATTTTAGCCATCATTAGACGATTTTATACAGCTTAGGAAGGATCTCTAGGCATCAAAGTGTTAATTACTATCTCACTTAACCCTCTAGCTCACACACCTTCTTCCTAAGCTGCATACAATCGACTAATGGTAGCTAGTTTATGGGGGGTCACCGGCTTATTTTATCTTTCTCTCCTTTTCTCTCTTGCCCTGGCTTGTATCCATTCGGCCCCATTCAGCCAACTGTTTTAAGACGTTTATCCCCATGCAGGTGTCGATTTCTTCCTGGCGAGCGATAGCGAGCCAGCATTGTATGGAGAAACCCTGCTTCGCCGGAAACAAAATTTAGCTTGCTGTCAAAACAAATATATATATATTCTGGCTCGCTACTGCTCTCCAGGAAAATATTGACACCTGGATGGGGTAAACGTCTTAAAACAGTAGGCTGAATGGGGCCGAATGGATACAAGCCAAAGAGAGAGGGAGAGAAAGAGAAAAAAAAAGCGAGGTGGGCTCCCTTAATCTAACCGAGCTATACCTAAGCTAATCTAACCTATAGCCACACACCGAAACGGCCACAAACGGAACGGCCAGTCTCCTAACCTTACTAATCCTAATCTAACCGAGCTATACCTAACCTAGCTTAGCAGTCAGCTGATGAAATACATCATAATTATATTATACGTGGTTGTGGCCGAGCGTGCCGTAGGGAACGAAACAGTGGTGGAGTAAGGGGAAGAAAGAGGAGGGTGTTGGATAATATAGCTAACCATAATTATATTTCCCATATAAAGCAATGTTGTTATGTCACATGTGTATAGGTTTGCAGTACAAGGCACATGTGAACAATAAACACCCTGAACGTAGGTATAAAGAAACATTATCCTGTATCCAAAGGCAAAACAAATTTTATATTTACTCTGAAAATTACTTACATCTGAGTGTTTTAAGATTGTTGGATAATGGGAGAAATAACATTTTTCGGGAATTGTATCTAATTTAAACTACTGTATAATAATGAAAACTACCTAAAACAAAACAGAAAATCCATGGGAAAATTAGTGGTAGTTTCGGTTATATTTTCCACACATTATAATAACCTGCTATACCCGTATAATAGTACTGTAAATATACAATATATACGTAAATGACGGTAGAATCTTGTGTAGCAGGGAGGTCTGTAGGCCTACTTATATCTCAATAATTTGGTAATGTTACAATATATGTTTAAATTTTACATTCATGAATAGTCCACTAATATACTAGATTAGGTTAGGTTAGGTTTTGGTTAGGTTAGGTTAAAGATATTGTTCAATGTTTCTTAGTAAATAGGCATCTGAAAAACAGTTCTACCCGCTACACAGTGTTACGACTGGGGTTCAAATATATCAGGGCTCTTATTCATTGGACTAGTAATGGCATAAATGTTACAACGGAAAGCGCTAGCTCCAACCTCTGAAGTATATTCCCAGTGAACAAAGAACACAAATACTCTACAGAGTTCTATATGCAATAATAGGCTATCAAACTCTCAATAAATGTGCGTCTACTCTAGGCTTAATGTTAGGTGAAAACAGCCTATTACTACCTATAACCGAAGGTGCTTGGTTATGGTATGCAAAGTAAGGTGGTAAGAGAAGTTACAGCTTACGTTACTTTAATCAATAAATGTCAGGCACTCCTGCATGAAAGAAAGTGCACTAAAGTCCTTCAACACTAACAAGGAATCTTCTTTAAATGTTAGATGCTGTAAAGATGCTCGTATCGGAAATGGAACCCAAAAAGGCAGGCAGTGGAACAATGCTCGTGCAGGCTATGCACACAAAAAGGCAGAATATATAATGCCGTCGGAGCCAAGAATATCCTAAACACTACAACACTAATAATAATCGCCACAATGCAGTATTCCTATCAACAAAAAGAGCCTAAGTCGTTTGTGTCTCAATACATCAAACTAGGCTGCGAAATGCTTGTGTAATCATAAATGGGTATGCATAAAAAGAGTAATTAGGTTAATATACTTAATGTCTACTATGATTGATAAAGTCTAGCTAGAGTCAATGATACGAGATACTGGTGCGCATGGCATGCTGCATAGCCAAGTGCAAATCTCAAGTCTGTGCGTCAAATATTACGTTATAATGAAGGGTAGCTCTCTTGAGAAACCTTAATACCGAAGTATTAAGCGTTCTCCTGGCGTACCTCAAAGACAAACAATCGAGACCAGAACAGTGCAGAATGGTATAGGCAAAAAGCCCTCATTCGTGCATGCTCTACTCTCAATGGCACACAGACTAGAATTTACTCAATCAACTCCAGTTCTCAGGTATGTCGTGCCGCTTTTAACTGAAGCCAGCACTCATAGGAAACAATACCTATAATATCAGACTCCCAGTCTAGCATTATCTAATCCAGCAGAACACTAATAATTATAGGAAGCGGCAATATGAAAGCCAACCAATGCTTCGTGATCCACTTATCTTAACAACTAACATACACAGGCTATATCAGACCTTAACACACAATACAACTGGCCAGCATGAAGCTGATTTTGCAGAGTTAACCAGAGGGGGTATAATATTAATAAAAGGTGGTGGAAGATATGGAAAATGAGAGAGATAGGCAGAGGAAAAGATTCTCAGGTACGGAGCGGGGATAGATAGCAAGGGACAAAAAGATGGGTGTGTTCTAGAAACCAGATCTGAGGGAGAGAGTGGCGAGGAACCAGTATATGAGTTATCTGCTCAACAGGTGGCGTTGTGTGTGTGTAAGTGTGAGAGTCCGAGTGTAGGGGTTGAGACAGTGAAGCACGGGAACGAGGTGGCTTCAGAGATGGGGTCGTTTCGGGCCATGAGTGAGCACCGTGCCTCATGTGAAGGCAAGATGGCAGGTGCTCGTTGTACTCTACATGCTTCACATGTCTCACTCCCTAGACTGGAATAAGACCTCACGGGCTTCACTGTTCATTGTAAAGCGGTGAATGTTAAGGCTCTCAGCCTATGCCCGAGAGGAAGTAAGTTGGAATATATAAAAAAAAAAAAAATAAAAAAAATATATACTCGCACTAGCTCGAGCCGCGTGGGAAAACAGCGGTTACAAGTCAATCTAACCACTAACAGAGCTCGCAGCATGGTAAGGACCTCCCTCCACCAACCCCCGCGAGGCAGCCAGCCGTGACGTCATCGAGCGGGACAAAAAACACTGCGCGCCCCCTCTCACTCCGTTCTACTCTCTCTCTCTCTCCCAGATCCTATCATTACTAGTTAATGACAAAACATATACTTTACAATTAAATATATAAAGCCTTGACATGGGCGAAAACAAAGAGCCTTTCTGGACTGCCCATGACACGAGCTTTCATATGAAATAAAGCACACTCTAATACATAAACTGTAGCCCCATCCACTGCCCTGGCGATCCTAGTGAGTCACTGTAGGACAAGCCATGCGGTTCTAACGGAGTGGTCAACGTCACACCCCCCCCAAGATTTTTCTCAGAGGCCCCAAGGCTCACAAAAATCTGATGGTTAGAACCCATGCTATATCTCCACTTCCCATCACCCAGCGGCAGTAAAATATCTGGCACAGTTCTTCAACAAATTTTTTTTTTTTTAAATTATAACCCTCCCAACACAATAGGTTAAATTATATGTAGTTATGCTCCTCGAGAGCGAGCTCCTCTAGCCCAGCATTCTGAGAGGAGTGCAACTCAGAATTACTGCTATAACATACTGAAAAAAATTCAACTATCAAAGAAAGTTTTTTATTTTATTTTTTTATGTTTTTAATTTGTTTATTTTGGCTGCACTATAGGGGCAAGCCTAGTTTTTTCTTCTATACCAAACGCTCAACTCCTGCTTTACGACCCAATACGCTGGGCTACAACCGCGAGCCAACAAGCACCAAGCGCAAAATACTATTCAAACTAAAGCAGGAGGCTACCCGTGTGTCAATCTACCCAGGATCATCTACCCTCGAAAGACAATCTGCAATCACGTTGTCACAACCGGCAATATGGCGTATGTCCAGGTTATATTCCTGTAACACTAGCAACCACCTGGTCAGCCTCATATTCCGATTGTGAAACTGGTTCAAAAACTTGAGAGGGTGATGATCTGTGTAAATTACAACGACTGGACCATAGGCTGGAACATAGACCTCGAAATGCCTCAGTGCAAGTACAATTGCCAGCAGCTCTTTCTCGACAACAGAGTAGTTCTTTTGGGCTGAATTGAACTTCTTCGAGTAGAAACTAACAGGATGTTCCAGCCCATCATCGTCCTTTTGCATAAGGACGGCACCAGCCCCCACACCACTAGCATCCGTTGCTAGTTGGAAAGGTAGGCTAAAGTCAGGGGCCCTGAGGATCGGGTGAGTGCACAACAGGTGTTTTACTACGCTAAACGCCTTCTCACACTCAGGCGCCCATTTGAATTTCTTATCCTTCGCTAAAAGATCTGTCAGAGGTGCTAGCACGGTAGAGTACCCCTTAATGAAGCGTCTGTAATATCCGATCATACCTAAGAACCTCATGATCTGCTTCTTGGTGGCCGGCCGGGGAAAGTGATCAATCGCAGCTATCTTGTTCTGTGGGGGGCACACCTGACCCAACCCCACCATGAACCCAAGATACTGCACGGACGCCTGCACGAAATCACACTTTGCCAGGTTGACCACCAAGCCAGCCTCACTAAGCCTCTTGAACAGGAGTTCTACGTGCTCACAATGACTCGTAAAGCTGTTGTCATAGATAATAACATCGTCGAGGTATACTGGGCAATTAGGAATGTCTCTCGTTATATCATTCATCAAACTCTGAAAGGTAGTGGGTGCGTTCTTTAGACCATAAGGCATAACGTTACAGCGGTAGGTAGCACCATCCACCACAAAACCACATACCTCTTTCGCTCGTTCGGACAAGGGCACCTGCCAGTATCCCTTAACCAAGTCCACCTTGGTTAGGTACTTTGCATTGCCTATCTTGTCCACACAGTCGTCGACCCGAGGAAGAGGGTATGGGTTGGTGGGCGTCAAACCGTTTAACCGTCTGTAGTCTACACAGAATCGCACCTTACCATCCGGTTTTGGTTGCAGCGTGACGGGAGATGTCCACTTCACCACCCCCTTCTCAATCAGCCCCCTTGTTAACATATACTCCAACTCCGCCCGGAGGGCCGGCAGTTTAATAGGGGGCACCCTATAGGGAACTGACTTGAAAGGTGGGTGGTCTCCCACGTCCACGTCGTGCACCTCTAGGGTAGTGAGGCCTGGGTGCTCCGCGAAAACAGCGGGGTATGAACCGAACAGGCGCTCCACAGCCACCTGCTGATGCTCAGGTAAGTGTTGCAACGCTTCCTGAGCCGCCTGGTTCGTGTTCCCCGCCCACTGGTTCGCAGAGACGTGATGATCCCAGTTATCCTCCACCTGAGCTTGACTGTCCCGTTCTCCTTCTCCACCTTGACTGCTAAACGTCATCACAGGCACAGTGAGAGGCTCAGGGGGGTGCCTCACATACTCCTTCATAAAATTAACGTGACATAACTGATTGCGCTTACGTCTGTCTGGAGTGGCTACCAAGTAATCCAGGTCCGATAGCTTCTCAACCACCCTATAAGGACCAGTGTACTTCGCGGATAAGGGGTGACCTACAAGGGGCAGTAGAATCAACACCTCCTGTCCCACGTGAAACTCCCTGAGTTTAACCTTGAGGTCGTACCTGTCCTTCATGAGGGCCTGAGAGCTAGTCAAATTACGGCCAGCCAACTCCAGACTGCGCAACATCCGTTCCCGACTGTCGAGGACATACTTGAGCATAGAACAAGGTTTTTCTGCACCCTCCCATATTTCTTTAACCATATGGAGAGGCCCTCTGACACGGTGTTCAAAGACGAGCTCATTAGGGCTGAATCCCAAACTTTCCCCAGGTACCTCCCGTGCAGCAAACAAAACATATGGCAGGCCAAGATCCCAATCTTTCCCATTCTCAAAGCAATAACAACGAAGCATAGATTTTAAGGTTGAGTGCCATCGCTCTAACACACCCTGGCTCTCCGGATGATACACAGATGACACAACCGTAACAATCCCATGCTGCTGCATAGTTTGAACAAAGAGGTTAGAAGTGAAGTTGGATCCTTGGTCTGACTGAATCTCCTGCAGGTAACCATACCGGGAAAAATACACTAGCAAGTTTCGGACCACCGTCTTCGCTGACCCATTTCTCATAGGGTAAGCGTCAGGGTACCTTGTTGCTACATCCATGATGGTCAGGAGAAACTTGTTTCCGGCACTTGTAGGGGGAAGGGGGCCAACCATATCCACTATAACCTTACTAAAGGGAGGCCCACTGACAGGAATGGGGTGTAACGGCGCCTTAGGAATGCTCTGATTCGGTTTGCCAACCTTCTGACACACATCACACATTGCCACCCATGACATAACTTGTGCTCTCAGACCAGGCCACCAAAATAATTTCCCCAAGGCTGCAACCGTCTTACGGACACCCAGATGTCCCGCCAGTGGTACATCATGGGCCAACCTAAGCAGGCTTTCCCTGCAAACCCTTGGCACGACCAGCTGGTCTACCTCTCCTGACCCCCCCTCCCAATTTCTCTGCGGATCTTGGAATCGCCGGTATAATATGCCATCTATGAAAAAAAAATCTCCCGACTGTGCATCACTGTCCTCCTCCAACTCGACAGCACCGGTACCACATTCAAGAACCTCCGGGTCTTCCAATTGCAACTTACGAATGTCCGAAGGAGCAAGCCTATCCAAGTGCTTGCGAAACAACTCATGCCCCCCTCCTACATTAAATTTGGCCTCCCGTTGCTCTCTCTCTGCGTACCGTTGCTGCCTCATTGTCTGTTTAGGCCCATCCACTGCCTTCTCAGGAACAGTTAATGGGTCTTCTCTAGACTCGAAAATTGGTCCTAATAATGAGTCCCCGAGAATGTCCGCTGATAATGAACTCTCAACCGCATCAACTTTCAACCCCTTCTCGGTACCCTTCCTCCGCTGATCTAAAGACTGTTGACCAGAATGTGACCCCCTGGATGCAAGGGAACGGGTGACAACACATGCCATAGGTTGCCCCCGACACTTCTCAACCCACTCCTGCTCCTCCCTACTCACGTCGGCCGGCTTCTCGGCAACGACCAAGGGTGGAGCCTCAGAGGTAGGCCCCGCAAAGTCGTTGCCGAGAAGGAGGTCGACGCCCCCAACAGGTAACTTCTCCACAATTCCTACATCCAGGTCACGAGTCACACCATCAACCTCCATCTTCATTCTTACAAGCGGGTATGACCTTATCGCATTAACTCCCTGAACCACAACCACCCGTGCCGTATTGACAGGTTTACCAGTGAAATTTCTCAACAGTGTTTGCGATGCCCCAGTGTCACGCAAAATTCTCACCTCATGTCTTCTACCACCCCACTCCACACAACCGAGTCCCCTGTGGTCACTAAAGGCATCACGGACAGGGAATAAGCCTTCCGGATCCTTCTGCACTGGCAGTGTATTTACCTCGGAAGAAATGCCTCTAACAAACTCCGATGTCCTCTTGAACACTCCAATGCCGTGAGCAAAAGACACGGATGCCGGAGGAGGTCGACTAGGGCACTCATTTGCTTTATGACCCTCCTTGTGGCACTTAAAACACATAAATTTCGGTTTCGGCTTATACTGTGATGTAACAGGCCCCTGACTTTTCTTATACGGCGTGGTGTTAGGTTTGAATTCAGTTTTAGTTTCATTGCTCTTTTGTTTAAATGTGTCGTTGCTACAGGGGGAGGATAACGGTCCCTAGCACTTGCATCGTACTTCTGTGAGGACCCGCAACCCCGAATCAACGACAGCCGTAGATCAGCCATTTCTGCTGCTTCTACTAGAGTTCTTGGGTTTTTCTCCTTTAAGTTCAAAGTTAGATCACCGCCCGTGCTCTTAAAGAACTGCTCCAACATCATTAACTGCTTAATTTCATCAAATGTTGTGACCTTCTCAGATCGGAGCCAGTTCCCCATAGCATCGGACAAGTCCCGGGCGTGTTCCAAAAGGTGCTATCTTTTCCCTTAGTTACACCCCAGGAACTTCAAACGGTACGTTTCTGGTTTCAGTTCGTAAGCCCTCAGGATAGCCTCCTTGAGATCCTCGTACACAATACATAACTCCAAAGGTAACGCATCGTAGGCTTTAAGACCCTTGCCTATTAATCTAGAGGATACAAGTGCTGCCCATTTATTCTCTGGCCACTGGTGTTCCTGGCACTTCTTCTCAAAGCGTGTGAAAAATTCTGTTACACCACTCTCATCAAACACCGGAACCAATTTCAATAAGTGCGAGAGAGACTGCTCATGAACACGGTTACCAGCCCCAAGTCGCTGTCCCGTTGCCTCTACTCGCGACTTCTCTACATCCATGTCGGCACAGTACCTAGTCGACTCAGCTTGGATTTTTGCTAGCTCTATGTGCTCATGACTGATAGTTTTTCTCTCTTCTATCTTGGCTAATTCTATTTGCTGCTGGAGCTCACATGCCATTTGTTGCTGCTGAAGCTCACATGCCCTTTGTTGCTGTTGAAGCTGACATTTTCTCTCTTCGATCTTAGCTAATTCGAGCTGAAGCAATAATTCTGGAGATAACCCTGAAGGAGGTGAAGGTGCTACAATGTTTGAAATTACCGGTGGTCCCCCAGGGGCAACCCACCCTGCCAGCCACCACCCAACTGCGGAAGCGTACCCGGGGTCGGCAAACTACTGGGATGGCTGGGAGTCGAGTGTAGGGGAAGCATGGCCGAAGGGCTCTGAGCACTCAACCCATCTCGCTCACCAGTCACCCTGCCCAGTACACACGTTATCAAGTTATCCCTGGTCATGCTGCTAGTAACCGCATGACCGATAGCTGTGGCCAGGCATTGAAGACCGTACCGCTCCATACCCTCCAACCGCTCGGCAGTAACAGGCCATTGCAAAAATATCCTAGCATCCTCCTCACAGTTCACCTGATTAACCATATCATCATACTGCTGTTCCTCAGTTTCGACATTACGTACTGTGTCTCCATTCTCCTCTGATCCGGTATAAGACATGATGCTCACAAAAATTTCCCACCACAATATTCAGAAAAGAAGCACCCCAAACTCTTATACCTCGATATACACACAAAAATTCTCGGAAATACTCAAGGGCTATACTAGGTTGCAAAAAAAAATTATTCTTGCTGATCCCCGCAAAATATTCTCCAAAACAACAAATGTTCCCTGCTAATAAATGTAGGTTCACCAAATCCAGGGTAAGGTCGCCATTTGTTACGACTGGGGTTCAAATATATCAGGGCTCTTATTCATTGGACTAGTAATGGCATAAATGTTACAACGGAAAGCGCTAGCTCCAACCTCTGAAGTATATTCCCAGTGAACAAAGAACACAAATACTCTACAGAGTTCTATATGCAATAATAGGCTATCAAACTCTCAATAAATGTGCGTCTACTCTAGGCTTAATGTTAGGTGAAAACAGCCTATTACTACCTATAACCGAAGGTGCTTGGTTATGGTATGCAAAGTAAGGTGGTAAGAGAAGTTACAGCTTACGTTACTTTAATCAATAAATGTCAGGCACTCCTGCATGAAAGAAAGTGCACTAAAGTCCTTCAACACTAACAAGGAATCTTCTTTAAATGTTAGATGCTGTAAAGATGCTCGTATCGGAAATGGAACCCAAAAAGGCAGGCAGTGGAACAATGCTCGTGCAGGCTATGCACACAAAAAGGCAGAATATATAATGCCGTCGGAGCCAAGAATATCCTAAACACTACAACACTAATAATAATCGCCACAATGCAGTATTCCTATCAACAAAAAGAGCCTAAGTCGTTTGTGTCTCAATACATCAAACTAGGCTGCGAAATGCTTGTGTAATCATAAATGGGTATGCATAAAAAAAAAGAGTAATTAGGTTAATATACTTAATGTCTACTATGATTGATAAAGTCTAGCTAGAGTCAATGATACGAGATACTGGTGCGCATGGCATGCTGCATAGCCTAGTGCAAATCTCAAGTCTGTGCGTCAAATATTACGTTATAATGAAGGGTAGCTCTCTTGAGAAACCTTAATACCGAAGTATTAACCTAACAAGTGCGCATGGGGGTAATTGAAAACGTCCCCCTGTGCTGACGTATTTGAGGTGTTTCCGTCACTAAAATATTCATTGTACCATTAACCTAACAAGTGCGCATGGGGGTAATTGAAAACGTCCCCCTGTGCTGACGTATTTGAGGTGTTTCCGTCACTAAAATATTCATTGTACCATTAATAGCATTAATAATTATCCATATGCGCCTATTATGGGTTGATTATAAAGGTATTAACCTGAAACAACAATAAAACGAGTGAAAACAGCGTTTGGATGGTCAAAATCGGAGATATAGCCCGCGAATTGTATAATGTATGGGTGAGGCAAACTGCTTTCCCGCCAATTTCCCCCAAGGCCACTGAGACACAGTCGATCGATACTCTCTCTCTCTCTCTTGCACTCGCTTGCCATCAGTGATGACAACACCCTGCTTGCAACTCGCTAATGTTAGCACGAAAATATACCTCAGAATAAGGGAATAATAGGGAAAATAGGTGATAACTGAAGGAGAGGAGGAAAGTGGGGAAGGAGGGGAGGTAGAGGACTGAGATTTTGCATGGCCCAGGGGCCAAAAAAAAAAAAAAAATATATTTTTTTTTTTTTTTTTCGATGTCAAAAGTTGATTTTTTGTTTTACTTACTCTCAAGAGTCTTCCCGCAGTCCGCCGGGGGAACTCTTAAGAGTCTCCCCGTAGTTCCCGGGTTAAGCGTTCTCCTGGCGTACCTCAAAGACAAACAATCGAGACCAGAACAGTGCAGAATGGTATAGGCAAAAAGCCCTCATTCGTGCATGCTCTACTCTCAATGGCACACAGACTAGAATTTACTCAATCAACTCCAGTTCTCAGGTATGTCGTGCCGCTTTTAACTGAAGCCAGCACTCATAGGAAACAATACCTATAATATCAGACTCCCAGTCTAGCATTATCTAATCCAGCAGAACACTAATAATTATAGGAAGCGGCAATATGAAAGCCAACCAATGCTTCGTGATCCACTTATCTTAACAACTAACATACACAGGCTATATCAGACCTTAACACACAATACAACTGGCCAGCATGAAGCTGATTTTGCAGAGTTAACCAGAGGGGGTATAATATTAATAAAAGGTGTTGGAAGATATGGAAAATGAGAGAGATAGGCAGAGGAAAAGATTCTCAGGTACGGAGCGGGGATAGATAGCAAGGGACAAAAAGATGGGTGTGTTCTAGAAACCAGATCTGAGGGAAAGAGTGGCGAGGAACCAGTATATATACTCGCACTAGCTCGAGCCGCGTGGGAAAACAGCGGTTACAAGTCAATCTAACCACTAACAGAGCTCGCAGCATGGTAATGACCTCCCTCCACCAACCCCCGCGAGGCAGCCAGCCATGACGTCATCGAGCGGGACAAAAAACACTGCGCGCCCCCTCTCACTCCGTTCTACTCTCTCTCTCTCTCCCAGATCCTATCATTACTAGTTAATGACAAAACATATACTTTACAATTAAATATATAAAGCCTTGACATGGGCGAAAACAAAGAGCCTTTCTGGACTGCCCATGACACGAGCTTTCATATGAAATAAAGCACACTCTAATACATAAACTGTAGCCCCATCCACTGCCCTGGCGATCCTAGTGAGTCACTGTAGGACAAGCCATGCGGTTCTAACGGAGTGGTCAACGTCACAACAGGATGTTACCTAAATAACTCCTACTTGTGACTATATACCGATAATGTATGATGGTCCCTCAACGTAAACGTAATCCAAGAGTGGAATCACCTCCCATCTCATGTAGTTAACCCTCTCCAATATATGACGCGATTTTGAGCCTATTAGGGATACTTTAAAACCTTTGTTACCATCAGGGGTATTTAGAAACCTTTAGTTTAGTTACTTCAACCTCTGCTGTTGTCTTTGAGTTAGCTGTGGGCAGAAAACTAATTTTGGAGAGGTAATTATAAGAGTGAGAGAACTCTATTTCTTATTGCTAATCTGGCAACCTCTGCATCATATGTACGTGAAAGGGTTAACAAGCTTCGAACTCAACGTCCCTCAACGTAAACGTAATCCAAGAGTGGAATCACCTCCCATCTCATGTAGTTAACAAGCTTCGAACTCTCTTATTAATCCCTTTTTACTATTATTATATTTTTACACCAACCAACTTCACATCAAAGTCAATTAATGAAATCAACAAATACATGAGGCACTCCGAGGACTCGAACCCAGGATACTCACATCGAAATTCCACGCATTATGCAATCAAGTTATTACAGATCCTTAAACTGCACAGAATAGTCTAACATCTAAATACAGCTATGATAACATTAAAAAGGCGTCGCTGGTACTGAAGGGGGTAATGTTTCATCTCCTCTTCTTAATTCTGACCCCCCCCCCCCCCCTGCACAATTCCCGCACATTATACTGTCCGAAAGAAGATTTTATGCGGGCCCTCAAATTATCAAAGAAAACAGTAAAGCTACCCTTAAATTAACAGTTTTCTTCGACTCCAAGTTTAAGAGAAAATGTATATTTTAGGGATAACCTTTTAATATATATCGAGTGGACGTATTTTACACTTTATGAATATTGCTTTAAGCAATTATTTTATATTTTGTGCTCTGTTGTACTTATTATAAATAATAATAAAATAAACTATATTAATAAAGAGACTTCACCAGCGATTTTGTAGATGTCTACATTTTGTAATGTCTATTTAGCTGAGCAGTTGCTCATCAATATTCACTTTTGAATACTGCGTACAACTTACACGACGCAAAAGATTAGCTCCGCTTTCTCAGTCATTTCTAAGCTATTTTGATTTTTAATATTATATTAACGTGTTGTTAACTATAATATTTGTTTGCTGATATAATTGGTGTTTATATATAATCGGGATAAACTATCAAATAGTGAAATGGCCGGACTTGTGTACACCCTCAAGGAGCTGATGTGTCAAGTTGAGGTGATCAAAGAACTCGGTGAAGGAATGTATGGTCTGGTGTCTTTGGTCACATACAAGGGAGTAAAATGTTGTATGAAAGTGAGTCACGGTGGGGATAATGCATTAATGAAGGAAGCTCAGGTATTGTATGATATAAATGGAGCTGGAGGCGCACCTAAGGTCATTGCCATTAGTCATGATGGCTCAGTTTTCATTATGGAGTATGTAGAGGGCATGACTCTGTTTAATTTCGCTTCTAAAGAGTCTTTCAGCATCAATGAGCTCACAGAGATGTTTGAAGAAGACATTAACAGCAAAGTCAAGGAACTGCACGATGCTGGTTACATCCATGGTGATGTCCACTGCCATAATATTATGGTGTGTGGAACCCCAGGTAGCTATTATGCAAGGTTGATTGACTTGGGCTGTGCGAAGCAGTTTGTGGAAGGTGTTTCCGATGATGATCTGGATACCATCGATTATTATTTTTGGTTTGCACTTGAAGAAAGTGTGCGAGATAGCCAAGATCTTTAGGAAGGGGTAAAAATTCAAGTAAAGGGTTCAGAGGTACACGACAGAGCGCATACCTCCGTTTGTAATGGCATCACAAAATGAACTTAAATACACTACAGTGTCACATATTGTCACACGAAGGTGACATATGATCGCCTTCTAAATTGAAGCACTTCTCCCTTGGCACACATCCTATCTGCCCACCCGATTTCGTGAAAATTTATTCAAAACTTATGGATCATCTAAAAAATTGAATAATTTCTTCCATGGAGCATATTATATGAGCCCACCAAAAATTTTGAAAGTCGGTTCATAACTTCGTGAGATATCTTCATATTAAAGGACCCCAACCACAAGATAAACCTGCATCCTATGTGTCCAATTACCACCACTGAGTTACTACAATGACCGTGGCTGAGGACCTGGATGCGGGTTAGCGGAGTTCTTTGTGGGGTTACCTTACGATAAAGGGTGTAACATTCTGACCATATACTGCACACCACTGTAAATTATCCCTTTGCGGATCATGACGCGTTTTAGCAGTTTCTACTGGTTATTATATGATTTTATGTAGCTTAGGAACGATCTGTGGGAATTAAAAGGGTAGACTATCTCAATTAACCCTTTGACTTCCACATACCCTTCCTAATCTGAATAACATCGTCTAATAATAGACTGTCACAATGAGTCATAATCCTCAAGGGGTTACATTTATCCTTTGATAGTCTGAAAGTAAGAATAAGGCAGGCACAAGTTTGCCTCAATAACTTGTATATAAAATACTAAAATATGCATGTGTGTGTTACCGCACACAGTGTAAGACTGACAAATGCTTGGCAATATTCCGCGATTTATATCCATTACTTAAAATGTTATGAGCAACATAAGTCTTTTACATCAAGCACAATATTATCATTAAATAATGAATTTTGTTATACGTATATACAGTATATATATATTTATATATATTTTTGTTTTGTTCTTCAGAGATATGACCAGTATAATGTTTTATCTATTTTTTATTAATTTCCCCACAACACCAAACACCTCCAATGAAATTAATGAAAACATATGTGATCCACCAGGATTCGAACCCGGGTTATCACACACAGATTTTTCTTAGTATCATAAAATATTTTGGTTAAACATTACAATGCTTTAGTATAGTACAGATGCTTCACAACTTGGTTTTAACATTCAAAGACTTATCTATGTTCAGGACTACATTATTGAAGGTAATCTTATACTCTATTTCATATAAGTAGGCCAAAAATGTTAACCACTAGCTTCTATAACGCAAATACGACTAAAGTAATCGAACATATAATTATACTACTTGGGAAGACTCAGCCAGAAATTATCAGCCGATTTTCTCTAGCCTTGTTTGAGTTACATAGGTTAGAGGTTGATGGAAGGTGCCCAACCCCGAAATGAGTTGAAATAGGGGTGCTATGCCCCCGCCAAAGGCAACTTTCTAGGGCCTTTCCTAGCTGATGCTGAGAGGAATGGGTTCTAGTCATGTGGTGATGGGCTGGTCTATCAGAGTGAGAGTTGAGCATCTAATAATAAACTGCCACAATTATTTCTCTGTTCTATCTCTATCTATCTAATGTCTGACGCAGTGATCCCCGAAGGGTTGGCCATGAACGAACCACCCCCATGCACTTCTGTCCCCAGTCAGTCGACGCCCCTCCTCCCAACCAGCACCGCCTTCATCCATATACTTCCTCACTCCATCCTTCCACCTCTCCTTCGGTTTACCACTCCCTCTCTGTCCTTCCACCTCGCTCTCGTACACCCTCTTAGTCATTCTCTCGCTTCCCATGTTCCATATGGCCGAACCATCTCAAGGTGTTCCTTTTCACACTTTCCAGCACACCTCCTTGTTACTTCCTCATTCGTCTGTCTATCCCTCCATGTAACTCCGCACGCACTTCTCAAGTAACTTATTTCCGCCCCTCTCACTCTTGGTCCGAGTCTCTTCTCCAACGTCCATGCTTCGCTTCCGTAAGTCAGTGTCGGGATTACCCCACTGTATGCAAGGACTTCTTCACTTTCATACTGACCACCCTATTTCTTGTTACTGCTTTCAGCGTTCCTACAACCCTCTTCCCCTTTAGCACCCTCTCACGCACTTCTTCATCCATAGTCCCATCTTTACTCAATACACTGCCCAGATACTTAACCCGGGAGCTGCGGGAAGACTCTTAAGAGTTCCCCCGGCGGACTGCGGGAAGACTCTCCTGAGTAAGTAAAACTAAAAATCAACTTTTTACATCGATTTTTTTTTTTTGGCCCCTGGGCCATGCAAAATCTCAGTCCTCTACCTCCCCTCCTTCCCCACTTTCCTCCTATTCCTCAGTTATCACCTATTTTCCCTATTATTCCCTTATTCTGAGGTATATTTTCGTGCTAACATTAGCAAGTTGCAAGCAGGGTGTTGTCATCACTGATGGCCATCGAGTGCAAGAGAGAGAGAGAGAGTATCGATCGACTGTGTCGCAGTGGCCTTGGGGGAAATTGGCGGGAAAGGAGTTTGCCTCACCCATAGATTATACAACTCGCGGGCTATATCTCCGATTTTGACCATCCAAACGCTGTTTTCACTCGTTTTATTGTTGTTTCAGGTTAATACCTTTATAATCAACCCATAATAGGCGCATATGGATAATTATTAATGCTATTAATGGTACAATGAATATTTTAGTGACGAAAAACCTCAAATACGTCAGCACAGGGGGAGGTTTTCATTTACCCCCGTGCGCACTTCAGAGGTTAAATGAGCTGACAATCTCCATAGCCTGACCTTTTCAACTTCACCTCACACTCTGTGGCTTCACCCCTTTCGAAGACCATAACCTTGCTCTTCCCCGCCTTTACCTTCAGATTCCGTTTTTCGCACACTGTTCCAAACACATTTACCAGACCCTGCAATTCCCATTCATTATCGCTCATGAGAACTGTATCATCAGCAAACAGCAGTACAGGTAGCTTCCACTCATTTCCCTCCCTTATCAGTGAATGAATTGTTAGTGTGGTTTATTTTAACCCTTTCTGTACCGGCGACATCTTTTAAAGTTTATTTTAGCTGGATTTAGACGATTTTGTGCAGTTTAAGAAGGATCTGTGGTAGTAAAAATGGTTAAGCGAGATAGTTTGAAGGCTCTTAATTGCTCTAGGCTCTTTATAAACTGAATAAAATTGTCTAATAGTAGCCAGAATAAAGTTACAAGGACGGCACCGGTACAGAAAGGGTTAAGTATTATCAGTTGACTTAACCCCTTCTGTACCGGCAACGTCTTTTGCACTTTAAGGGGACATGGGCCGGTTTTCTGGACCACTTTCTCCCTCATGTTTAGCCTCATTAGTTTTCAGATGTTAAGGGGACATGGGCCGGTTTTCTGGACCACTTTCTCCCTCATGTTTAGCTCCATTAGTGTTCAGATGTTAAGGTGTTTGCCCCATTAGTTAGTCGATTTGAACGATTTCGCCCCATTTCTTCGTCAATATTTAGACCTTTCGTGCTATTTAGGTGTCGATTTTTTCCCTAGCGAACGATAGTGAGCCTGTAATGTTGGAAGAACCGGCCTTTGGCCGGGAAATTTACAAATTAATCTTGAAGGGGGATCTAATGGATGTTTTTTTTTAAATTTGATGGAGGTCTAGGGAGGAAACTAGAAAAATAATAAATATATGCAAAAATCGCCCAAAAAGTGAACCATCTCCTCTTAATCTGGCTACTTGTAGATGATTTTATTCAGTTTCAAAAGGGTCTCCAGCAATTAATAGGCTTCGAGCTATCTCACTTAACCCTTTTTACTGCCACAGATCCTTCTCAAACTGCACAAAATCCTTTAAATATAGCTAGAATATGATACAAAAGACGTCACCGGTACAGAAAGGGTTAACCACTACATCAGAAACTACACTCGTAATTCAACCATGCGCATTATATTACCATGTATAAGATCACGGAGAGGAACGGAACTTATGTGGCCAACTGTACATGTGTTCCATAATTAACTACCGTTTCAAATAAGTAGGCCAACACTTGAACATTAATCTCTATAACTCACAAACGACTATAGTAATCCTGCTAAAATACAGGGTATAGGATATGAATGCTAGTGTCATACAGTATATTTGTATGATGATACTAGTTCCCTCATTTACTTTATATACAGATATATCTTAGTTCATACTGGTACGTGATTATTGGTATGCGACTATACACAGAGCTACTTAGAGTGTAGTGAGCTGTGGTTAACGGAAGTTCAATGCCGAGTTATCGGTATGCTACTAATTACTGTATGCTGACTTGATATAAACATCACACCACCACCTTAGAATGCATGTTCTGCATAATTCACACTCGAGCTGAAACGGCCACAGAAGTATAGAAGTTCCAAGATATTCGGCCGCTGGTCTTACCGGCCGCCAGATTAGGGCGGAGTTCTTTCCACATTACTGGAGAACACTAGGCACTCTCCCACACACCTTGGACGCAACCAGAAGTATCCCACAATCACTCCTAGGGCACCACTTCACCTACCACAACTCAGTCCATATATTGGGACTTATATAAAATTCACCAATCACCATAATACACCTATTGAAGAATGACTACCGACGCTGAAACTCTGTATAACTCAAGATATAACCATTACTACTGTTGCTGTTTGTTCCTGTTGACTCTACACCAATAAATACCAGGCTGATTATCTTGTGTATTTATTCTCACTTCCCATTAGGTCATTAAATCATAATTGGGTGGTGGCAAGCGATAATTGCTACCGGTATCACAAAGAGCATTATACCACACTAGTCTTATCTGCAGGTATACGATGGGATTTATTCGAGTTTGACAATTATTGCTAGTCTAACATAATCCATTCAGCAACAGGGACGTCCTTTTGATAATATTCTGGCAACTATTAGACGATTTTATTCAGCGTAGGAAGAACCTCTAGCTATATCAAGGCTGCTTCAAACGATCTCAACCAACCCTTTTAACAACCACAAATCATTCCTAGGCTGCATAATATCATCTACATTTAGCTAGAATGAATTAAATCACACGTCGCTGGTATTCAAAGGGTTAAGGGGAGATGGGTCATTTTTTGGTCACCCTTCTTCCTTATGTTTAGCCCCATTAGTTTTTAGATTGTAAGACGATCGGCCCATTAGTTTGGCAATATTAAGACCTTTTGTGTCATTTAGGTGTAAAAAAAAATCCTTGCGAGCGAAAGCGAGCCTGTGATTTAAGAGGAAGCGACCTTTGAACGGGACATTTTTCGATAGAAAAATGTACAAATTTATCTTGGAGGGCATTTGGGATGGATGTAGTTACCGGGTGTACCACTACCGACATACAACATAAATCATCTATAAATACTTATAATAAAATAAATACTTATAAATCTATAATACTAGTTTAGGTTAGGTTAGGTTGTTTGGTTAGGGTAATGTATTTTTGTATCCAAAGGCAGTCAAAATAGACGGGAACATGATGGTGAGCGTCCGCGTAGTGTAAACAAGACGGGCGGTACACCTGGTAACTGCATTCTTGCCGGGCATTTTTGTTTTCGTGTTTTTCATTTAAGTTTGATGGAGATCTGGGGAGGAAACTAAACAAATTATAAAGATATAAATAAGGAAATAAATACACTCATCCCCCCTTAACTAACATAAAGTCCTAATTTAGCCAACCTAACCAAGCTTACTCATCCTAATATAATTCAACACTTTCAAGATACTGTACGATGACGCATTACCTTTCTGCTTTCTGGCTTCTGTTAGACGATTTTATTCAGATTAGGAAGGGTATGTGGAAGTCAGAGGGTTAACTGAGATAGTATTTGGACTATTCATGCCCACAGATCCTTCTTAAGTTGTATAAATATCGTCTGATGACAGCCAGAATAAACTGTCCAAAATACTTCCTAATCCCTTTGAGGGGATAATCTCTCACCCCCCCCCCCCCCCCTCTCTCTCTCCAACAGCGAAATCCGTAATGCAATAATAAATACAGAAAATGCTCAAGCTTAAAAAAAATACTATTCCAATGACCAAGTAAAGATATTGTACAACCTTGCTAGAAGAAATGTTAAGAAACTTAACCCGGGAACTGCAGGAAGACTCTTAAGAGTAAGGGAAAAAAAAAAATCCATTTAAAACACCCAAAAAAACAATGCGGACGGAACCAACGTTGACGAACCACGACCGACTAAGGACATGCCTTCGGACATTCTGAGAATCGCTACATGGAATGTTAGTGGCATGAATGATGGCACAAAAGAGAGAGAGGTTCTGGAAGTGTTAGTGAATGCCAGGCTGGATGTATGTGGAATGACAGAGACCAAATGGAAAGGTTCAGATGTGAGAGAGTGGGAGTGTGGAATGGGTGTGTGTGCTGGAGTGAGTGAAGGAACAGCGAGAGAAGGTGCATGTTTGTTTGTAAGTAGCAAATGGAAGGAATGTGTAAGAGAGTATGGGTCTGTGGGTTCAAGGATTGTGTGGGTGAGAATGAAAGTAGGAATACAAACGTGGGTGATTGTATGCGTGTATGCCCCGACAGAGGATATACTTGAAAGAAAGAAAGAGGAGTTCTGGATGAATGTGGAGGCGTGCTTGGAGAAGTTTGACAAGAACGAAAGAATATTTCTGATTGGGGATATGAATGGTAAGGTGGGTGATAGGAAAGTTGAGGGAGTGGTGGGAGGGTGGGGGGTACCATCAGAGGTGAATGGGAATGGTAGTGCACTTGTGGACGTATGTGTGGGGAGGAGGCTGTGGATAGCCAACACCTTCTTCCGACACAGAATGATCCACAGGTACACGTGGAAACGGATGTTGACGATGAAGGATAAGACAGTGGTGGAACGAAAGTCATTGATTGATTATGTATGTGTGGATGAACGAATGAAGAAATCTGTGATGGGATGCTAGGGTGTATAGGGGTATTGGAGGGGGTCTGTCTGATCATTATGTAGTGGTAGCTAAGGTTAGGATACAAAAGAAGTGGGTGAGGAGAGCGGGAGGGAGGCGAGAGGAGGGTGGAATGGTGAGGAGGGTGGAGAGGTTGCAGGAGGAGGAAGTCAGGGAGGAGTACAGGAGAGCAGTGGAAAGACGACTAGGTGGGTTCGACCTGGAAGTTATGGAGGAAGTGGAGGAGATGAGCAAGGTGTTTAAGGATGAGATCTGTGCAGCATGTGAGGAGGTGTGTGGAGTGAGGAGAAGAGGGAGGGGAGTGAAAGGTACAGCATGGTGGACAGAAGAGGTAAGAATAGCTGTGGAAGAAAAGAAGAAAGCATATAGAGTGTGGTTGGGTAGTAGAGGGAATGAAGATTCCGAGAGACAGAAACGAGCGAGGTACGTGGAGAGTAAGAGGGTGGTGAAGAGAGTAGTGAAGGAAAGTAAGAGAAGAGTAGATGAGGAATTTGGAAGGAATCTGAGTGTAAAATGGAGGGAGAGTAAGAAACTGTTCTGGAAAGAAGTCAAGAAAGTTAGGGAAGGTAGCAAGGGAAACAGTAAGGGTATGAAAGATAAGAATGGGAGAATGCTAGCCGAGAAGCAAGAGAGAGTCGAAAGATGGAGGGAGTACTTCAGTGAGTTGCTAAATGAAAGGAATGAAGAGCCAGCAAACATAGCTGGATATGGTATGGGAGAGAGAAGAAGAGAAGTAGTGGAGGAGGAGGTGGGGATCAGGAGGTCAGAAGTGTGGGAAGCCATGAAAAGAGTGAAGTTGGGAAAGCACCAGGAACAGATGGAGTGTGTGGGGAAATGTTGAGGTATGGTGGTGAGATAGTGATAGAATGGGTATGGAAAATGTGCAAACTAGCATGGGAGAAGGGGAGTGCACCCGATGACTGGAAGACTGGCATAATAGTCCCCCTATATAAGGGCAAAGGGGAAAGAGGAGTGTGTGGTAACCACCGAGGAATATGTCTTCTAAGCGTAGTAGGGAAGGTATACAGTAGGGTAGTGATTGAGAGAGTGAGAGTGAGAACGGAGAAATGGATAGGCGACGAGCAGGGAGGCTTTAGGAAGGGAAGAGGATGTGTAGATCAGATTTTTACCCTGAATTGTGTTGTGGAGAAGTATCTGGAGAAGAAACAAAAGGTGTATGTTGCCTTTATGGACTTGGAGAAAGCCTATGACAGAGTGGATAGAGAAGGTTTGTGGAAAGTACTTAGAATATACGGAGTAGAGGGCAAGTTGCTGAAAGCAGTGAAGAGCATGTATGAGGGTGCAAAGGCGGCAGTACGTGTGGAGAGTGAGGAGAGCGAGTTCTTTGACCTGAATGTTGGTTTGAAACAGGGGTGTGTGATGTCCCCGTGGTTGTTTACTGTATATATGGATGGAGTTATGAAAGAAATACTATCAAGAGCAGTGGATGTTGGTGTATCGCTGAAAAGGGAGGGAATTGAGTGGAAGCTACCTATACTGCTGTTTGCGGATGATACAGTTCTGATGAGTGATAATGAATGGGAGTTGCAGGGTCTGGTAAATGAGTTTGGAACAGTGTGCGAAAAACGGAATTTGAAGGTAAATACGGGGAAGAGCAAGGTTATGGTCTTCGAAAGGGGTGAAGTCACAGAGTGTGAGGTGAAGCTGAACGGTCAGGCTATGGAGATCGTCAACTCTTTTAAGTATCTGGGCAGTGTGTTGAGTAAAGATGGGACTATGGATGAAGAGGTGCGGGAGAGGGTACAACAGGGGAAGAGGGTTGTAGGAACGCTAAAAGCAGTAACAAGAAATAGGGTGGTCAGTATGGAAGTGAAGAAGTCCGTGCATGACAGTGTGGTAATCCCGACACTGACTTACGGAAGCGAAGCATGGACGTTGGTTGAGAGACTCAGACCAAGAGTGAGAGCAGTGGAAATTAATTACTTAAGGAGTGCGTGCGGAATTACATGGAGGGATAGACAGACTAATGAGGAAGTAAGAAGGAGGTGTGGTGTGGAGGTAGATGTGCTGGAAAGTGTGAAAAGGAACAACTTGAGATGGTTCGGCCATATGGAACGTATGGAAGGCGAGAGAATGACTAAGAGGGTGTACGAGAGCGAGGTGGAGGGACAGAGGGGGAGAGGTAGACCGAATATGAGGTGGAAGGATGGAGTGAGGAACTACATGAATGAAGGCGGTGCTGGTTGGGGGGAGGGGCGTCGACTGACTGGGGACAGAGGTGCATGGGGGCGGTTCGTTCGTGGCCACCCCTTCGGGGATCACGGCGTCAGGCAATAGATAGATAGATAGATAGAAAAAAACAATTTTAGTTTTGTTTTGATTTTTAGATTTTTTGATTTTTTTTTGCCCCTGGGCCATGCCAAATATCACTCCTCCACCTCCCCTCCTTCAGTTATCACCTATTTTCCCTGTTATTCCCTTATTCTGTGGTCAATTTTCGTGCTAACATTAGCGAGTTGGTAGCAGGGCGTTGTCATCACTGTTACCAAGCGTGGGAAAGAGCGAGAGAGAGACTATTGCGTAACAGTGTCTCTCCAGACAAGGGGAGGTGAGGAGGGGAGGAGGGTTGCCTCAGCCATACATTATGTAACTCCCGGCCTGTATCGCCGATTTTGACCATCCAAACGCTGTTTCCACTTGTTTTATTGATGTAACAGGTTAATACCTTTATAATCAACCTATAATAGGCGCATATGGATAAGTATTAATGCTATTTATGGTAAAATAACGATGTTAGTGATGGGAACAGCTCAAATACGTCAGCACAGGAGTGTGGTGTCTCATACCCCCCATGCGCACTTCTTAGGTTAATAGATCTGCTAAACGTGAGTATGAAGTATCTACAGTATAGCCAGAAATAGCACTGACAACCCAAAGCATTTTTATAACTACTGTATGTAAATAATTACAGAGAAATAAAAAGGCAGAATAGGCCCATTAACCCGGCGAACTGCGGGAAGACTCTTAACCTGACAAGCGCTAAATAGACCTAGGGGCTAGGGTAGTTATTTGTGCATTTCTAGCCTTGGATTCTGACAGAATTCGTTATATTTACAATATAGAGCATTATTTGTTTTCGGTATGCTTTTATTTTACATATATGATGTATATATAAACCTTCAAGAGTGCTAAAATAAGTGGGAAAAGCATTTGGGTGGTGAAAAACGAAGATATTGGCCACCCGGTCATAATCTCAGGCGAGAGAGAGCCACAGGCAACCCTCCTCTCTCGCTGTCTGTGAGGTAACTGAGACGAGCGGGGCGGTGTGGGCCGGTGTCTGGGTGTTACATAACGATCTTTTCTGCAACCCACTTGTGCTACATTATCGTGGGAGAGAAAAATAACCGATAAATGATGATAATAAGAGGGAAAATAGGTGATAATTGAGGAGGGGAGGGAGGGGGGAATAAGGTGGGGAAGGAGGGGAGGGGGGTGGGTGAGATTTACATGGATGAGTACTGGAGGGGAATTATCTCACCTAGAGACAAATTCCTTTGTTTTGATAGGCCCTTTTTTTTTTTGGAAAGCTTTTTTTATGGTCTTGCTTCCGTGAGGCCTATCGCGTTCCCTATAGGAAGCCTTCCGTGAGGCCTATCACGCTTGCCGGGTTAAGAGTCAGAGAAAAAAAATCAACTTTAACCCTTAAAGAGCGGCTCACCACATAAGTCGAGTTGAAAAAACAGGCAAAAAACGAGTGAAAAAAGGGTGGAAATCGAGTGAAAATGAGTGGGATAGTAATGATCCATACGTCCGATATCTGTGGCCTCCCGGCCCACACTAACTCCAGTTCCCCCACCGCGCGAGAGGATCACAGTGTAACCAATAGTTCTCTAAAAGTGAGCAAGGTAGCAAAATCTGCTAAACTTCCATCTTCGAGGTAACACTGTCAGTGCTCCACGAGTGCTACGTAGCTGTATGTTACGTCAATGTGTAGCGATTTCCACCTAGTTTTCGGCACAATACAGTTCCTTTCATACTGATGGTTGATATAGCAGTCAGAATGGCCTGAAAAGGCCCAAAACGGCCACAGAGGGCCCGCTAGACGAGGGTTAAACATCGAAAAAAAAAAAAAAAAAATTATCTTTTCATTTATTTTTTTGCCCCTGGGCCATGCAAAATATCACTCCTCTACCTCCCCTCCTTCAGTTATCACCTATTTTCCCTGTTATTCCCTTATTCTGAGGTATATTTTCGTGCTAACATTAGCGAGTTGCAAGCAGGGCATTGTCATCACTGTTAGCAAGCGAGTGCAAGAGAGAGAGTATCGATCGACAGTGTCTCTCCAGCCTTGGGGGAAATTGGCGGGAAAGGAGGTTGCCTCACCCATACATTATGTAACTCCCGCCCTGTATCGCCGATTTTGACCATCCAAACGCTGTTTTCACTTGTTTTATTGTTGTAACAGGTTAATAGCTTTATAATCAACCTATAATAGGTGCATATGGATAAGTATTAATGCTATTTATGGTAAAATAAATATTTTAGTGATGGAAACAGCTCAAATACATGCGCACAGGCAGAGGTGTCTAATTACCCCCATGCGCACTTCTGAGGTTAACTAGAGATGATCAAATAGTGACAGCCGACATTGATATTGCAAAATACACTTAACAAATATTTTTGTTGTTTTTACAAACGAAGTAAAGAATAATACAAAACATAGGACAGTAACAACGCAAGAAATAGGAAACTTTACTATCAGCGCAAGTGAAGTATTATGTAAATTAAATAAATTAAATATCAACAAGACTCAGGGACCTGATAATGTCCATGATAGGATAGTAAAACAAGTAAAAGAAGAAATATACGAATCCCTGACCATTATCTTTAACTCATCACTACAGCAGGGTTGCATCCCTAATGATTGGAAAACAGCCAACATTACACCCATTCACAAAAAGGGTGATCAAGCCAAAGCTAGTAACTACACACCTATAAGCTTAACGTCGGTAATAGGAAATATTCTTGAAACCATTTTAAGAGATAAAATAGTTGAGTATCTTGAATCTAATGAATTAATAAGAAACAGCCAGCACGGCTTTAGGACCAGAAATTTGTGCCTAACAAACCTCCTCGAATTTTATAAAAAAAATTTACTCTTAACCTAACAAGTGCGCATGGGGGTAATTGAAAACGTCCCCCTGTGCTGACGTATTTGAGGTGTTTCCGTCACTAAAATACTCATTGTACCATTAATAGCATTAATAATTATCCATATGCGCCTATTATGGGTTGATTATAAAGGTATTAACCTGAAACAACAATAAAACGAGTGAAAACAGCGTTTGGATGGTCAAAATCGGAGATATAGCCCGCGAGTTGTATAATGTATGGGTGAGGCAAACTGCTTTCCCGCCAATTTCCCCCAAGGCCACTGAGACACAGTCGATCGATACTCTCTCTCTCTCTCTTGCACTCGCTTGCCATCAGTGATGACAACACCCTGCTTGCAACTCGCTAATGTTAGCACGAAAATATACCTCAGAATAAGGGAATAATAGGGAAAATAGGTGATAACTGAAGGAGAGGAGGAAAGTGGGGAAGGAGGGGAGGTAGAGGACTGAGATTTTGCATGGCCCAGGGGCCAAAAAAAAATAAAAAAATAAAAAAATAAAAATATATATTTTTTTTTTTTTCGATGTCAAAAGTTGATTTTTTATTTTACTTACTCTCAAGAGTCTTCCCGCAGTCCGCCGGGGGAACTCTTAAGAGTCTCCCCGCAGCTCCCAGGTTAATGACTCAACTAAGGCGCTTGACATAGTCAACCTAGATTTTCAAAAGGCGTTTGACAAGGTACCTCACAATACATTATTAGAGAAATTAGAAATACTCGGAATCTGCGTTTGTACGTTTACTATCACTTGGGATCATATCAAAATACAGAGTTAAAATGCTTTTCAGTCACTTTGTCCAGACTGTGTGTAATAAGTTGTGAATATTGTGTTTATTTGATCTTTAACTAATGTCATTGCTCGAAGAACTTAGTCTTGTTATCTTTGTTTATTATCATATCGTTACATAAAATCAGTGCGTTCTTCATTTATCTCAAGCCAGTTATTCA
This sequence comes from Lithodes maja, assembly GCA_037953745.1. Classification (NCBI taxonomy): domain Eukaryota; kingdom Metazoa; phylum Arthropoda; class Malacostraca; order Decapoda; family Lithodidae; genus Lithodes; species Lithodes maja. The sequence goes on from JBAKBP010001254.1 coordinate 133,443, forward strand.
AATACTTATTGTGTGTACTTGAATCAATTCATATTGCTATTATAATTTGTTGCATACTCTGCTATCTCTTAACCTAAGAAGTGCGCATGGGGGTAATTAGAAACGTCCGCCTGTGCTGACGTATTTGAGCTGTTTCCATCACTAAAATATTCATTTTATCATAACTAGCATTAATACTTATCCATACGCACCTATTATGGTTTGATTATAAAGGTATTAACCTGAAACAACAATAAAACGAGTGAAAACAGCGTTTGGATGGTCAAAATCGGAGATACAGGCCGAGAGTTATATAATGTATGGGTGAGGCAACCTGCTTTCCCGCCAATTTCCCCCAAGGCCACTGAGACACAGTCGATCTATACTCTCTCTCTCTCTCTCTTGCACTCGCTTGCTAACACTGATGACAATGCCCTGCTTGCAACTTGCTAATGTTAGCACAAAAATATACCTCAGAATAAGGGAATAACAGGGAAAATAGGTGATAACTGAAGGAGGGGAGGAAAGTGGGGAAGGAGGGGAGGTAGAGGAGTGATATTTTGCATGGCCCAGGGGCAAAATAAAAAAAAATAAAAATAAATCGATGTTTAACCCTCCAACCCCGGCTAGGGTAGATCGTGACTGTACTCTGTGACCGGGGGTTTTGAGGAATTTTGGTCCATGTTGATTCACCTGTTACTCCTGAAATACATGACACAATGTTATAAAAAAAAAAAAAAAATGTTGCACAAACCTTCATGTGTAGAATGCCGTTGAGTAGAGGTCTCTAGCCCAAGTGATTGCATAATGGCGAGCGCGGGAAGTGGAGTGATTTTTATGCGGGAAAATCTTCCCGCGTTCGGATGCGTCGCCTTGGCCCAGGCCCCGGCTTGGCTAACCTACTGCGCACTTAGCCACTCGTCGCGCCAGACTTTTTACCTCCCGGAGGCGATTTTATTTATTGATAGTGATGTTATTATAGTTATTTGGAGTCCAATTATATAAAATATGTGTATTAGGCTATCATTGTCACTAATATTTCACATTTTCACTCGATACCGTAGTTTTTATGAGTAATTGAGGCTGGTTATTGTTATATTACGCACTGATTATTCGTTATCACAGGTGTTTATTATACTTTGGCCATCTAATATTAGTTCGTGTGTCACTTTCACTTTGGTAAATATGCTTGAGTGTCACTGTCACTGATAATGCTCATTTTCACTTGATACGGTACATTTTATTAGTAATTGAGGTAGGTTATTGTCATATTAGGCAGTGATTATTCGTTATCACAGGTCTTTATTATACTTTGGCCATCTAATATTACTTCGTGTGTCACTTTCACTTTGGTAAATATGCTTGAGAGAGTGTCACTGTCACTGATAATGCTCATTTTCACTTGATACAGTACATTTTATTAGTAATTGAGGTAGGTTATTGTTATATTAGGCACTGATTATTCGTTATCACAGGTGTTTATTATACTTTGGCCATCTAATATTATGTCATGTGTCACTTTCACTTAGTTATATGCTTTGTAAAAGTTTTATATACAATTTATTGTGTCTTTTTTTCACTTATTTATATATGTTTTCATAATACATGACTTTTTTATCACAATACATTGTTTTATTTCCACTTGTTGCCTATATACATACATATTGTCAGTCTTTGGTACTTTCACTATGATTATTAGTTAGTACTCCTGCTTGGTGTGGTATTCAGCAAAGCACGGTATAGCACATAGTGACACCTGGCACTCCACACACTGCATGGTGGTTTTTTCTGCTTCCTCGGCCTCACCTGGCTGTTCCAGCAGACATGGCACCGCCTTCTGCTAATGGTGACTCCATCTCGTTCCAGAGGCAGGTAACCGAGCTTGTGCACATTTAGATACTGTGCACACTGCATGCGGTCCTGAACGGGGCGCCCAAGTTGTGCCACTGCCCTCTGTGGCGTAGCATACCTGTCCAAGAGCTCCACCAACACCTGTTTTTGGAACCTCCGCAGGCTACTGAACTTCCTGGGTGTGCGCGGATTCCGAAGCCTGTAGATATTGTAGGCATTCAGCATTGACATGTCCACCATGTGCAGAAAGAACTTTTTGTACCATCTGCACGAGGTACGCAGACAGTCTATGAAGCCTATCTGCATGTCGGACTTGTCCACCAGCCTCATATTTATGTTGTAGTCCATTACAGCATCGGGCTTGGTCACCCTGACTTGGGTGCGGCGATCCACCTTGCCAGTCTCAACCATTTCCCCCTTGTGGATGGTGCTCAGGAGGTTGACCTTCCACTGGTCGTGCCAGTGGATAGCCAGAATGGGTCCCGACTTCTTCTTGAAGACATCGCCTTTCTTGGTTTTAGGAGGGAAAGTTGGCATGCCCTTCCTTTTCGCTCTAACTGTGCCTACAGTCCCCGTCTTGCGCTGATGGAGGTACTTTGAGAGAGTGGGGGACGTGTAGTAGTTGTCCGTGTAGAGGACGTGATTCTTCTCGAAGTACCGGTTCATCATGGCTTGAACCACTGCTCCGCCAAAGCCAATGAGGGGGTCTATTTCCACGTCCCCTTCCTTCCCGCTGTAGACCAGGAAGTCCAGGACATAGCCAGTTTGGCAATCGCACAGCACAAAGAACTTTATACCAAAGCGATGTCTCTTTGAGGGGATGTACTGCCTGAAGCTCAGCTTTCCCCGGAACAGCACAAGAGACTCGTCAATACAGACGTTGCAGAAGGGCGTGAAGTATGACGTGAAACGTTCTCGCATCATCTCGTACAACGTCCTAATCTTCCACAGCTTGTCAGAGAGATGCATGTCGGTGTTGGTGACAAGATGGAGCGCTCCGAGGATGTCGAGGTACCGGTCCCGAGAGATGTATTTCCCGAAGGCAGGGGTGGATATCAGATCTTTGGTGATCCAATAGTCAGCCAACCTGTGCTTCTTTACATGAGGCATTAGCATGGTGATTGCCAGGAACATCATGAACTCGGGATGAGTCACTGGGGTCCACCGCTTCATGTGGCCCTTGGTCACCTTGCCAAAAAAGTTCACCTGGATTTGGTGGTGCTTGTTTGTCTCTTCTATGACAAACTCAGTAACCTCCTTATCAAAAAATGCCTCAAAAAGCTCATGTGGTGGAGCATTGGGGCCTGCGGGAAAACTTGGGGTAACTCCTGAAGCCTCCTGTACCTCATCAAAAGGGGTTACATCAGGGTCATTCACTTCATCAGCAGCCACATCCTGCCAGTTGAAAATATAAAATGGGTCCTGCTGGCGACGCTGACGAGGAGCTGCAGCTGGGGCAGCACGCCCACGAACTTTGGCGGCGCGCACCCTAGGGCGCCCAGGCCCATCCCGGCGGCCAGGGCGGCCAGGAGCACGACGGCCCTGGGCAAAGCGTCTGGGTTGAGGGTCGTCGATGTCCATAAAGTCATCGTCGTTGTCGTCAGAGCCGTCATCTTGCCCTGACGGTGGACCCAGGTAATCATGGCCAGAGTCATCTGTGAGGTGCCCTTCATCTTCAGACCCCCCCTCATAATCTCGCGGGGAACGAATGATGCGTGGGCGGCGTGTAGGTCGGCGAGGTGGGGAAGGAGTGGCAGGTGAGGCTCTGTCATCTTCATGCAGAGGTTCGGGGCTCCTTGGCCTACGACGAGTCGTAGAAAGCACTGGTTCAGTGTCTGTAGGTGCAGGTATGGATGCGAGGTCAAATACATCGTCAGGAACCTCTGTTGTAGGCTGGAGAGGTGGGGTGGACCCTGGGGAAACTTGCGGGGGCGTATGGCTGGGACCGGCAGGGGTGGAAGCCGCGGGAACCTCGAACAAAGAGCGCCTACTTGTAGCTCCTTTTTTCACATATTTTCTCCCTTTTCCCTTTTCTGTAGTAGTATGTCTCCTCTCGGGGGAAATAGGGGGTAAATAGGCCGAAAGTGGGGGGTCCTCAACCCTAGGCAGTGCTGGTGGTGGTGGTGGGGAAGAATGGCGGGCGCCTGGGGCAACTTGGGTGGCGTGGGTAGATAAGGAAGACAATGGCGGGTCAACCTCACCCTCACGCTCAGCCTCACTGGCACCCTCACGCACTGCTCCCTCACCAAGTTTTAGGGCCTCTTTCCTGGCTGCCGCGGCCGCCTTTTCAAGAACTTGCTTCTTATAAAAACGTATCTTGAATGGGGATTTAGCTGGCGAAGGGCTAGGTGTCGTGTCACTCAACCTAAACTTGGCAGTCGACCTAGTGCTGTCCCATTCGCTCACTCTCACTACACTCTCATCACCTTGCACAACTATATCACGTTCAGTACTATCATCACTTTCATCGTCATGCTCAAATCCAACAAATTGCGCGTCTCTTTCATGAATTTCGTCTAGATCGTCTAAATCTTCACTATAGTGAGACTGATAAGACTCGGAGCTATCACTGCCCAAGTCATCAACACTATTTTGTCCACGTTCATAACTCCTCAAAGCTATTTCAATACCTCCGGGAGTCAACGCATCTTGTACGTGCCTTTGCGTTAGGGCGCGACGAACATGGGCAGGCGTCGAAGGGAGCATGGAATCGGACACAGGGGAATCACTTTTTGGGCTAGTATCCATGTTGGCGGCAGGGTAGAGACTGTTTTGGTGGCGTACATGGTGTCTGGTGGCGTCGCCTAGCGACCACGGAACGAAATGTTTACGCGCGCCATTCGAAAGCACATACGCAAGCAATGGTACAATGTTGTACCACCCGGGTTCCTCGGGTCAAAACATAATGGTACACACGTGTACCACCCGGGGTTGAAGGGTTAAAGTCGATTTTTTTTTTCTCTGACTCTTAACCCGTGGAGCCCCGGCTAGTTTTGTAATGTTTGTTCACCAGAACCCGGCCGGTTTTCAAAAAATGGTTTTATTCCAGAAACAATAGCGAATGGGTTAGGAATGAAGGAAAAACCACGAAAAACCGCTCAAAAAGCTTAAAAAATGGTCCTACAGAGCCCCCGAAAACGTATTTTACAAGAGTAAAAAATTGAAGGCAATTACCCGAAAAAACAAGGTTATTGCGCGCTCACGCGCACGCACGTGGACTTTGAGAGTTTTCAACCATCGGCACGGTTGCGTGGGATACGTACACAGTTCCCATACAAATCTGAGCCCTCTTGAGTGGCTACACCTGAGGTTACGGTCGGCGCAATTAGGGTGACACGTCAGGCGCGTCTCTGGGGCTGTGCGTTACATACATCGCCGACGCGTCAGACGCGTCGCTGGGGCTGTACGGGTTAAGAGTCTTCCCGCAGTCAGCCGGGGGAACTCTTAAGAGTCTCCCCGCAGTTCCCGGGTTAAGGACGATACTATTGTGCTAAGACCAATTGTCTTAATTTTTTAATTATTGTCTAACTCTAACCTATAAGCCAAAATAAACCATTACCCACATACTATTTTGATGCCCATGTTCCCTAGTGTAATCTTTCCGATAATATTCAAGGACACTACATCGGTGTTATTAGAAACAATTTATCAGGGAAAATAGGGATCAATAGACTCGCCAAATTTTTCTCATAGTCGCATGGAGGAATTTCGTTATCGACAACTATAAAAAACCCGGGTCAATATACAGGAGACACAACAATATAGGTAGCAAATTTCTAATGGTAGTTTTGGTTTCCTATCATCATATGCTTCATTTCTATATACTTTTTATCCCGGGGAAAAAGAAAAAAAAAAAATGGGATTTTTATTTTTTTGTCATTAACCTAACCAAAAAATCTAACCTAATAGCCACCAAATACATTTATGTTAGGTTAGGTTATGGAAGAAGAAGAAAAAAAAAAAAAAAAAAAAATCCCAAGAAAAAAAAAGAAAAATCCCAAGATTTTTTTTTATTTTTTCCCGGGGAATAAAAGTATGTGTGGATGATAATAGAGGTACAGTTGAGAAGATCATTAATTAATATTAGAAAGAGAACTGGAGACAGGACAGAACCCTGAGGAACACTGGAGTTGATAGGTTGAGCGAGCGATAATGAGTTGAGCGATGATGAGTTGAGCGATGGCCGTCCACAACTGCAGCTATGGAACTGTAAGAAAGGAAATTAGAGACAAAGGCACAGATAGAGGGATAGAAACCGAAGGAGTTTGGAAATTAGGGATTTGTGCCAGACTCTATCGAAGGCTTCGTTTCTATATGCCTAGCGCAATAGAAAAAGTCTCACCGAAGTCCCGAAAGGAGGATGACCAAGAGTTAGTAAGATAACCAAAGAGATCACCAGTAGAGCGAATCTTAATTTAAGGAAACCATACTGGCGATCTGAAAGTAGATTATGGGAAGATAAATGCTTAAGAGATTTTGAATTAACTTCCAGTGCCAGGACCGCATATATACGGACTGGGGTGTTGTCACGCCCAGTGCCAGGTCCGTACATATAGGCTGTGTACCCTACCCTTCGGCCTTCTCGTCACAACCACCCCCACCCCCCTCCCACCTCCCAAACACCATGTAGATAGATACAGTATAAGTGTATTAGAATAGGCTATAAGAATAAATATAAATACAGTATAAGAGTATTTACCAATGATATTATATTATAAGACTTTGTGACAATCATTAGTGGTGTGTGTGTGTGTGTAAGGGATAAAAGACAAAACCCGATGCACTTCAATGATAAATAATTGAAGGTAATGTGACATAAAACTTGTGTGTGTACTTACACTAGTTGTATTTGCGGGAGTGACCATGCTCGTTAATTCCCGCCTCCTAAGATATGTTTGTCATACCGTGCTTTGAAACTATGCACTGATGGTGCAGACACTACTTCGGCTGGCAATTTGTTCCACCCACTAATCGAGTTGGTAGGAAATCTTTTACTTTTCAGATCAGATTTACTATTAAGCACTTTTAGTTTGTAGCTGTGACCTCTTGTTCTCTCACCTCCATCCCTCTCTATGAAGTTTTCTTGGTCGATTTTGTCAATACCTCTAACACATTTGTATATCTGAATTTGCTGTCCTCGTTTCCTTCTCTGTTCCAGTGTAGGTAGATTCAATCTCTCGAGCCTCTTGGTACTCCAAATTTTCCAAACCTGGGATCATCCTCGTAGCTGCTCTCTGTACCCTCTCAATTTTGTGGATAGTACTGTGTGTGTGTGTGTGTGTGTGTGTGTGTGTGTATTTACCTATTTGTAGTTTACAGGAATTGAGCAGCGCTCGTGTTGTCCTGTCTTAGTTACTTTATAATCAATCCATTTTACTTAGACAAGTATCGTAATGGATATTCCCAGTTCCCAGTATTTTGGACTAACATATCATAACTTATGTTGCCCTATTTCCATATTTACTTTTATCCAACCTAGATTTGAACATGTTAATGTTCCTCGCTCTCACCACCTCCTCCTCCAAGTTGTTCCAAGTCTCTATACTCCTATATGGGAAGCTGAATTTCTTTGTGTCCTTACGACATCTGCCCTTCCTCAGCTTAAACTCGTGCCCTCTTGTCCTTCCATTATCCCTCACGAATAGATCTTCCCTATCTACTCGTTCCAAACTTTTTACTCCCTTGAACATCGTTATTAAGTCGCCTCGTTCCCTTCTCTCTTTCAAGGTAGGCAGTTGTAGTGTCTTAAGTCTTTCCTCATATGTCAACTCCTTCAATCTTGGGATCATCTTCGTTGCTATCCTTTGGACTTTCTCTAATTTGTTTATATGTTTTTTCAAATGTGGTGACCATATCACTGCTGCATATTCTAATCTTGGTCTTATCATAGTCATTATCAATTTTCTTAACATTTCTTCATCCAAATAGTTAAATGCCACTCTCATATTGGTTATTATTCCATATGCTCCTCCAATGATCATGTTAATATGCTTCTCCGGGGATAGATCATCTTGTATTATCACTCCAAGGTCCTTCTCATGCCGTGTTTTGCCGATTATTTCAGTTCCTAATTTGTACACCCAGCTTGGCCTTATCTCACTTGTGTGTGTGTGTGTGTGTGTGTGTGTGTGTGTGTGTGTGTGTGTACTTACTCTAGTTGTACTTACTCTAGTTGTATTGCGGGAGTGAGCATGCTCGTTATTTCCCGCCTCCTATATGTGTAGGTGTTATATGTATCGTTGGAATGGCTGTGGATGTGTGTGTAGTCTGTATTTTTAGCCAATTGGCGACATCGGAAACGAAGGCTTAGGGTGGATCTGTATGGTACCATTCTCACTATAGACGGTACCGTCTCGCCCGAAGGCTTAGGTAGCCATCAGCTTAGGTGAACCATATGATACCCATCTCGCATTGTACCATTTTTGCCAACCCCAGATGGGACGTCACAACGTCGTCCACTTATTCCAGGTACCTATTTACAGCTAGGTGAACTGAGGCTAACACATGAAAGGAGACAAGCCCAATTTGTCTCCGCCCGGCCGGGGATTGAACCCCCGACCCCTCGTGTGTGAGACGAGAGCTCTACCTACTAGGCTACGGGCTGTGTGTGTGTGTGTGTGTGTGTGTACTCACCTAATTGTACTCACCTAATTGTAGTATACAGGATTTGAGCCTAAGCTCGTGTTGTCCTGTCTCTCTCTCTACATTTATCCAATTTTGCTTTAAAAGTTTGGATATTTCTTGCTCCCACCACCTCCCCATCCAACTTATTCCAACACTCAATGCTTCTATACGGGAAGCTGAACTTTCTTACATCAGACTTACATATAACTTTCCTCAACTTACAATCATGACCCCTGGTTCTTCCCTCGTCCCTCACCACAAAATCTCCCTTGTCGATCTTCTCAAAACCTTTCACACACTTAAACATCATGATCATGTCACCTCTCTCTCTCCTCTCCCTCAGCGTTGGCAGCTTTAGCCTCTCCAATCTCTCCTCATAAGGCAGGTCTCTAAGGCTAGCTATCATCTTAGTGGCAACTCTCTGAACTCTTTCCAGTTTTTTATTATGTTTTATAAGGTGTGGAGACCACACCACTGCTGCATACTCCAGTCTTGGTCGTATTATTGTCCCTATTATTTTTGCTAACATCTCTTCATCTAAATAATTCAGAGCTATTCTCATGTTAGTCAACACTGCATAGGTTTCACCAGTTATTTTATTTATATGCTGTTCAGGTGACAAGCTGTCTGCCACAACTACCCCTAGGTCTTTTGCTTTCACAGCTTTACTAATTATTTCATCTCCTATTTTATATCCCCAAGAAGGTCTATATTTACTTTTTCCCATCTCAAGAACCTGACACTTACTCGTGTTGAATTCCATTTTCCAAGTTTGACTCCACTCATATAACTTATCTAGGTCTCTCTGTAATTCTTCACAACTACTCCTACTTGTAATATGCTTCATTAATTTTGCATCATCAGCAAACATAGATATATATGAACCTATTCCCATTTGAAGGTCGTTGATGAAAACCAAAAACATGATTGGGGCCAACACCGATCCTTGAGGCACTCCGCTTTTTACCCTTTTCCACGAGGAGAACTTTCCTTTTATTACTGTTCGCATTTCCCTCCCAATTAAATAGTTTTCCATCCACTTTAATAATACTCCCTCAACCCGCCCCACAGTCCTGAGCTTCCACAACAATCTCTTATGAGGCACCTTATCAAATGCCTTCTTGAAATCTAAGTACAGTAAATACAATCTACCCACCCCTCCCTCCCTTGTGCAATGTCAATTACCCTATCATAGTAACTCAACAAATTTGTGGTACACGAATGACCTTTTCTGAACCCGAACTGCTTGCTTGAAATTATTTCCCTCTCCTCCAACATACCCACCCATCTTTTTCTAATAATCTTTTCACAAAGCTTGCATATAACACTCGTTAAGGATACCGGTCGATAATTTAGCGGGTCTTCTTTATATCCACTTTTATATATTGGAGTTATATTTGCTTGTTTCCATTCTAAGGGAAGTTCCCCCTTGTTTAATGAGTGTTGAACAATATTAAAAATAGGTCTCACTAGTTGTTCAGAACATTCTCTTAATACCCATCCAGCAATGTTATCTGGGCCCCTAGATTTTCTCACGTCCAATTCTTCCAACAATGATTTTAGTTCATCCTTGTTGACTTCTATCGACTCTAGTCCCTGTATCTCGTTCAATTCCACCACAGGTTCTACATAGTCATCCTCCTCCACAAACACGGATGTTAATGTATCATTCATAATTTCACACATACCCACTGTGTCTTCATATACTTGACCCTCTACCCTAAGCTTTGTTATTTTGTCCTTTATTTTTGTTTTGCCGTTGATATAACTATAGAACAGTTTGGGTTCTTTATTACATTTGTTTACTATATCTTTTTCAAAGTTCTTTTTCTCCTCTCTTATAGTCTTGACATAGTTGTTTCTAGCATTCTTATATCCTTCTCACTTTATTCCATGCAGAGTCCTTTTTGTTCTGGGCAATGTGACATCGCATGTTAAACCACTCTTTCTCCTTCGCCAGCTTTCTATCCTTAAATGTTGGTACATATTTATCTACCCCCTCCCTGTAAATGTCTAGTAACATGGTGTATTTTACCTGAATATTATGTTCTTGCTCAATAAATGACCAATCTATATTAATTTTGCAAAGTATCCTCGTAATGATTCATAATCCGCCTTACTATAATTTAGTCTATATTCCCTATGTTCCTCCTCTCTGCCTTCCAGAAATTCCACTGTCAATTCAAATTCAATCACAGCATGATCGCTTTTTCCCATGGGACTCAAATATGTTAGGTTCTTAATTTCTTGGGGGTCTTTGGTGAATAATAAGTCAAGTCTTGATGGTTCATCACCTCCTCTAAATCTTGTATTTTCCATAACGTGTTGTGTTAATAGATACCCCATTGTTAGTTCAAGAAATTTGCTACCCCAAGTATTTTCATTTGAACCCGCATCCAAACATTCCCAATCCACCTCCCCGCAATTAAAGTCCCCTGCAAGAATAAGCCTATTTTTCCTTTTACAAATAATTTCTAACATACGCAAGGTTTCCAAAATTAATTCATTATATTCATCGTTGCCCCAAGATTTAGTCTTAGGAGGTAGATAAACTGATACAATGTCCAATTTTGACCTATCATTATCCTCAATTTCAACTGCTACCACTTCAGCAATGCTATCACCAAGTTTTAATTCTTTAGCAGTAATTTTATTATCTACCATGATCAACACTCCTCCTCCTAGCTTTCCTAACCTGTCTCTTCTCCATGTACTGTATCCTGCACAACTAATTATATTCGTATCTACTTCCTGGTTAAGCTTAGTTTCAGTCAAACATACTACCCCGGGCCTCTCTCTCTTTACATATTCGTCAAACTCAATCTTTTTGGAAATTAACCCATCAATATTTGTATACATGAACTTAGCGTTTCCAGTATTTTCCCTATTTTTCTCGTCCCTGCCCGTTCCTTTCTTTTTTGTACGTACCCCTCCCAATTTATTTCCTAGCTTGTCTCCTCTTCTCTTGTCTCCACCTGGACTGTTTCTCGCTCCGTTTCCACCTCCCCTCCCTCTGCCTCCACTTGGACTGTTTCTCTCTTTATCTCCACCTCCCCTCTCTCTGCCTTCTCCCCCGTCACCCGCACCATCTCCCTTTCCCTCCCTACTTCGTCCCTTCGCTTTATATACCATTTCTTGAGTTTTCCCTCCCACACTCTCCAGAAAAACTTCTTTTCGTCTTCTTTCGTCCTTTCTCCATTCTTTACATTTGCCTCGGTTTGCAATTCCTTTCTTATGTTTCGATCCTCAATACTCATGTCTTTTCTAATTGTAATTTTCTTAAACTTGCTGGTCAAGTTAAGTCTCCATGTTACGTTCATTATTGCATCCACTGTTACCCTAGACCTAAACTGCACTCTCATTGGCCTTGTGTTTCCCTTACTATATTTACCCATTCTCCTAACTTCTTCAATATCATCTCTCCAGTTGTTTCCTTCTTCATCGACATGCTTGATCAATGTTTTTACCTTATTAATTTCTTCCTTATCCCTAGCTTTCCTCTCAATAATGTGCTCCTCTATATCCCCAAATACAATAATACACTTATTTCTATCTATTATTTCACGCAGGACCTGTTCATTTCTCCTCATAGCTTTTACTACCACTGATTCTAAATCTTTATTTTCCCTTTCTGATTGTTTCTTTTGTTCCTCCATGATTTCCTTCATTGCCACTTCCTTCACTTTTCCTCCTTCGTCATTAACCCATTTATTGTGTTTCTCCTTAATCTCCTCCACATGTGTTTTCATTTCCTTGGTATGCCCTTTGTATTCTTCAAGTTGCAATCTTAAAGCTTCATTTTCGTCCCGGAGTTGCCCCATATGAGTTTGAATTTCTTTTAGGCTAGCCCGACTCAAATCTTGTCCAGGCTCGATGTCCCCAGCCTGAGCACCACATATTGAACATATAGCCTCAATCTGTGAACTAACACTCACCTTCCACTCCTGCATATCCTCCTTCCACCTTTTAATGTCATTCAGCTCACGTATAATTTTCCCTAGAATGCCCTCGGTCTCACCGACTTCAAATCCATCAAAGTCAGCCATATTTGTTTACATCCACTCGCATTCACAATCGCTTGAATTATTTTAACATTCGAAATATCCTCACTTGGTTTTAATCTCAAATTATTTTAATACTGCATTATAATACAGGACAACACAAAATATCCTTATACTCAAGTTTAGGTGAGTTTATTTGACGAGCGCTGTAAACAGCTTGCTAGATCAGCTGATTTTCGGGAGCGTGGGTGCGGAGGTGTTGTCTCGTCGGTGGTTCGTGTGTGTGTGTGTGTGTGTGGCGTAATTTGCAGACCCGTAGATCATCTCCTGAGTGTGTTTACATCTCCATAACAATTGTGCATCAAAAAAGCAACTCATACTTAATGCTGATATACTGTACTCCAAATATCTATCTATCTATCTATTGCCGGACGCCTTACTCCCCTTACGAGGGTGGCCATACACAGAATGCCCCCAACCGGACCTATTCCCTGTGAGAGGGACAACCCGAGCCAGTTTAGTGAAGGACTTACAGGATTGACCACTCAATTTAGGATTCGTCCGACTCCGAGGCCCTCTGTGTATCTTGTTAGCACTATTTTTCTACAGTGGTGTTCGGCTAATCCATCCACTAACCTGCCTTACCCTTAGGTAAGCAGTACGGATTTGTATCAGGTTTACTCCCCTAATAGTGTTTGCAAAAAAAAAAAAAAAAATGTTTACAAAATGCATATATAATCTTCTTTGCATAACCATGGTGCCTCTCGTGCGCGTACCTACTGTACCGGTACATCACAAAAATATGTGTGCATACTAAAGGTAGTCCACTCAACATAACACTACTTGAAATGCCTGTATTCGTCGAAACCAGACAGTGGGAGCACTTGGAAGTCGGCCGGGGAAAATAAAAACAAATAAAATATATATATATACATATATATATATATATATAAAGTCTACAGTACAGTATTTACAACGATACTTTCAACTCGCTAAATACGACATTGTCTACATATTTTGGGACGAAACTGACTAGGCGAGTTATTTTTTACCACAGCCCTTCCTTTTCATCCAACATGATAGATTTAACCAATAAATAAAAAATTGTAAATCGGCTGGCACTGGGGGTGACACAAGGTCAACCTCAATACTCAATAACATGCCGGAATTTTGCGGATTACGGGTAGTTTCAATGCAAGAAATGAGAGCAATTGGATGATAGTTGGAGGTTTGAGAGCGGTCACTCTTCTTCAGGACAGGTTAAATGAGAGCAAGGGGACTCTAGTCCTACCTGGGCACTGTTTTGGTACCACACCAGAGTCGGCCAGTGTTCACATGTTGGGGCAGCGTTGTGGCAGGACTTCTTTATTCTTTAGTCCAAGTTGTCTAATGGTGGCAAACTGTGAGGCATCTCTGAATAGGGCTGCCTGGAACGCTGCCATTAGAACATGAGACCAGAACCGCATTCCGTGTGGAGCGCTCGGTCATTAAATTTATGTATGTACAGTAGGGTCCCCATTTGTGCAAGAATTTGGTGGATGAACGAGGCTGCGCAACTCGAAATCGTACAAATCGAAATATGTATCTTATGGGAAATAATTAATTTGGTGGATGGACGGTCCCGAGTTTAGGGGTTCAACTTCATATTACCTATACAAAACAACACTAACTGACACATATTCATAACAATACATAATATAAATAAAAGTAAGCAATAATTAAACAATAATAAGACATTGTTTACTCACATTAAGCTAGGGGGCTCCGAGGCAAACCCCCGCGGCAGGGCGGGTGCAGCTATGCTACCCCGGCCCCAGCCCCGTCTCCGTCTGACTCACCATCGGTGCTACGCTCCTCCCCTATATTCATAGCTCTATCCAGGCGAAGTTTTCTTTCTTTAACGCCAATTTCGTGTAGGATTCATTGGCAGGTGTGGTAGAAGCTGGCTGTGATGTCACGGCGCATGACGTATCTCGCACAGCTGTGAAGAAACTCGTACATTTGGGTTTCTCCACGGATTTACTTACCTTTATTCCGGCGCTCACACACTTCGAACAATATTAACACAGTTTGGAATTATTAAATTAATATTTTTGGTAGCTCGCACAACTCGTGAAACGCACAGCTCGAACACGCACAAATGGGGACCCTACTATGTATGTAGCCTATGTATATTATTCAGACATGATACTGGAACCCAACTTTATTTTGTTGCATACCAGTACAGTACTAAAATTTGGCAAAACATGCACTCTCAAACTAGGCTAAAACTGTTTCAAAATATTTTACAGTACGGTACCATAGGCTAGCCATCCAAGAAATTCTATCTATCTATCTATCTATATGCTCAGGCCCAATCCCCATTTTGGGGGTAGCCGACTCAAGACAGAGCAAGAACAGGGAATACACAAAAACATCATAAAACAAAAAATAAACACAGATAAAAAACACAAACTCTCACACATCCAGGTCACCCAGGAGAAGACCCAGAGACCAGGGTTACCAAGGTCGCTCCAGCACTCCCCCGGCCCCTGACCACCCGGAGAGGTTCCGATCTCGGCAGGCAGACATGCAGCGGAGCCAAAGCCACAAGCCCTCCCACCACACTTCCAGGCACACCCTTCATATTAATCGTCTCCCCGGGCCAGGCGCCTGATGGACTATTATCTAGTCCAACTTGCGCCCGACCCCTTACTCCAAATGACCACGTGTTCACTCAACTATTCACAAGCATTCTCCATTCACTCTTGTCCACCACCACTTCCCCTGCCTGATCTATAGTCATTCCTCTATCATCCAAAGCCTTTCTTACACAGTCTCTCCATCTCAATGGGGGTCTTCCTGCCCTTCTATCTCCCCTTGTATCTGACTCACATATTCTCTTTGTAAGCCTTTCATCTCCCATTCGTTCAACATGACCATACCAGCTCAGCACCCTTCTGTCCACTCTGGCTGACAAATGTTCCTGCTGCCCCACTCTCCTACGTATCTCTTCATTCCTCAATCTGTCTCTACGAGTAACTCCACACATACTCCTCAAGCAGCTCATCTCCATCACATCCAGCCCTCTTTTCTCCTTTTTCTTCAGAGCCCATGTCTCAGCCCCATACATCACTGTTGGCACAACAATTCCTTGATACAGTGCACTTTTTACTTTCACTCCAAGATTTCTCGTCTTCCACATACTTCCCATTGCTCCGAAAACCTTCCTTCCTTCACACACTCTCTGTTTTACCTCCACTTCCATACCTCCACTCCTGCTTATTGTTCCTCCTAGATATTTAAAACACTCTACTTGTTCCAATATTTCCCCATCCAGCCTCACATCTAGATTCACCCTATGCTCTCCCCTATTACACACCATTACTTTACTTTTATTGACGTTCACCTTCAGTTTCCTCCTTCCACAAACCACACCAAACTCTTTGACTACCTGCTGCAGTTTCTCATCAGAATCCGCCACCAATGCTGTGTCATCAGCGAACAGCAACTGATTCAACTCCCAATCTCTACCATTCTTTCCTACTAAACCCAATCCTCTTCCCATAGTTCTCCTTTTCACCTCCCTCACCACACCATCCATAAACATATTAAACAGCCATGGTGACATTACACAACCCTGTCGCAAACCTACCTTTACCTCAAACCATTCACTCAACTCACCATTTCCTACTCTCACACATGCTCTGCTCCCTTCATAAAAACTCTTAACTGCTTCTAACAAATTTCCTCCTATTTCATAAATCCTTAACACCTTCCACATTGCTTCACGGTCCACACGATCATACGCTTTTTCCAAGTCCATAAAAGCCCAAAATATCTCCTTATGCTTCTCTAAATACTTCTCGCATAACTGTCTTACTGCAAACATCTGATCCACGCACCCTCTTCCCCTCCTAAAACCGCACTGTTCTTCTCCTATTGCAACTTCCGTACACTTTATTATCCTCTCTATCAACACCCTGCCATACAGCTTTCCAACCACTGACAATAAACTAATACCTCTATAACTTGAACACTCCTGCCGATCTCCCTTCCCCTTGTACAACGGCACAATACATGCACTCTTCCAGTCTATTGGTACCATTGACACAGCAAAGCACACATTGAAAAGTCTCACCAACCAATCTATTATCACATCTCCACCCTTCTTTATACACTCCAAGAAATTGAAATACTATATTTTTTATAAAAACAAATTTATTAAAAATAAACAAATATTGTCATGCAGAAACAACGTTGAACATAAAGGCTTCCGCACCAAGCAGCAACAGGACATCAGACTTGGTTCTGTTCCTCACTGTTGTCAGCCACGAGGACCTCACGATTCTCATAGGTCCAAAAGCCATTCAGATCAATGAGGATACTGGTGACCACATTACCCTGGCTGCAGTTCACAAGATCCTGTAGTGTTATCTTGCAGGGATCAGCCGGTTTCACCATGTCAAAGATCTCATCCTTCACATCCTCAAAGTTAACCGGCTCCTGATTGTGCTGGTGCATTTGTTCTTGAATAGACCGAAAGAAGTAGTTTAGAGTGAAGACATTGAGATGGCCACGACCGTCAATGTCTAAAATCTTGAAAAAGTAGTGGAGGGCTTGTGGTTCCTTTTGGTTCTCTAAGGCCAAGACAAAGTCCAGATAGGTCTTGTAGTCCATTTCCCCGTCATAGGTAAGGCACTCCTGGAACACCCGGTCAATAAACACAGGGGTCAGGGTGCCCATGCCATACCGAGAGAGCTCTTGTTTCGAGAGCATACCGTTGTGGTCCTTGTCCAGGTTGAGATACACCCCGTACACTTTGAGAGCCGAGGGGGCCGAGAACCAGTTGTTTTGCTGCTGGTCTTTTGGAAGTTCATCATCGCGAAGTTCCAACAGGTCATCCAAAAAACTACACGCCAGAATGTCCTGAATTTTAATTTGTCCTGTGTGCAGTGGATCCAGAAAAAAGAAGAACTTCCTCAGAGCCATACACACATAGGAGTGGAAAGACTTCTCCAAGCCATCCAACTGAGGCAGCGTAGGAATCAGCTCCAGGATGTAGTTTTCCAGATCTGACTCACGTAGATAGCCCTGGCCTGCCACATCATAGAGAGACAGTCCTATCCTAGTTTGGTGCAGCCATACCTTCCGCATCACGTAGTTGAAGAAGTTCATGATAAGAATACGGCCATAACCATCCCCCTGGAGCAACTTACAGAAGGTGGATGGCTGAAAGTATTGTTTACACTTGGGTCCTGCCTGCTCTGCTACCTTTAAAAAATCCTCATAATTAATCATCTGTTCTTCACCTGCGAGATCTGTGGTGGACTGGTGTTTGTCTAAGAGCATCCACAGGTTTTTCAGCTCGTCGTTATCCAGCAGTTCCCGACTCCTCCGCTGCAAGAATAACGCTCGGGATTCCTCCATAGCTTCTGCAAGAGTTGGTCATCTTCAGGGCGCAACTTGTGGTAAAACTTTGGGATAACGGAGTAGGATGCCGTGCTCGTACTACCCCTCTTGCTCTTCATCGCAACCTTCCACTCACAGTAATACTTCTCAAATAGTCTATCAGTAATTTCTCTTTCACTGGTATCATCTATGCTCAAATCATTTTCTCTACTGTTTTCACTAGTTTTGTCTGTGTTTGCCACTCTTTTCTTTTCCTTCTTCTCTAGGTGACTTTGAAGAAAAGACTTTAAATCCATGCTGTACTGTCAGGTCATTAAAATATCTTCACTGCTGCAGAACGTAACCCAAACCTGAAAAGAAAGTAAACAGGGTGTCAAAACAGTTACAATTTGGTTAAAGAAAGTAATGAATATGAGAAGAAATACAGGTGTTATGTGTGAGAAACAGAACCTGAAGGTCAACCATCACTTCTTCCTCTGACAAAGCTGAACTCTTCGCTCAAAGTGTTGTTAGAAATCCACCTTGGATGATTCTGGTGCTATTCCTCCCTCTCCTAATTATGCCAAATAACATAATCTCTTCTAAAGATGTACTTTCTACCCCTCTGGGCTTAATACTAAGAAGGCGTACGGTCTGGACGGTGTTCCTCCTATTGTACTCAAAAACTGTGCTTCCGTGCTGACTCCCTGCCTAGGCAAACTCTTTCGTCTCTGTCTCTCCTTAACGTATTTCCTTCTTGCTGGAAGTTTGCTCTCATTCAACCTGTCCCAAAGAAAGGTGACCGCTCTCAACCCTCCAACTATCGTCCAATTGCTCTCCTCTCTTGTATCTCTAAAGTTTTTTAAACCATTCTTGCTTCCAAATCAGATTGCCAGTATGGCTTCCTTCACCCTTCCTACCCGGGCAGCCTTTCTTAATGACGGAGGCTGTATCCGGGCGATCTGGCTGAAAACACAACAAAAGTAAACTAAGGCTAATCTCGCTTAATATACTACCTACAATAATCAAACATGTCAAAATGGGCGCCTTACCTTCCCGCGTAGAATGGTGTTGAGTAGAGCTTTCTAGCTCAAGTAGTTCAGGAGTTATGGTGATGGAAGTGGAGGTAACTTTTCCCGCGTATTTACCTCGCCGCGTCCGAACGCTCAACCGCGGCCCAGGCTACGACGAACGTTTTGACTCGTCGCTCTACCTTGAATTATGGCGGGAAGCGATTTTTTAGTGTTTTATTGTTTATTATGCCATATATTATTGTTATTATGATATTTTCACTCAATATATATATTTTTCTGAAGTAATTTGTGTCTCTGTCACTTATACTTAGTTTTATTGTTATTATTAAAGTAGTTATGATTATTTATACTGGACTATGGCAATTGATAGTGTCATTTTCACTTCTTTATTGTTAGGAATATATATTTTAGTGTCACTTTCACTTGTTCATATTGTTCTGAAGGCACTTATTATTACTTGGCGGGTGCCCAACCCCGAAAAGGGTTGAAATAGGGGAGCTATCCCCCCGCCAAAGGTGGCTTTCTAGGGCCTTTCCTAGCTGATGCTGAGAGGATTGGGTTCTAGTCATGTGGTGATGGGCTGGTCTATCAGAGTGAGAACTGAGCAATCTCTGCCATACCCATAGCTTACTCTGACTGTTCCTTTTACTTATATATTTTCTAGATCTCAAGTGACGGCGTCTCTAACGTGGATTGACCTCCCAATCTACCAAGATTGGAAGCCAAAGGGTCACATTTTTCCCTTGCCCCTCAACTTTCTCTTCATAATTGCTGAGGGGCACAGGGCCCTGGGTGGGGCTTTGGTTTCCCGGGCGTTTCCGCACCCTCCTCAGCTCCCCGCCATGGAGTGGCTTCGGTCACCCAGGCTTTATTGTGGTCGGCGGGGAGGGTTCTGTGGGGGCGCTCGGTTATGGCCTTGGCCTTGCTCGGGACCTTGGGGCTGTTCGGCCAGGCAGCTTGGGGAACAACAACAACTTATGTGTGTCTCTTTCACTTAGACTTAGTTTTATAGTCATTATTATAGTAGTTGTTGTTGTTGTTGTTGTTCCCTAAGCTGCCTGGCCGAACAGCCCCGAGTCCCTGAGGAAGGCCACGGCCACGATCGGGCTTTCCCACAGAGCTCTCATTGAGTGTAGGTTGTGTTGTTGGCGTAAGTGGTTGTGTGAAATGCAGTCTTCTATGATGTGTTTAATGGTATGGGGTGCTGTGTTACATCCCGGGCAGGCGTCGACAACGGAGTCATCCAGTCTCTTCTGATAGCTCAGGAGAGCTGGATGGTGTCCGCATCTCAGCCTGGCCAGGTGGACTCTGTCCTCGCGAGGGAGGGAGGATTCGGAAGGATGGATTTCGGGAGGTCGTGCATGCAGCTGCGTGTTGTCTGTGAGTGAGTGGATGGATTGGCGAGAGATATGAGTATGGATGTGCTTCTGGAAGTTGGTTCGGGGTGGGCAGGGAGGGAGAGAGGACAATAATTGTGTGTGATACCGTGTGCTGGGTGTTGTTTTGATATTTCTTGGTGTCTGTGGGTGTGTTGCCATGTAGTTTAGTGGGTGGTCTTGGTTCGTGGAGGCTGCTGCCAGGAATTGAGTGCCTCTCATGTCCAGATGGTCTTTGACTTTGAGGATTTTGGTTTCTTGATGTAGATGATCTGTGGGTGCAGTAGCTGTGCAGCCTGTAATGATCTTCAGGGCTTTGTTTTGAATCGTCTGTAAGGTCTTATGATGTGTTTCAGCTAGGTTAGAAGCCCAGGCTGGGCTTGCGTATTCCATTACTGATCTTATGTATTGTTTATATACTGTGGTGGTAGTTTCTTTGTTGTGTCCAAATTTTGTGTGAGCAAGTGACCTGAGGGCGTTAAGTCTGGGTGTCAGTTTCTTTTTAATGTTTGTGGTGTGCTGTTTGAATGTCATATGAGTATCATATGTTACTCCTAGGATTTTGGGTGTGTGTGTATGTGTTAGGGGTGTGTTGTTTATGTTTATTATAGTACTGTAGTTATAATTATTTATACTGGACTATGGTAAATGATAGTGTAATTTTCACTTCTTTATTGTTAGGAATATATATTTTAGTGTCACTTTCACTTGTTCATATTGTTCTGAAGGCACTTATTATTACTTATGTATGTCTCTTTCACTTAGACTTAGTTTTATAGTCATTATTATAGTAGTTATGATTATTTATACTGGACTATGGTAATTGATAGTGTAATTTTCACTTCTTTATTGTTAGGAATATATATTTTAGTGTCACTTTCACTTGTTCATATTGTTCTGAAGGCACTTATTATTACTTATATGTCTCTTTCACTTATACTTAGTTATATTATTATTATTGAGTGTCACTATCACTGTCACTTACACTTCAATAGTTTGCCAGAGTGTGGAAATCATTGAAGCAGGTGCCGGCACACAGTCCCACCTGACACTCGAGGCATTGCCAAGTGGTTTTTGTGGGTTTGCTTGGTCGTCGAGTTGTGCGGGTGCACATATAGCACCTCTTCTGCATCCTTATTCGGCTGTTAGGACCCTGGAAAGGAAGGGCGACGAGCTGGTGCTTTCTGATGAAGTCAGCACACCCTATTCTGTCCATCATGCCTGGTCCTTGTAGTGGCCTCCCTGGTGTACCCGCATGTTTTACCAGGAGCTCATGTATCAGCTGTTTTTGGAAGGTCCGCAGGCTCTTGTACTTGATGACTGGACACCTCAAACGGTAGATGTTGTACGCGTTGAGGACAGACATATCTACTGTATGCAGGACAAACTTCTTGTACCACCTGCAAGATGTTCGCAGGCAGTCTATGAAGCCCATCTGCATGTCGGACTTGTCGACGAGGCGCATGTTCAGGTTATAGTCCAGAACAGCAGCTGGTTTTGTGATAGGGTTCTTCGTTTTTCGGTCCACCTTCCCTGTGGGGACCATCTCTGCTTTGTGGCATGTGGTGAGGAGGTTGACCTTGCGCTAGTCATGCCAGTGGATGGAGAGGATGGGGCCACTCTTCTTATGGAATATGTCCGTCTTCTTAGTTTTTGTTGGGTAGGCTGGCATGCCCTTCCTCTTCCCCTTCACTGTGCCGACAGTTCCGGTCTTGCGGTCATGGAGGTACTTGGCGAGGATAGGCGACGTGTAATAATTGTCGGTATAGAGGACGTGGTTGTCATGGAAGTACCTCTCCATCATCCTCTTTACCACAGCGCCGCCAAAACCAATGAGGGGGTCAATCTCCACCTCACCACCCTTGCCGCTGTAGACTATAAAGTCGAGCACATATCCCGTCTTGCAGTCGCAGAGGACGAAGAGCTTGATGCCGAAGCGGTGTCTCTTGGACGGGATATACTGTCGGAAGTGCAGCCTACCACGGAACAGGACCAGAGACTCGTCGATGCACAGCTTCTGAAATGGAATCAGGTAGGTGGAAAACCGATGACGTATCATGTCATACAGTTGCCTGATCTTCCAGAGTGTGTCGGGCTCGTGGACATGCATGTTATTTGTCAGGTGGAAATATGAGAGGATGTCGAAGTACCTATCCCTTGACATGAATTTGCCAAATGCTGGAGTCGTTGTGAGGTCGCCAGTTATTCAGTAGTCGGCCAGAACGTGCTTCTTTATGTGTGTCATCAGCATTGTGAGTGCCAAGAACACATATAATTCTGCCACAGTGAGAGCTCTCCATTCCATCATCTTTGCACTTGTCTTCCTGCCAAGAAAGTTTGAACAGATAGCCTGGTGGTGATTTGTCTCTTTGACAAGGTATTCCATGACTTCATTGTCGTAGAAGCCACAGAAAAGTTCACTGGGGGTGGCATTTGGGCCACAGGGATATGCTGGTGACACCCCAGAACCCTGTTGTACCTCGTCAAAGGCAGGAAAATCTGGCACAAAATCCGCCCCATCTGACCACACAAACATTTCAGCAGGTCGAGGACGTGGAGCTGCAGCAGGCACACGCCCTGGACGCCCTGGCACACGCCCTTGGCCACGCGGATGCCCAGGCGGACACCCTGCACGCCCACGCCCACGCCCAGGCCCAGGGGCAGCGGCGTCGGCAGGCTGACCACGTCCACGACCTAGAGGTCCTTTGACTCTTCTTGTCGGGACTCCCTCTTCCTCTTCGTTTTCCTCTTCCTCAGGCGACGTCAGGTCATCTGGGGCAATGTCGGGGTCGTCAGCAGCCTCTTCAGGAGTCAACTCTGGTGAAGAATAGACCGGGCGTCGGCGGCGTGGGGCTGCGGGAGGTTGAGCAATGGGAGCCTCGGCCTCGGGAGTTGGGCTCCTTTTGCGGCTAGCCGGGGACTTTTCCGCAGGAAATAATGACCTACGATGCGGGGCCTGTGGTGACACACTGTGGGAGGCCAATGGCGCACTTGTAGAGGCCCTTTGGTCATCTTGAAGGACAGATGAAGCTGAGGGCTGTGGGTGGCCCTCCCGGCGTCCCGGGCCAAGGCGTCGTGGCAAAGGAATGCGGGTGGTTGCTAGGCCTGGGTCGGCGTCACTCTCACTATCTACGCCTTCCCTCACTTTTTCTGCCTCCCTGCGTGCTTTCTTGGCTGCACTTTTCACTAAAGACTGTTTATAGAAGTATTTACCCACTTTCAAGGGCATACGGGCAGGCAAAGGGGAAGGTCCTGGCGTAGGGCTAGGCCTACCCTGACCTACGAAACTAGGCGAAGGGGTTGGCTCTAGCACACTTGGTACTTCAATAGCACCTTCCTCCACCACTTCCACATCAGGATCATCACTACTATCACCCCCCTCAAATAAATCAACATTGTCATCAGCACCAAATCCCACAAAATCGTCAATTTTGCTCCCACTTCTATTCTGAATATAGAGGATTTTGTCCACAGAGCTTTCACCACTGCTCAAATCCTGGTTAAAAAGTTCACGGTGTATTGCACTGTCACTTAGCAAACGTTTCACTTTCCTTACTTTCCTTTTCTTCTCGGTTGGCAGAGGCGTAGATGTTGCAAGCGGGGTAGCACTGGGACGCGCGGGAGATTGCACAGTATCGGACGCGTCGGAATTCATTTTTTTGCTGTAGCTCTCAATGGCGGAAACGTAGGAACTGATAAGCGTGGTAGTTGAGGCTTGGTGGCGCTACGATCGCCCCCGCAAAGTAAAATTTGCCCGCGCGAAATTTAAAGCACGCTTTCAAGCAAATGCCTTACATAAGGCATACCGGGTTGCGGCCCTTCAGCCGCGCTGTCCTTACCTAAGGCAGCCCGGGTAGGAAGGGTTAAGGGTCGCTCTACTCACGGTATAGTAACATAAGGAGGTAGGCGCATGGCGGTAGTATTGGAACCACGACAGTCACTTGTTTGGGCCTCCGTGACGTCACTGAATGACTCCTGTACCGTCTCCCAAGCTAAATATGGTGTTCTAACAGGATCAGTATATTGCGTTTTCCACCGAAAATGTAAAGTGACATGGATAAACATATACATATACTGTATACAGTAGTGTGACAGGACCCTAGTGTATTTGCTAAAGTTGTTATTTTTTGCATTTGAAGAATATATATACGGCTATGAGGTAGTACAGTATATAGCCGACGTCGCTTCAAATTTTACAGCGGAAATGCGATGATATTTTTGTTGACCTAATTACCTAATATGTAGAGTAATGTCGATTGATATCGATAATATTATTGTAGTAGGACCCAAGCTACATGTTAGCATTGTTATTTGATATATGTGTAGTTTATATGAAGAGATATTTCGAAGGTGTTGGTGATATTCGATTCGTCGGTCGGGAGAAAAGCTAGGCCTAAACTGATTCTCGTTTATCCCTTGCCTAACTTCCTTTAAATTCACGTAGTTTGCCTCTGACACTCATCAACTTTCACCCAGTGATGGTGTGTGAGGGTGTATGAAGGCCTAGAGGATGTGGAGAGATGATTTGTATAAATATATGGCCAGCTAGAGGGAACATAGATTTCTACGAAGCGAAATGGTGGGAGTGGGGGGGAGAAGAACGGACGGTGGTGTCCTCTGACGGCCAGAGAGAACACTATAGCGGAGCCTATGTCAACAAACGATGGTATACGAATATTTCGCTAAAAATATTCGCTTATAGAATAATCAACGTTATTCCGACAACTATACAGTATCTTATATTATGACGGTACCATGGTTGAGCGTGAAGTCACAAAATAAAAATAATTAATAGAAGTCTGTTTATGCTTTTTAGAAGCCTTTATGTATATGAGTTCAAGAATTCGGTGCGTCTACCTTCTATGTTACTATACCGTGGCTCTACTGGTCATCTACTTTCATATCTTACTAACTCTTGGTCATACTCCTTCAGGGACTTCAGTGAGACCTTTTCTATTGCACTAGGCATATCGAAGGCCTTCGATAAAGTCTGACACAAATCTTTAATTTCTAACTACCCTCCTTCAGTTTCTATCCTTCCATCTGTGCCTTTGTCTCTAATTTCCTTTCCTGCCGTTCCATAGCTGTGGTTGTGGACGGCCATTGCTCACTTCCTCATCCTATCAACTCCAGTGTTCCTCAGGGTTCTGTCCTACCTCCCATTCTCTTTCTAATTTTCAAAAACAATCTTCTCAACTGTACCTCCAGTCCCATCCATTCATATGCAGACGACTCTACCTTACACTACACAATTAGTTTTCCTGAACGCCCCAGCCAGCAATCCCTCAAAATCAACCGTAATGAAGCCATGCAACACTTATCTTCTGATCTAACTACTATTTCCAATTGGGCAGAGAAAACCTTGTTGTTGTTGTTGCTGTTGTTCCCCAGACTGCCTGGCCGAACAGCCCCAAGGCCCCGAGCAAGGCCAAGGCCATAACCGAGCGGCCCCACAGAACCCTCCCTGCCTATCACAATAAAACCTGGGTGACCGAAGCCACCTTGTTGCCTTTAATGCTTCCCAAATCCAATTTCTTCATCTTACTACCCGTCCGGAACTCCCAGAGGACTATCCCTTACACTTCAACAATACAAAAATCAATCCTTCATCTTCTCTCAATATTCTCGGTGTCTCTTTCTCTTCTGCTCTCACTTGGAAGGACCATATTACCAGTCTTGCTAAAACAGCTTCCCAGAAGCTGGGTGTGCTCAACCGCCTCAAGGGGTTCTTCACCCTTGTGCAGCTTCTTGCTCTGTACAGGGGCACAGTGCGTCCTTGTATTGAATATTGTTCACATGTGTGGGGAGGATCCTCTCACACAGCACTCCTAGACAAAGTAGAAAAGAAAGCCTTTCGTATCATTAACTCCCATCCAATCATCAACTCTCTGCAATCTCTCTCTCTTAGCCGCAATGTTGCATCTCTCTCGCTATTCTATCGCTACTACAATAATCAGTGTTCCTCAGAGCTTTCCCAGTGTATTTCACCTCCTCTACGTAGGGTACGTAGTACCCGCATTGCAACACAATCTCACCCCTACTCTGTGCAACTCTCCAACCCAAGAATGAAATGTTATTCTCAGTCTTTCTTCTATTAAACTGCTGAGCTCTGGAACTCTCCCAGAATCAGTCTTTCCCTCTTCCTATGACTTAAATTGCTTCAAACTCTGTGTGTCCAGGCATTTTGGCTCGAACGTCCCTTGAGTTTGGCCCTGTCACTCTTTTAACTCTGGGGGAGGCACTCACTACAGGCAGTTGTTGTTGTTGTTGTTGTTGTTGTTGTTCCCTAAGCTGCCTGGCCGAACAGCCCCGAGTCCCTGAGGAAGGCCATGGCCACGATCGGGCTTTCCCACAGAGCTCTCATTGAGTGTAGGTTGTGTTGTTGGCGTAAGTGGTTGTGTGAAATGCAGTCTTCTATGATGTGTTTAATGGTATGGGGTGCTGTGTTACATCCCGGGCAGGCGTCGACAACGGAGTCATCCAGTCTCTTCTGATAGCTCAGGAGAGCTGGATGGTGTCCGCATCTCAGCCTGGCCAGGTGGACTCTGTCCTCGCGAGGGAGGGAGGATTCGGAAGGATGGATTTCGGGAGGTCGTGCATGCAGCTGCGTGTTGTCTGTGAGTGAGTGGATGGATTGGCGAGAGATATGAGTATGGATGTGCTTCTGGAAGTTGGTTCGGGGTGGGCAGGGAGGGAGAGAGGACAATAATTGTGTGTGATACCGTGTGCTGGGTGTTGTTTTGATATTTCTTGGTGTCTGTGGATGTGTTGCCATGTAGTTTAGTGGGTGGTCTTGGTTCGTGGAGGCTGCTGCCAGGAATTGAGTGCCTCTCATGTCCAGATGGTCTTTGACTTTGAGGATTTTGGTTTCTTGATGTAGATGATCTGTGGGTGTAGTAGCTGTGCAGCCTGTAATGATCTTCAGGGCTTTGTTTTGAATAGTCTGTAAGGTCTTATGATGTGTTTCAGCTAGGTTAGAAGCCCAGGCTGGGCTTGCGTATTCCATTACTGATCTTATGTATTGTTTATATACTGTGGTGGTAGTTTCTTTGTTGTGTCCAAATTTTGTGTGAGCAAGTGACCTGAGGGCGTTAAGTCTGGGTGTCAGTTTCTTTTTAATGCTTGTGGTGTGCTGTTTGAATGTCATACGAGTATCATATGTTACTCCTAGGATTTTGGGTGTGTGTGTATGTGTTAGGGGTGTGATGTTTATGGTGAGTTGAGGGATGAATTCGTGTTCACCTGTCCAGCTTGTGAGCAGGGTTGCGGTGGATTTGGCTGGGGCTAGATTAAGTCTGTTTGTAGTGCACCAGCCATGTAGTGTGTTGAGATAGGGTTGAAGGAGATCTGTTGCTCTTCTTGGGTCATGGTGTGTGCATGTGAGTGTTATGTCATCTGCATAGGAGGCTAAGTTTATTTGGGGAGTATTGGGTGTAGTTATATCGTGCATGTACAGATTGAAGAGTGCGGGCGATAGGACGGATCCTTGTGGGACTCCGTTTGGAAAGTTTCTGATTTTAGATGACTGACCGGCAAAAGATACGTGTGCACATCTGCCTGCTAGGAAGTTGGCCAGCCACCTTTTTGTGTTGTTGTGCATGTTTGTGTTGTAGATTTTGTTTGTTAGGTTGTGGCGTGGGATGGCATCGAAGGCTTTACTAATGTCGAGTGTGGCTAATAGTGATCTGTGTGCTGGTCTAGCTGAGTTGATGCCGTCAAAAGCTCTTTGTGTAAGGTCTGTGAGAAGAGTGTTTGTGGAGTGCAGTGGCCTAAAGCCATGTTGTGTTGGAGCTAGGGGTAGGTCGGGTGTAATTAGTTGTAATACTAGGCGTTCCATGACTTTGGAGGGGGAGCAAAGGAGTGTAATGGGGCGGTGCGAGGAGGGTAGCGTGGGGTCTTTGTTGGGTTTGGGGAATGTGATGATGATACCATGCTTCCAAATGTCTGGTATTGTGTTGTGTGAATAGCTGTAGTTTGATATGTTAGTGAGTGTTTGTATGCCTTGTGGTCCCAGGTGTCTGAGGTGTATGTTGCTTATGTTGTCTAGGCCACAGGCGGGTGAGTGCTTGAGATTGTTGATGATATGCTTTGTCTGGTGATTGGTGAAGGGTGTATAGTCAGGGTCTGTGGGGAATTGTCTCTTACGTCGGATGACACGTCGGTCGTCTTTGTGAGGTTTTAGGTGGCTGACATGTGAGAAGTGATTGATGAGAGTGTTTGCTTGTTGTTTACATGAAGGAGTAGAGTCTGTTGTTGTGATTGCAGCATGTGATTGTGTTGTGTTGCTGTTGGAAAGTGTGATGCTGTTTAGTGTTTTGTAGAGTTTTTTGGGGTTTGTTTTGTGATCAAGTGTTTGTAGGAAGTTATTCCAATTTAGTTTTTGTTGTTCTTGTATTTTGTTGTTAGTTTGGGTGTTGAGTGCTTGAATTTGTTGTGTGATGTCTTGTGTGTGGGGTGCTGGGGAGTGTTTCAGTGTGTCGCGTTGTCTGATGAGGTTTTGAATTTCTGGTGTGAAGTTGGGGTTGTGTCTTTTTCTGTTACCTCTTGGAATGTGTTTCTTGTCAGCGTTTTGGATAGTTTTATTGAGTATGTGTACAGCATTGTTGATGTTAGTGATGGGTGTACTGTTTAGAGTTGTGAAGTGTTGTTCGGTCTCATTTGTAAATGCTTCCCAGTTAGCTCTTTTATAATTGGTGTATGTGTGTTTGTGGCTAGCTGGGGTGAGTCTGGTTTTGGTGGTGATAATGATCGGGAGGTGGTCAGAGCCTAAGGTTCTGACCACCCTCCAGGATGTTGTGGGGGCGAGTTCTGGGGAGCAAAAGGTGATGTCTGGAGATGATGGGTTATAGAGGGCTTGGTGAGGAATATGGGTATGTTGATGGATGTCGTTAAGGATGATGAGGTTATCAGTTTGGTTTTGTAGTACCAGCCCTCTGTCTGTGTCAGGGTTGTCGACAAACCAGGCCGACGTCTTGGCGTTGAAGTCACACCCAGGATGATGTGTGGGGTGTTTGTGATGTGTTGTAAGTGTGGTCTGTATTCATTTGGTACTGTAGGGGATGTTTGGGGAGGGATGTATGTGTTTATGATGGTTATGTTGGATTTGTTGCCAGTGCGTATTTTAATTGATTGTATTTCTGTTGTGTTATCATTTGGGGGGAGGAGGGATTTGGTTTGTACACTGGTTACTATGTATGATATTTCATTGTGTACCAGGGTGATGAGTCCACCGCCCCCGCCGACAGCCCGGTCTTGTCTGATGGTGGTGAAATTATGAAATGTGGGTGTTTTTTGTAATGTGCGGAGTTTTGTTTCTTGTAAGATGGCAATGTGTATGTTGTGTTGTTTGATGAAGTGTGAGAGTTCGTGTTTCTTTGTGTTAATGCCATCTATGTTCAATTGGAGAATGTTAATGTTATGTGCACGATGTATGTTGGGTGCTGCTGCACGAGGATGGGGTGGGGGTGAGG
Organism: Lithodes maja; assembly: GCA_037953745.1. Lineage (NCBI taxonomy): Eukaryota > Metazoa > Arthropoda > Malacostraca > Decapoda > Lithodidae > Lithodes > Lithodes maja. The sequence continues at coordinate 163,148 of JBAKBP010001254.1, forward strand.
GAGGGGCTGGAGGTTGGGATGGGTGAGGTAGGGGTGGGGATTGGGGAGCAGGAGATGGGGGTTGGAATGGATTGGGATGGGGTATGGTGTGTTGAGTTGAGGATGTGGATAGTATGGGAAGGTTAGATGGGTTAGGGAGGAGAGGTGGACGGGTTTTATGGGGGGAGTGGATGATATGGGAAGGCTAGGTGGGTTGGGGAGGAGAGGTGGACGGGTTTTAGGCGAGGGATTTGACTGGGAGAGGGAGGGGCATGAGGAACAGGTCCAGGTGTTCGTGTAGTGTTTCTTGGAGGCAAGTGTTGTACAGGTGAAGTGGGTCCAGTTCCTGCATGAATTGCAGAGAACTGAACCCTTAGTGTGGCGACTCGAAGTGATGGGTTTTGAGCAAGTTGGACATATGTATGTGTACGTGGGTCCTGGGTTGCTCTCAATGTCTCCGGCTAGAAGAAGTCTTCGAGAAATGACAGCCGGAGAGTCATTTCTCGGTGTAGGAAAAACTGTGTGATGTGTGTGTGTGGTGTGAGAGGTGTGGAAATTCCCGGCGCGACCGAAGCCACTCCAAGGACCCGTGCCCCCAGGGGGGGGGCAGGGGATAGTTGTGACGGTTTGGCTCCCGAAACTGCTCCCCGCGGCCGGCGTCCGGTTGTCCTCCACTGGTCGATTGATCTTGTCTCCGGCCGTGGAGGGTCGGCAGCCATCCGCGGTTGACAGCTCCGGGAGGTGGTCCCATGGCGTAGACGCTGCCACATCAGGACCTGATGGCAGGCAGTTCTGCCTTTTGTCTCCCTCACTCACATAGAAAAAAAAAAAACACAAAATCAAAATTATGGTCTTTGAGAGGGATGCAGAGAGAGTGTGAAGTATGGTTGTATGTTCAAGTACTGTAATGGAAAATGTCAGCTCTTTTCAAGTACCGTACTGTATTTGGGCAGTGTGATGAGTAAAGATGGGAATATAGAGGATGAAGTGTGAGAGAGGGCCCAACAAGGGAGGAGGGTTGTAGGAATGCTGAAAGCAGTGAGAAGGAATAGGTTGGTGAACATGGAAGTAAAAAATTAACTGCATGGTAATCCCAACATTGACGTATGGGAGTGAAGAATGGACGTTGTTTCAGAGACATGATTTAAGAATGAGAGGGGTGGAAATGAGTTACTGTACTTGAGAAGTAGAGACACATGGAGAGATAGACAGATGAAAGAGGAAGCATGTGAGCATTATGGTGTGGATGTGATCATGTGGATATGCTGAAGAGTGTGAAGAGGAACACCTTGAGGTGGTTCGGTCATGTGGAGCGTAGGGTGAGTGAAAGAATGGCTAAAATAGTGTATGAGAGTGAAGTGGAAGGACAAAGAGGGAGAGGCAGACCGAGACTGAGGTAGAGGGATGGAGTTAAAAGGTATCCGAGTTAAAGTGGTGTTAAGTGGGAGGAGTGGCGTCAGCATACAAATGAATAAGTCGATAGAAGTGATTCATTCATGGGCTAGGGGATTGAGGCAGCAGTTAGACAGATAGATAAATTATATTCAGTTACTTTATGCCTAATGCAGTAGCCTACTGTACTATAAAATTAAATTATTTTTAATAATGCTGCGAACGTGTTATAGAGTATGATATCTATCCATCTATCTATTACTGGACGCCGTGATCCCCGAAAGGGTGGCACGAACGAAACGTTCCCATCCACCTGTCCCCATTCAGTCGACGCCCCTCCTCCCATCCAGCACCGCTTTCACGCTGTGACGCATGTCGAGTATGAGCATGCTGTACAGAACGCCCAGTCATGCCCCACTCTCGCTAGGATCGTCAGGGCAGGAACTTTGGCTGTAGTCTGTGTAAAGTTTCCTAACTTAGTTTATGTGAGCCGTTGTACTATGAGTATTATAAATATGTATTTTGTTTTCATCTGAGTCAACGAGTTCTATTTTATATCATTAGTTATAAGTGTTGTGTGTGGGACTTATTAGTAATGATGAGAGGAGAGAGAGAGAAATTACGTAACGGGGGCCAGTGAGCGCGCCATGAGGCAGGTAGGCCTAACTCCCCTCCTTCCTCCTCCCTCCTCCCTCTCAGTGCGTGGGAAATCCTTTGTCGATCCCAGATTGAGAGAGAATATTACGTAACGATTGCTAGTGGGCGGTCCTTAGTAGTTGGCGATATGCTCACTAGAGGGCCGAGTATAAAAAGGGAGGTCTCGCCGCATTTTCCTCAGAACTCATCAGGCAGAGCGACTTCTCATATCCCTTGCAACTATCCATATTCTTCCGACTGATGTGAACTTTCTCTACTCTCTGAACAGCCTATCTTCTTCTCTTCTCGTCCCTTTTTAACCAATGACCCCTTTGGTGCAGATTTAGTCAGCCAAAGTATTATCGCTTGAGTTCTCACGAGATAAGTGCCTGTTAGATAGCCTATTTTTGGAAGGGTTAACTAGAATAGGATTGATTGATGTTTGTTGCACTCGTATATGCATTTCCCTGTGTGCGATTATTCATGTTCCTGTTTTCTGCTGGTTTAGGCAATGCTAGACTGGGATAGGGTTTCTGAGTTGTGATTTCCTATGAGTACTAGGTTGCGGTTGAACCAGTACAATTGCAACGGAGACGTGGAACGCCTAGGTGGTCTTTCTGACTGTGTACCGTGGGAGTTTAGCACTGTGTTGCGAGTGAGGGCTTTTGCCTCTGCCACCCAACACTGTGCTATCTCATTTGCTTGACTTTGAGAGGATCGCCAGGAGAGAACCAGATACTAGTGATCTGGATCTCTCAAGAGAGCATCCCGTCAATTAACGTAATTTGGCCGCACAGTCTTAAGGACCTCGCTAGGCTACGAGCCGCTTGCTCAGCCATTGTCTCTTAACCTTATGTATCCCAGCTAGACTTTGCTCGACCAGCAGATACAGCATAGTATTGAAGCTTCTCCTTATGTATGTTATTGTTTATGCACTATTGATTTCATGTGTGGCACGCTTAGCTACTTTAGAGATTAGTGGCCCACGAGCACAATCCTAGTAGGCTATTGTCAGTGCATTGTCGGAGTACTTCTTTTTAATGTTTGCCATATCCTATTGCTTATTCTTATAATTCTTCTTATGTCAATTTAAAGCCTTTAATTACCAGTGAGTTATTCATTAAATTGCTGTTCAAAATCCGATACTTACTTCTTACGAGTATTCGAGAAGCATCTAACTTTATCAGAAGATTCCTTGCTTGATGCTCGAGGACTATTGTTTAACGTAACGTAATAGTGCCGATCCGAAGTAGAGGGTGGAGGACTTCTTAAGTTCTTAGTCAAGGGTGGATTACTTCGGCTTCGGCCAACACTATTCTTTAGTGTTGTAGTACTTTCTTCTTTGTTTGATTGTTGACCAGACTAGATAACTCCCGTCTTGTTATTAGTCTGTTGTGTGAAACGCTAGTACCGAGTTCTTGTATACCCCGTTATAGCAGATAGAACTCTGGAGTGTAGTGGCGTTTTTTGTTCGGCTGGCAGTACTCTGGGGTTGGGATCGTGTGTTTCCGTTGTGGCAGCGAGCCATACTCGAGTCCTGTGTAAGAGCCCTAGTGTACCCGAGTGCCCGGTCGTAACAACGCATATACAGTCAGCCCCCCCAATACGCGATTCCACAATTCGCGAAAACCCTAATACACGAGTGACCCCTCGAAAATAACATTAATTAATTAAACATTAATTACGCGAGGTGGTACCACAATACACGAATCGAGAGCTAAGAAGGGGCCAAATCCGTTATTCCCGCTTGATACGCGAGCACGTCTACGTTTCGCGAGGCCCAGGAGTAGCTCTGAAAAAAGAAGAAGACGGGCATACGCCTGCCTTCCCTCCCGCTTACCCTCCCTCCCTCCCTCCCACAGTCCCGCTCAAGCGTCATAGCCGTGCGGAGTGACCAAACGTTTGTAGTGCCTGCCACTTTTTTCGCCATGCCACGCCAATATAAGAAGATAACACACAAAATGAAGGTGGAAGTGTTGGATAGCAAGAAAAAAGGAGAAGGAAACTGTGCAATAGGCTTGTCAGAGTAAACTGTTCGTACGATTTGGTCAGGGAGGGAGAAGTTGGAGAAAATCGTGAAGTCCTACGGTCCTAGTCCTAGTCCTAGCCTATCTACTACTAATTTTAAGGTAAGGTTTCATATTTTTATTCATTGTTCTTATTATATATAAGATATAGACTGTACTGTAGAGCCAAAAATGTCGAAAATAAGGCCAAAATTTTTGAAAATAGGCCATAATTGAGAGATGTCACCCATATCTAATTATTCCTATTTAAAGTTAGGTCCACAATACGCGGATTCCCAATACGCGATGCCTCCTGTCGCCCCTATTCTCGCGTATTGGGGGGGCTGACTGTACTGTACTTCTTAACTCCATCCTTCCCCCTCTCTCTCGGTTTACCTCTCCCTCTCCGTCCTTCCATCTCGCTCTCGTACACTCTCATGATCATTCTCTCGCTTCCCATACATTCCACATGGCCGAACCATCTCAAGGTGTTCCTTTTAACACTTTACAGCACATCTACATCCACACCACACCACTCTCATACTTCCTCATTTGTCTGTCTATCCCTCAATGTAACTCCGCACGCACTTCTCATTTCCACCCCTCTCACTCTTGGTTTTTGTCTCCCCAACAACGTCTATGTTTCGCTCCCATAAGTCAATGTCGGGATTACCACACTATCATGCAAGGACTTCTTTACATTCATGCTGACCACACTATTTCTTGTTACTGCTTTCAGCGTTCCTACAACCCTCTTCCTCTGTTGCACCCTCTCCTGCAATTCTTCATCCATACTCCCATCTTTACTGAACAAACTGCCCAAATACTTAAATGAGCGGACATTCTCTATAGCCTGACCATTCAACTTCACATCACACTCTGTGGCTGCACCTTTTTCAAAGGCCATAACCTTACCTTAAATTAAAATTAAAATGTAAAACTTGCAAACTAAACAAACCAAAACTGGGACAAAGACTATAAAGTCAAATTAACTTATCAAAATCGCTATGTGGAAACAACGCTTACTAAATTAAATTTATGAAATAAAAGAACACAATCCACCACATAGGGTGTACATTACTACATGAGCAAGTTAATCTGTTTCCCAAGCAAACTAATCGCACACATAACAACACACTATCGTCACGTTCAAGGAATTAGTCAATTTGGGAAGTCCGGGACGTTCTGGTAAATTTGACTAAACTCTGCATGAATAAAGAAACTACATATAAAATGTCAAAATGTTCATTTAAAATCAAATTTGCAACATGACAAGACATTAACATAGTACAAAATACAAATATTGATAAGATATCTATAATATTACAAAAAAAATATATATAAACAAATATATACAGCACTCACTAACAATAGAGCTATCGGGTAGGTACCTGTAAGCATAGCATGCCTCAAGTGACCCCTATCAATAACTACCCTACAAATAACCTACATTTATCGTACAAATAAACTAAGGAAATCGCAAAAGCAAGCAATTGATACTATCGACAATTAATAGATATAATAAAAAGACAAATAATTGCAAAATATGAAGAAGCAACAACAACAATACAGGAGGACTATTATGTCTGTCTTCCAGTCATCAGGTACACTCCCTTTCTCCCATGCTAGTTTGCACATTTTCCATACCCATTCGATCCCTATTTCACCACCATACCTCAAAGAGGTTGGGTCGGTGGGCTTGCGACCCCCACCCGGAAAAATTATCTAAGCAAAGAAAAACGAACGAACAGCCTCGGATGCGGACGGAACCTACGTTGACGAACCACGACCGACTAAGGACATGCCTTCGGACATTCTGAGAATGGCTACGTGGAATGTTAGTGGCATGAATGATGGCACAAAAGAGAGAGAGGTTCTGGAAGAGTTAGTGAATGCCAGGCTGGATGTATGTGGAATGACAGAGACCAAATGGAAAGGTTCAGATGTGAGAGAGTGGGAGAGTGGAATGGGTGTGTGTGCTGGAGTGAGTGAAGGAACAGCGAGAGAAGGTGCATGTTTGTTTGTAAGTAGCAAATGGAAGGAATGTGTAAGAGAGTATGGGTCTGTGGGTTCAAGGATTGTGTGGGTGAGAATGAAAGTAGGAATACAAACGTGGGTGATTGTATGCGTGTATGCCCCGACAGAAGATATACACTCGACCCTCCATTTAACGGACAAATGCGTGCAAGCACCTGTCCGTTCCTGCTAAATGTCCGTTGCTGCTAAATACTGTCCAGTCCGGATGTAATCCGGAAATTCCTTGAGAAAAATTCGGTGTTGAGTACAGGTGTCCGGATCGTGACATTTAACTGTTATGCATCCTTTTTTTTACTGTACCTGAAATAAATCCTGGTAATCCCTTGTTGATGTGATGTAATCACATTACATCACATCACCCTATTGATAATGCAAAACTATTGAACACACTTAAAAGTGTATATTATTTGGTCTCTATATAATCTGTGAATCATTTCCGATATGATAGAATTAAAGATTTTATTTTCCACCAACTCATAATCAGCAAAAACGACACAAATGTCAATTAAAAACATGTTATAATATTTCCCCATCATTTTGTGTATACCGTGGGAACAAAAAAAAACAAAAATCTATCAAACGTAAATCTCCCGTCTGGGAAGCTCGGCGCATAGACGGAGGGGAGGGTTGAAATATTTTGTTGACTATCTCATTTATTATTTATCTATGTGCTGGAAGGATATTATATTTTTCAATTCCATCACATTAGAAATTATTCAAAGATTACAAAAAGTCCAAATAAGACATAGTTATGTTAATGTATAAGGGATTTAGGTAGATGAATTAGAGAGATAGATAGATAGAAAGAGTGTGTATATCAGGGAAAAAAACAAAACAAAAAATCTATCAAACGTAAATCTTCCGTCTCGGAAGCTCGGCGTCTAGACTGAGGGGAGGGTTGAACTATTTTTTTGACTATCTTATTTATTATTTATCTATGTGCTGGAAGGATATTATATTTTTCAATTCCATCACATTAGAAATTATTCAAAGATTACAAAAAGTCCAAATAAGACATAGTTATGTTAATGTATAAGGGATTTAGGTAGATGAATTAGAGAGATAGATAAATAGAAAGAGTGTATATCGAGGGAAAAAAAACAAAACAAAAAATCTATCAAACGTAAATCTTCCGTCTCTGCTGGCACGGAGGGGAGAGTTGAAATATTTTGTTGACTATCTTATTTATTATTTATCTATGTGCTGGAAGGATATTATATTTTTCAATTCCATCATATTAGAAATGATTCAAAGATTACAAAAAGTCCAAATAAGACATACAGTAGTTATGTTTATGTATATGGGATTTAGGTAGGTGCATTAGAGAGATAAATAGATAGAGCAACGGACTTTGCTCCAACTTTTTTATAGCAACGGACTATGTCCGTTGCTGGGTCCATTGTCCGGCCTACATTTTTTTACCGTTATTGCCGATATCCGTTAAATCGGAATCCGTTAAATGGAGGTTAGAGTGTACTTGAAAGAAAGAAAGAGGAGTTCTGGATGAATGTGGAGGCGTGCCTGGAGAAGTTTGACAAGAACGAAAGAATATTTCTGATTGGGGATATGAATGGTAAGGTGGGTGATAGGAAAGTTGAGGGAGTGGTGGGAGGGTGGGGGGTACCATCAGAGGTGAATGGGAATGGTAGTGCACTTGTGGACGTATGTGTGGGGAGGAGGCTGTGGATAGCCAACACCTTCTTCCGACACAGAATGATCCACAGGTACACGTGGAAACGGATGTTGACGATGAAGGATAAAACAGTGGTGGAACGAAAGTCATTGATTGATTATGTATGTGTGGATGAACGAATGAAGAAATTTGTGATGGATGCTAGGGTGTATAGGGGTATTGGAGGGGGTCTGTCTGATCATTATGTAGTGGTAGCTAAGGTTAGGATACAAAAGAAGTGGGTGAGGAGAGCTGGAGGGAGGTGAGAGGAGGGTGGAATGGTGAGGAGGGTGGAGAGGTTGCAGGAGGAGGAAGTCAGGGAGGAGTACAGGAGAGCAGTGGAAAGACGACTAGGTGGGTTCGACCTGGAAGTTATGGAGGAAGTGGAGGAGATGAGCAAGGTGTTTAAGGATGAGATCTGTGCAGCATGTGAGGAGGTGTGTGGAGTGAGGAGAAGAGGGAGGGGAGTGAAAGGTACAGCATGGTGGACAGAAGAGGTAAGAATAGCTGTGGAAGAAAAGAAGAAAGAATATAGAGAGTGGTTGGGTAGTAGAGGGAATGTAGATTTCGAGAGACAGAAACGAGCGAGGTACGTGGAGAGTAAGAGGGTGGTGAAGAGAGTAGTGAAGGAAAGTAAGAGAAGAGTAGATGAGGAATTTGGAAGGAATCTGAGTGTAAAATAGAGGGAGAGTAAGAAACTGTTCTGGAAAGAAGTCAAGAAAGTTAGGGAAGGTAGCAAGGGAAACACTAAGGGTGTGAAAGATAAGAATGGGAGAATGCTAGCCGAGAAGCAAGAGAGAGTCGAAAGATGGAGGGAGTACTTCAGTGAGTTGCTAAATGTAAGGAATGAAGAGCCAGCAAACATAGCTGGATATGGTATGGGAGGGAGAAGAAGAGAAGTAGTGGAGGAGGAGGTGGGGATCAGGAGGTCAGAAGTGTGGGAAGCCATGAAAAGAGTGAAGTTGGGGAAAGCACCAGGAACAGATGGAGTGTGTGGGGAAATGTTGAGGTATGGTGGTGAGATAGTGATAGAATGGGTATGGAAAATGTGCAAACTAGCATGGGAGAAGGGGAGTGCACCCAATGACTGGAAGACTGGCATAATAGTCCCCCTATATAAGGGCAAAGGGGAAAGAGGAGTGTGTGGTAACCACCGAGGAATATGTCTTCTAAGCGTAGTAGGGAAGGTATACAGTAGGGTAGTGATTGAGAGAGTGAGAGTGAGAACGGAGAAATGGATAGGCGACGAGCAGGGAGGTTTTAGGAAGGGAAGAGGATGTGTAGATCAGATTTTTACCCTGAATTGTGTTGTGGAGAAGTATCTGGAGAAGAAACAAAAGGTGTATGTTGCCTTTATGGACTTGGAGAAGGCCTATGACAGAGTGGATAGAGAAGGTTTGTGGAAAGTACTTAGAATATACGGAGTAGAGGGCAAGTTGCTGAAAGCAGTGAAGAGCATGTATGAGGGTGCAAAAGCGGCAGTACGTGTGGAGAGTGAGCAGAGCGAGTTCTTTGACGTGAATGTTGGTTTTAAACATGGGTGTGTGATGTCCCCGTGGTTGTTTACTGTATATATGGATGGAGTCATGAAAGAAATACTATCAAGAGCAGTGGATGTTGGTGTATCGCTGAAAAGGGAGGGAATTGAGTGGAAGCTACCTATACTGCTGTTTGCGGGTGATACAGTTCTGATGAGTGATAATGAATGGGAATTGCAGGGTCTGGTAAATGAGTTTGGAACAGTGTGCGAAAAACGGAATTTGAAGGTAAATGCGGGGAAGAGCAAGGTTATGGTCTTCGAAAGGGGTGAAGTCACAGAGTGTGAGGTGAAGCTGAACGGTCAGGCTATGGAGATCGTCAACTCTTTTAAGTATCTGAGCAGTGTGTTGAGTAAAGATGGGACTATGGATGAAGAAGTGCGGGAGAGGGTACAACAGGGGAAGAGGGTTGTAGGAACGCTAAAAGCAGTAACAAGAAATAGGGTGGTCAGTATGGAAGTGAAGAAGTCCTTGCATGACAGTGTGGTAATCCCGACACTGACTTACGGAAGCGAAGCATGGACGTTGGTTGAGAGACTCAGACCAAGAGTGAGAGCAGTGGAAATGAATTACTTAAGGAGTGCGTGCGGAGTTGCATGGAGCGATAGACAGACTAATGAGGAAGTAAGAAGGAGGTGTGGTGTGGAGGTAGATGTGCTGGAAAGTGTGAAAAGGAACAACTTGAGATGGTTCGGCCATATGGAACGTATGGAAAGCGAGAGAATGACTAAGAGGGTGTACGAGAGCGAGGTGGAGGGACAGAGAAGGAGAGGTAGACCGAATGAGAGGTGGAAGGATGGAGTGAGGAAGTACATGAACGAAGGCGGTGCTGGTTGGGGGGAGGGGCGTCGACTGACTGGGGACAGAGGTGCATGGGGGCGGTTCGTTCGTAGCCACCCCTTCGGGGATCACGGCATCAGGCAATTGATAGATAGATAGATAGACCTCAACATTTCCCCACACACTCGATCTATTCCTGGTGCTTTCCCCATCTTCACTCTTTTCATAGCTTCACACACTTCTGACCTCCTGGACCCCACCTCCTCCTCCCCTACTTCGCTTCTTCTCCCTCCCATACCCCATCCAACTATGTTTGCTGGCGCTTCATTCCTTACGTTCACAACTCGTTGAAGTACTCCCTCCATCTCTTGACGCTCTCTTGCTTCTGATTCGACTAACACTCGCCCATTCTTATCTTTCGCATCCTTACTACTGTAGTATGACATTATAAGCCCTACATATATATTGCTATACATATATCTCACTGCTTATATGCCTTTATCCCTGTAACTTCTAAACTCTTAACATTCATATTAAACATTCTTCATTCATTGAACTCCCTATAACTTTATCTATCTCATTAACATATAATATATTTGTTGTTACTTCCACTTAAATCAACACCCATTTCCTCTGTAAATGTAAACTGTATAACGTATTTATCCGGTCATACGTCATACCAGAATGCTGAGTTCAATGATGCGTTGCTTCAGCATTCTTGAACCCAGGTGATGCCTTCTTACTCAGGCATCTTCAGTGAGACTTCAACAGACCTCAGCCAGAGAGTCAGAGCTCTTTACTCCCTCTAGACTCAGACTCACCCTCTATAGCCAAGCTCCTATATCCCCTAGATATATTAGACCACACAAGTCATAATATATCACCTTGCTCCTCAGGCTTTTATTACAAGCCTTATCATATATCTGTACTTATATACCTGTACGTTTATACTTATTATCACTTATCCAATAATTAATATGTTGTGTTATTACCTATAATCCCCTATATACTTAACATATTATATGGCGACCTTGCCAATAGCGTATTAAGGCTATACTTAAGTTTTTCCCCAATCTACCCCACTACAATTATCAACATTACAAATCCCTAATTATACCTTACATTTCATGTGAGGATAATTGCTGTACTTCAAACCCTGCCTACCAGCCTTGCAGTTCTTCCAAAAGCCTTACAGCCTGCCAGCCTGACAACTATACAGCCTGCCAGCCATTCTGCCAAGCTGCAAGCGTGTGCGTACGTCCATGGTACACACACAGTCACAACGCCTCCACCAGCCGCTACGTGTGTACATCCGTACACACACACAACGCCCCTGCCTGTCGTACGACCAACTGATCAACACTGACACAACGTTCTCTAAGAGGAATCATGTGAGTGCTTAACTTTACTTAAAAGTGCATTGTTTAAGAGGATTAAGTGATCATGTTTTCAAAGCCTGAACCATTAGAGCTCACATATACCGCAGGTGCGATTACTAGATCACATTCTCAAAATGACCCACTGACACACTCACCCACTGACACACACAGTCAAACAACAACAACACCACCACCACCACCACCACCACCTTTACCTACCCTCCCTCCACCTGATCAACTACCGCATTCACAAATTTCCAAAAATACCAACCTCCAATCCCCACTTACACAATATTCGGAGGCCACAGAACACTTATTTACTCTGCCATCTAGAGTTAATGATAATAGACGTGTATAATTTTCTCAACCTCAGAACTCAAATACATCTTTCAACATCACTTATTCAAACAAACAAAACACAGCCCCTCCTATGCATTCAGCTTCTAGCTGGAATACTACTTGGGATGATGGTTCAAATCCCAGGGACAGACCTGTGGTGTCACCTACGATTGGTGCTACAGCTCATTCAGAGGGATTTTGGGATTTTCAACCCTCTGACCCTAAACCAAGGTTGTATGCCAACAGCAATATCTTTCAACCTCCTCAACAACAACAGGGTCTCTCACATCAAATTCCCATGTATGCCAACAGCAATATCTTTCAACCTCCTCAACAACAACAGAGTCTCCCTCCTAACATACACAGTCACCAGCAATTTCCTACTATCAAACAAGAAGCGGAACAATACCCAACACATCCTTTATCAACATCCCACCAACCCCATCAAATATCCTACCAACCTCAACAAGCACCTTACCAACCAAATATCCTTGAAATCATCCATCAGAACACCCCTAGGTTATTTTCTGGGAACACCCTCAAGAATTATTCTGTTCATGCTTTCATACAGGATGTAGACGGCGAAATTGCCATGAGAGGTGCCGGTCAAAATGATAACACCAAAGTGCAGATTTTCAAAGCTAGAATACACAAAGGTGATTCCAACTCAGCTCAGCTCCTTCTAGAGTCAGACAAAACTGAAGACTGCTCTTACGAGGAACTGAAAAGTATGTTCATTCAAAGATATGGCATACAGATGGCAGGTACATTCTCAGCTACTCACAGAATTGCTAATGAATTAAAGAACCACCAGAAATATCTAAATACCCCAGTCGATAGGATTGTTGCCACAGCTTCCACCATGACCAAATCACTTAGACATGAATTGAAGGATAAGGACTGGACACTCAAGCACGGCGGTGAGGAATACATGAATATCAAACAAGTGGCCAAGTTTGTTGGTTACATGATGGTATCAAACCTCCTTCCTGAATCCATAACGGGATTAATACAGTACAATCTATTCCATTCACCCCTAACGACACACTGGTAGATTTCTCTCAAACTGTCCATGCCAAATGTAAAGAGAATGGTCTAGACCACAAAATCCAATTCCTGACCAATCCCTCAAAACCCCAAGGTGTTGTAGCTGCAATTCACAATCACTCAACCTCCCCCAATCACGCCAAACACTACAATGCTCACTCAAAACCTTTCGACCACTCACAGAAACCTAAACCTCATTACTCGCCCAAGACACCCTATCTTTCTTCCAAATCTAACTACAACCCACACAAATCTCCGACAAACTCTAACAGTAATGTCACCTGTTATTATTGCGGTAACCAGGGTCATATAACTCCTGAATGCCTCATCAAGGTAAGAGAGGAACAGGAGATGGCATCACATAAAGAACCATTTTACCGCAAATGCAAATCTAAGGGTCATTGGACCAAGTTCTGCACTCACATGAAGGCTCTTAGGGAAAAGACTAGGACGGCCACACCAGGAAACACCAAAACGGCCACACCAGGAAACACCAAAACGGCCACACTAGGAAACACCAAAGCGGCCGCTTCAGTCAAGACAAAATCAACCAGTTCGGGGGAAGAATAGACGCCCAGCACGGTACTATACCTCCAAACTGTGCTGGGCGGACCAACAATGGCACCCAAACTCGACCCCTCAAATCTGTCGAAATAGGTTGTCTTGATAAATCTTCCTTGCTTTTACCCGCTAAATGCGAAGAGCATAATCTAAATATCTTTTTAGACACAGGCTCCCCAGTGAATCTTATAAGTCTCAACAAATTTAATCTTATAAATTCTAATAATCAATTCAGTCAATCTTACCCTGATGTCAATATAAAATCAGTCAGTGACAACCCATTAGAGACATTATCTAAGGTTTATCTACCTATCAAGATCACCGAAGAATTAGCAACACCCCTGCCATTCTATGTCATTAACAAACTCCCCATAAATGCCGACTTGCTCCTAGGGTTTGTTAGTATGAATATGCTCAATATCATAATTTTCACCCATATGGACCAAGTTATGATCGGTGGTTTAAAAGGCGACACCATCGAATGCACACGCAGTAGTGAATCCTCTGTCAAAAGTACCACCAACCACCCAAAACAGGCATTCGATCACACTAAACCTAGACCCAAAAGAAAATTCAGTTTCAAAACTACCGTAAAATCCAGTCCCTTTTCGGTCACTCAAGAGGTCACTAAAACCCCCCCTGATGCCCCCACTCCTAGCTATCAATACACTGAGGTATCTATAGGTGATCTGATAACTGACCATTCCCTTACAGCTGACGTAATTTTGCAAGATGATGTAACTATTCAACCAAAATCATCTATGAAGGTAGAAACTTATGTCAATCAATTACCAGCTAATTATCACAAATACAGCATCATCACTCTTCCAGACACTACCTCCATAAAGGGTCGTATAACCACTCCAGCCCTTAATGAGAGCAAGAATGAATATTTTGAAACTTTAATTCTCAATTACTCAGATAACATACTTAGTATTAAAAGTGGTACCAAGATTATGGAAGCAGAAGTTTTCCCTTTTATTTTTAACGACCAAAGCTTACCAGTTAGTAAAGACCTTGTCATTAACGCAGCTATTAGCAAGGATGAATCAGAGACTAGGTCACAAATAAAATCTCTAATTAATGATCTTGATTTTGAGGACTACACTGAGAATCTTGTGAGTTTGTTGTGCACGTATAAAGAGGCAGTTATGTTACATAATGAAGATCTTGGGTTTTGTGATGTGCTTCAACACAAGATCATATTACGCAACTCGGAGACTAACCCCATATACTGTCCTTCTTATAGGTTAGCTCACGCTCAGAGAGAACAGGTAGAATCTCAAGTCAAGGCTATGTTAGACCAACAAGTAGTCTCTCCCTCATCCAGTCGTTGGAGGAGCCCTATATTCCTAGTACCTAAGCGGAACCCCAACAAGTGGAGATTAGTGGTGGACTTCAGGAAGTTAAATGACGCATCATTGAGGAGAAATTTTATATGCCCTCCATCAATGAAGTTATGAGTAATTTGAACTCTAAAAACAAAATCTTCTCTACCATTGATTTAGGTAGTGGTTTTCATCAGATAAAGTAGGACGATGATTCCCGTAAGTACACAGCTTTCAGCACTCCCAGTGGTACTTACGAGTTCAATAGACTCCCTCAAGGGTTAAAAACTAGTCCAGCCTTTTTCCAACGGCTCATGTGTCACATTCTTGCAGGCCATTTGGGCAAAGATATCCAAATCTACATAGATGACATCATTATAATGTCGCCTGATATCGAATCTCACCTTGAAAGCCTAGGAAAGATCTTTCAAAAACTAAAGGATGCAGGTTTAAAGGTAAAATTTAAAAAGTGTAAATTCTTAAAACGTAGTGTTGAATTTCTCGGTCACAAACTTTCAGCAGATGGCATCAGAACAAAGACCGATATCACTAAAGCTATACATGAATTTCCCCAACCTGAAAATGTGACAACTCCGCCAATTCCTTGGCCTAGCCGGGTACTACCGTAGTTTCATCTCCAAATTTTCGGAAAAAGCCAGTCCCCTTTTCAAACTGTTAAAAAAGAACGCTGAATTTTATTGGAAAGAATCCGAACAAACATCATTTGACGAGTTGAAGCATCACCTGTGTAATCCTCCTTGCCTGTCTTACCCCGACTATACTCAACCTTTTGTTATCCACACCGACGCGTCCTATAGCGGTATTGGAGCTTGTTTAATGCAAAAAGACAGCCGCGATAAATTTCAACCTTTAGCCTTTGCCAGCAGGACTCTTAAACCTGCCGAGAAAAATTACTGTGTCACTGACATTGAAAGAGCCGGTCTAATCTGGGCTCTACAGACATTCAAAGACAAAATCCTTAACTATGACATTGAAGTGTGGACGGATCACAAGCCTCTAGTTGATCTGTTTGACAACAATAATATGTCTGGTAGACGCGCAAGGTGGAAGTACATATTACAAAGTTTCAACCCTAGGATACTCTACATTAAAGGTCACAAAAATGTTGTAGCGGATGCTCTCTCGTAATCCGGTACTTTGTGCACATTTAAACACGATGACTTTAGCTAATGAAGACATGTCCACAGCTCAGAGAGGTGATCCCAAGTTGTGTGAGATTATTCTTGCTCTAGAGAATAATGAAACTAACCAACACCTAGAAGATTACACTCTAATTGATAACACGCTATTTCGTAATCAACTCATCAAAGGCAAACATCAACTTGAAAGGAACATTCTGCAGTTAGTTGTACCCAACAATAAAGTAGAAGAAATACTCCCTCATCTTCATGGTTCTAAATTTGTCGGTCATCCTGGCAAAGAAAGGGCTATGCTCATTGCTCAAAAACAATTCTACTGGAAGTCAATGAAATCTGACATAGATAATCACATAGACGCTTGCGAGAACTGTGCCAGAATTAACCCTAAGCTTACACCCCAAGCTAATATCAAAACTTATCCCATCCCAGAGAAACCTAGTGGATTGCCATAGACCTTTTGAAAATTGTTAAGACTAACAGTGGTATGAATTATCTTCTCGTAGCCTCGGATCATTTCTCTAGGTACTCCATTCTCTCTCCCATACCTGATAAGGAAGCCAATACTATCGTTAAAAACTCTTGTAAATAACGTGATTTGCAAATACCCCTCACCTAAATTTATTCTTTCAGATAATGGCGGAGAGTTTGTGAACGAGACTATGTCTAAGATGTGTGATGAGTACGGGATAGAGCACATCAGGGTTGCCCCTTACTCACCACAGAGTAACGGCCTAGTTAAGAGAGCTAACCGTAAAATACTCCATGAATTGAAAAACATTTGTCTTGACAGGGATCATGAAATTTGGGACGAATTTATCCCCTTCGTGGAATGCACTATGAATTCTCTGCCTAATATCTCCACAGGTATCTCTCTCAAGTAAGATTCAAGTAAGGTGAATCCCCTCATTTCATCGTCTTTGGAGAAGACAAACACCTACCCCACATGCTCAATGAACAGATTAAGCCCATATATACTCAGGATTTCATAACTCATCATATAAACACCTTTAAAAGAATTCATAAACAAGTCATGAATAAACTAACCTTAACCAAAGAACAAATGATAAAAAGCAATCACAAATCTAATAGACAACAAAAACTGAAACCTGGAGACATTGTGTTCTCAAGAATTCACGACAGGGCTGATAAACTAGACCCTCTGTTCGAAGGCCCCTATCGTGTGATCAGTATTCGCCACAACATTGCAGTCATTAGACATCTGGAGAAAGGTAAAAATCCAGGAGTAGCATTAACCACCTCAAATTAGTGCACAGAAACTTAAACTGTGTCCAAGAAAATATGGACAAAGATATCATACCCATCAACCAATCCCCTGATAAAATCCTACAAGCCCCGACCCATGATTATAATCTTAGAACTAGGAGTGTAAACAATGTTCTAGTGGATTATACTTTTATAACTCAACTTCTGTTTCAGAATAATATTAAACCTAATATCTTCTACTCATAATACACCAAGTTTGCCTATATATCTATTTAACTATGTATTTATCTTGTGAATATATTTAGTGTACTCTTGGCCAAATTGTTGTCCATTATTTATTTTTGCATAGATATCTCATATTTCATGTTTAGATGTGGCTACTCCCAGCGTTCGCATTATCTAAAAGCGTTCGCATTGCTCCTTGTGTTCACTTTACTCCCCGTGTTCACATTACTCCTTGTGTCCGCATTATTCATAGCGTTCACATATATCTAATTTTTACTCAAATTTTACTCCTTTAAATCTCCAACTCCAATTATTATTTACACTCCCAAGTTATATATTTTTTTGTTTACTCCTCTATAATATTTACTGTTATTTTTATACTCCTTTTAAACCCCCAGGAAGACCAAGGTCAGAATCCAAATGAGCTAGACTTAGGAACAAGAGAGGACTTATTGATGCAGGAGGTTACCTGTTGTCTTCTCTCTTCGGGACAGCTACTGAAGACCAAGTGAACGCCATCGCTGATAAAATCGGTGAAGTAGAAAATACCCTCAGAAGCCAAGAAAAGTTAGTGGAGATCCAAATAGACACTATTAATGAAATCTCTACTCATGTTAACGACTTACAATCTCTCATGAGTAAAGCGGAATCTACCATTAATGAACTCTCCGATATTACCTCATTTCTTGAAAACATTCTAGAAATCTCTACCCAACTTGACATTTATTTTATCTCTATGAAATTAGAGTCAGACTTTAGTAGACTCTTAAACGCCCTCAACGATGCTGAACACGGTATAGTGAGCTCAGATCTTCTTCCCTTGAGTAGTCTGAGGAAAATCATCACTCAGGCCGGCAATGACTTCCGCCTCTTACCAGTGTTCCCGCTTGACCAAATTGAACTCTTATATGGATATATAGATGTCCACATGTATAACTGAATATATGCTTATTATTCCATTTGCATCATCCATGTCTTTCGCCCATTACATGATCACTCCTTTCCCCTTTTTCCTCAACAATCAATTAGTTTCTTTGGACAACTCCTTCAGCAACTTGTTCATCTCCACTTCCGAGAATCACCACGCCTGGTTGGATGATTATTCATTCTCTACTCTCTGTCACTCCCCTATTATATCCCAGGCCATTTGCCCAGCCTTTGCTCTCAAGTTAATCCCCTTCCATGCTGACGGCTGTGCTAGTGCCTTGATTCACAATAATTCCATTATAGAACATTGCCAGTTCAAGGAAGTTGCTAAGAAACCCTTCTATCATGCTCATGTGTCTCACTCTCATCACCTTTATTTCCCTTCTGACACCACCATCTCCATCTCTTGTCAGAATGATATTCCATCTTCTGATCAGGTAATTTCTGGTCTTATCAGTATCCCTGACACTTGTTCTATCACCTCTTCCAAGGTAACCATTTACCCCACAAATTACCACCTTACTGAACTCTATCAACTATACAACGTGAACGATATGTTTCTCACTCTCCCAAATATCTCAGCTAATATATCTAAACTTCACATCAACTCTCCTGATTTAAAAACCCTTCAATTGATCAACAAGTCAATTCTACCTATGGATTTTGTTAAATACTATCACCCTTACATTGCCATCCCAGCGATTGGTACTCCTATGCTCATTATCATCATCATCCTAGGTGTCTCTTGGTTTGCTCTTTCTCGCCTGAGTCTTCGCATTGCTGCTCTCGAAGCCCACGCGAGGAATAGAGCACTTTAAGTTCTTTTTTTTTTTGAATATATTTCTTTATATGTATATATGTTTATATCGTCAGTGGAACAGCTTAGGGTATTATTTCTTTCCACTGTCAGATGTTAAATTGTATTCCTATATAAGTTTACACCTGCCATGTGTTATATATAGCAATTGTAATCTTCTCCTTATACTCAACTATATATTTATATTATTTAACATAAACCTTTATTCTAATTTGTTGGTAGCTCACACCCTTGATCTAGGTCTAATGGACAATTTTGATACGGTGTGATGTGCCAACAGACTAGTCATTTTTTTTTTTACTATAGTTGATCATGGTGAGATCAATTCTTTTACCCCCCGGCGAATGTAGTATGACATTATAAGCCCTAAATATATATTGCTATACATATATCTCACTGCTTATATGCCTTTATCCCTGTAACTTCTAAACTCTTAGCATTCATATTAAACATTCTTCATTCATTGAACTCCCTATAACTTTATCTATCTCATTAACATATAATATATTTGTTGTTACTTCCACTTAAATCAACACCCATTTCCTCTGTAAATGTAAACTGTATAACGTATTTATCCGGTCATACGTCATACCAGAATGCTGAGTTCAATGATGTGTTGTTTCAGCATCCTTGAACCCAGGTGATGCCTTCTTACTCAGGCATCTTCAGTGAGACTTCAACAGACCTCAGCCAGAGAGAGTCAGAGCTCTTTACTCCCTCTAGACTCAGACTCACCCTCTATAGCCAAGCTCCTATATCCCCTAGATATATTAGACCACACAAGTCATAATATATCACCTTGCTCCTCAGGCTTTTATTACAAGCCTTATCATATATCTGTACTTATATACCTGTACGTTTATACTTATTATCACTTATCCAATAATTAATATGTTGTGTTATTACCTATAATCCCCTATATACTTAACATATTATACTACTTCCCTTGCTACCCTCCCTAACTTTCTTGACCTTTTTCCAGAACAGTTTCTTACACTCCCTCCACTTTACACTTAGAATCATTCCAAATTCCTCATTTACTCTTCTCTTATTTTCCTTCACTACTCTCTTTTTCTCCAAAGTACACGTACCTCTCTCTTTTATGTCTCTCCAAATCTTTATTCCCTCTACTACCCAACCACTCTCTAAATGCTTTCTTCTTATTTTTACAGCTAGTTTTAACTTTTCTGTCCACCATGATGTACCCTTCATTCCCCTCCCTCTTCTCCTAACTTCACATGCTGCACACATCTCTACCTTAAACACTTTGCTCACCTCTCCCACTTCCTCCGTACCCTCTAAGTCATCTTTCTACTGCTCTCTTGAACTCTTCCCTGATCTCCTCCTCCTGTAACCTCTCCACCCTCTTCACCACTCCACCTCCCTCTCTTCACCCACTTCTTCTGTATCCTAATTTTAGCTACTACAGTACTACATAATGGTCAGACAACCCCCCCCCCCCATACCCCTATATACCCTAACATCTAGCACAGAATTCTTCATTCGTTCATCCACACATATACAGTATAGTCAATCAGTGCCTTCCGTTCCACTGTCTCATTCTCCCTCCTCCACTCCACTTTCCATGTGTACCTGTGTATCATTCTGTGATGGAAGAAGGTGTTGGCTATCCACAGCCACACATATGTCCACAAGTGCACGGCCATTCCCATTCACCTCTGACGGTATACCCCACCCTCCCACATCTCCATAATTTTTACTATCAGTCTATCACCCACCTTCCAATTCATATCTCCAATCACAAATATTCTTTCACTCTCACCAAACTTATCCAGGCACACCTCAACATTCACCCAAAACTACTCTTTCTCTCTTACATGTTTATCCTCAGTCGGTGCATAACTGCATACACACACATAACCACTCACGTATGTATTCCTACTTTAATTCTTACTCACACAATCCTTGCACCCACAGAACCAGTCCCTTACACACTCCTTCCATTTGTTACTTACAAACACACACCTTCTTTCACTCTCTCATTCTCATTCACTCCAGCACACACACCTATTTATTAGTGGCCCCTTCATCATTGACGATATGCCTTAAACATTATTGGCACTCTTTGAACCCAAAGGGGAGTGTTCAAAACACCTGCCCCCGAAGCGTTGGAGACCAAACATCGTAAGTATACGTTTATAATTTCTTACGGAATAGTCATTATGAGCGGATGCCAACTACGAAAAAAACTAAAAATATAAATAATTAAAGAAAAACTATCAATACTATAAATCTGCTATGCTTTCCATCATGTGGATGTTGCTAGCGTGAGTTTGTCCCTAGACGTGTCATTCCTCCTTCGCGCTTCGGGGCTCGTTGTCGACGGACGTGTTTTCCGACCTCTCTTCATTCGGCATTCTAGCATCTGGAATAGTGAGTCTTTTGCTCATTTGTCTTATCTGAGATGTTATAGAATAGGTCTAGACTAGATAGGTCGGGCGTGCAGTCGACACGGCCCCTAGGAGTGTGTTATTAACCCTCCAGCCCCGGCTATGTATTCCATATATATTCCCCAAAACCCGGGGGTTTTGGCCGAAAAACGTCTACGCCTAGGCTACCGTATCTTTGTTATTTTGACTGCTTCCGCATTCCCGCGCATCCCGAAGCGTAGATGTATTTCGTACCTGTAGAATGGCGTTAAGTAGAGCTCTCTAAGTCAACTGGTTCAGTTGTGATGACGATTTCATTGGAGATAACTTTGTGGCAAAAACAGCCACTTTACACTACTTAACAATAACATACAGGCACACACGAACAAGCGACGCACTCCTTCCTGTGGTCGGAGATGCGCGGCGTCGGTCCAGCCGGCTGTTGTTTACATGCGTCGGACGGACGCCTCACACACCAAGCTTACAGGCTTTCAAGCTGCCGGAGCCTCAGCACCCTTCCGGGTTGCGTGGGGGGTGTTTGTTATGGGTGCCTCAGAGCCCTACCGGGTCTGGAGGGTTAAGGGTGTTATGTGTTGGGCATCCCCTCAGGCCGCATGTATTTTATTGTTATTGCTCTAATTTTTAGCCTAGCTAGCAGGGTTAGAGGCTTATTATATTCAGGGCAACGCTTTTCGGACGCCTTTCTGGTGGGTTAAGCGTGTTCGGTTTCATCGGCAGAACCTATAGTTAAGGGTGACCTCACGTGGTGGGGAGCCTTCTATAGGTATCTGCGCTGTCTTTTTCCATATGGTCCTGTCGTCGTGAGGTGACAGCAGCTGGTTCGTCCAAGAGATAAGAGTGTCACCTGATCGTCGTCTACCTTGCCCTAGGCCACATGGCCAGCCTCTGTGTAGGTTATTTTTATGGCCAGGATGTTATTGTATAATTATTATTATTATTGATAATTTTAAGCCATAATGTGACCCTCTTCTCTTATATATATTGTGCTTAAGAGTTGAGGGTGTTGGGATACGTCCTGACGTATGTATATGTGTGTGTTTTATCTGGTTGCAAACTAGTTAAAACATGCAAGGGTTAGGATCTGGTTTCCCGGCGGGGCGTAAGTCGAGTACTGCCCCCGGCAGGATTATCGCTGGCGGCAGTCTGGTGGACCTCGATCCAATAGCGAACTCCCGGCGGAAGAGGAAGGCTTCCACAGGGATTCCGGTGGAGCCGGAATGACTCCCCTATATAAAAATTAATTTTCCTAACGGGGCGGGGAGACTTCTAATAATCTGTCGGCACGGCAGAAGAGTCATGGCTAGATTCTGCCAGCGGCAGGAGAGCAATTATATAGGTCGGTGATATACCAATATCATAGATAAGTACAGGTCTCCCTCGCTATCCGATGCCTCGCAATACGATATTTCGCTCCAACGATCGTTCCGTATTACTACCCATGACCGACGTGTCATCCGACGTAAGAGACAATTCCCCACAGACCCTGACTATACACCCTTCACCAATCACCAGACAAAGCATATCATCAACAATCTCAAGCACTCACCCGCCTGTGGCCTAGACAACATAAGCAACATACACCTCAGACACCTGGGACCACAAGGCATACAAACACTCACTAACATATCAAACTACAGCTATTCACACAACACAATACCAGACATTTGGAAGCATGGTATCATCATCACATTCCCCAAACCCAACAAAGACCCCACGCTACCCTCCTCGCACCGCCCCATCACACTCCTTTGCTCCCCCTCCAAAGTCATGGAACGCCTAGTATTACAACTAATTACACCCGACCTACCCCTAGCTCCAACACAACATGGCTTTAGACCACTGCACTCCACAAACACTCTTCTCACAGACCTTACACAAAGAGCTTTTGACGGCATCAACTCAGCTAGACCACCACACAGATCACTATTAGCCACACTCGACATTAGTAAAGCCTTCGATGCCATCCCCCGCCACAACCTAACAAACAAAATCTACAACACAAACATGCACAACAACACAAAAAGGTGGCTGGCCAACTTCCTAGCAGGCAGATGTGCACACGTATCTTTTGCCGGTCAGTCATCAAAAATCAGAAACTTTCCAAACGGAGTCCCACAAGGATCCGTCCTATCGCCCGCACTCTTCAATCTGTACATGCACGATATAACTACACCCAATACTCCCCAAATAAACTTAGCCTCCTATGCAGATGACATAACACTCACATGCACACACCATGACCCAAGAAGAGCAACAGATCTCCTTCAACCCTATCTCAACACACTACATGGCTGGTGCACTACAAACAGACTTAATCTAGCCCCAGCCAAATCCACCGCAACCCTGCTCACAAGCTGGACAGGTGAACACGAATACATCCCTCAACTCACCATAAACAACTCACCCCTAACACATACACACACACCCAAAATCCTAGGAGTAACATATGATACTCATATGACATTCAAACAGCACACCACAAACATTAAAAAGAAACTGACACCCAGACTTAACGCCCTCAGGTCACTTGCTCACACAAAATTTGGACACAACAAAGAAACTACCACCACAGTATATAAACAATACATAAGATCAGTAATGGAATACGCAAGCCCAGCCTGGGCTTCTAACCTAGCTGAAACACATCATAAGACCTTACAGACGATTCAAAACAAAGCCCTGAAGATCATTACAGGCTGCACAGCTACTGCACCCACAGATCATCTACATCAAGAAACCAAAATCCTCAAAGTCAAAGACCATCTGGACATGAGAGGCACTCAATTCCTGGCAGCAGCCTCCACGAACCAAGACCACCCACTAAACTACATGGCAACACACCCACAGACACCAAGAAATATCAAAACAACACCCAGCACACGGTATCACACACAATTATTGTCCTCTCTCCCTCCCTGCCCACCCCGAACCAACTTCCAGAAGCACATCCATACTCATATCTCTCGCCAATCCATCCACTCACTCACAGACAACACGCAGCTGCATGCACGACCTCCCGAAATCCATCCTTCCGAATCCTCCCTCCCTCGCGAGGACAGAGTCCACCTGGCCAGGCTGAGATGCGGACACCATCCAGCTCTCCTGAGCTATCAGAAGAGACTGGATGACTCCGTTGTCGACGCCTGCCCGGGATGTAACACAGCACCCCATACCATTAAACACATCATAGAAGACTGCATTTCACACAACCACTTACGCCAACAACACAACCTACACTCAATGAGAGCTCTGTGGGAAAGCCCGATCGTGGCCGTGGCCTTCCTCAGGGACTCGGGGCTGTTCGGCCAGGCAGCTTAGGGAACAACAACAACAACAACAACAACCCATGTTTCGGTATCTGATCACCTTGGCTCGCTAAACGATTTGCCATACGATACGACAAGCAGAACGTACCAAGCGCAAGTCACCAACCACTTGTTTGTACAGGCAGACACACCAAGCACTAGTGGCCAAATCTAAAAACACTCCTTCCCGTGCTCTTATTCGATCTACAGTTCGATCACAGTTCCACTGATAACATCAAGACATACTGCTCTCTCTACGTTTAAGTGCTAGTGATATTCGCTGCGATGTCCCCCAAACGTTCATCAGACCCTAGTGATACCGGACAAAAAGCTAAACGTAGCAGGAAAAGCTTGAGCTTAGAAATAAAGCTCGATATAGTGAAAAGACGTGATCTAGGTGAAGGGGTTAATGCTATAGCGCGGGCCTTGGGGCTTCCTCAGTCTACCGTTTCAATTGTTTTGAAGAATGCACCAAACATCAAGAAAGATGGGGAGAACAGCACAAGTTTCCTGGCGAAGAAAACTACACGCAATCGTGAACCCATTATGGAAAGAATGGAAAGTCTATTGAAAATTTAAATAGACGACCAGACTCGCCGCCAGACTCCACCGCCCTTGTGTCCGCCAAAGCTTTGTCATTGTGGGCTGACCTGCAAAAAATTATGGATGTGGATGAAGGTGTTACTTTTAAAGCTAGCAACGGGTGGTTTGAACGCTTGTCTAGCGGGGTGTTTTGGGCTCATTTGGGCATATTCAGGCCCTCCTGCATGATAAATCAAGCATCTGCATGAAAAAAAAATATATTTAGCAAAAAACTAGGCACTAAAAGCTTCAAAATGAGACCAGAACGAGCTACGTAGCACTCGTGGTTCTCTTGCAGTGGTGCCACGAACATGGAAGTTTAGCATATATCGGTATATTTTTCCCAGCTATGCTCACTACTGGCTACACTGCCGGCCTCTCGAGAACACAGGGAACACGAGTTAATGGGCGGCGGTAAGCCATGGGAGTCGGCTGTCTGGCCCGCTGCTCTCCCGGCCATTTGCACTCGATTTTAACCCTTTAAAAGTGTTAATAATGCTCCTAACTTGCTGCAAATTGGTGCACGACTTAAGTCGAGCGCCGCTCTTTAAGGGTTAAGTCTCGTGCTGCCCTTCATTCCATCAAGATGTCTGGCGAAGCAGCGAGCTCGGACCTGGTGCCGAAGCTTTCAAGCGTATTCTTACGAAGCGGATAGAGGAAGGTGGGTACAGCAGAAAACAGGTAATAAATATGGATGAGACTGGTCTTTAGTGGAAGAGAATGAGACTGCCTCTGGCTTTAAGGTATCGAAGGACAGACTGACATTATTATTGGGAGGGAATGCTAAAGGAGATCTGAAACTTAAGCCACTCTTAACCCTTCCTGCCCGGGCAGCATTTTAAAAGGATACCGCGGCAGATGGGCAGGAGCCCGGGTGTCCTTTTTAAATCCGTAAGCTTGAAAGCCTATTCAGCTTGTTTTGAAAGCCGCGCGTCCGACGTATGTAAACAAAGCCTGTCGGACGCGACGCGCGCACCTCTGGAAGCAAGCAGACGTCAGAGCTTTGTTGTTGTGTGGTCTGCTAAGACAGATTCAGTCTTGAAAAGTGTGTCACATTGCTAAAATCGCGGAAAAATGTGCTCCACGGAAATCGTCATCACAACTGAACCAGTTGACTTAAAGAGCTCTACGTAACGCTAGTCTACAAATGGGAAACCACAGTACGTTTAGACATGCGTGGGAATTTTCTAGCAGTTAAAATAACAAAGATACGGTAGCCTAGCCGTAGACATATTTCGGCCATATCGCCCGGATCTCAACAACGTCCTTAGGATAGCGAGCCTGTGCGGGAAGGGTTAATCTACCACTCTGAGAATCCACGCGCACTCAAGGGACTGATTAAAGAATATCTGCCACTTTGGAAATCAAACAAGAAAGGGTGGATGACAACGTTGCTGAACCAGAGTTACGTCACATCTTATCTTTCGCCTGCACTTTGTGAGTACGCCGCTGATAACACTATTGCTAATCGTTTTCTCCTTCTATGTGACAATGCTCCAAGCCACCCCCAAGCCATGGATGATTGGGCGGATAATATAGAAGTTATGTTTCTACCACCTAACACCACAGCAATCATACAACCCATGGATCAGGGGGTTATTGCAACCTTTAAGGCTTACTACCAGCGCCGCACCATGAAACAACTCCTAGACAGTATCGACACCCCTGACAAGCCTAGCATTAAAGAGTTCTGAGAAAATATAATATCAAGAAAGCCATCGACAACATTGATGATTCATGGAAGGAAATGATGCAATCAACAATGAATGGATGCTGGAAGAAAGCTTGGCCCGAGTGCCACCATGGACCATTCAAGAGCTTTGACGATGTCTCTGCAATCGCAAGGACATTGAGCGATTGTCACACATAGCTGGCTTTATTGAGGTAGACGAGGATGATGCGATGGAATTACTAGACAGCCACGATGAGCCTCTATCCAATGATGATATAATGGCACTTGAACAAGAACAAGCCTACAAGGACAATGAAAGAGGAAGAGAAAGAACCGGAGAGGGACCTTGACCTTAAGACACTCAGGGAGGTCTTTGCAGCCATCGATCACTCCCTGGAACTCCTGAAGGAACGGGACCCAAACCCTGCCAGAAGTGGGACTGCATCACATGCAGTGGAACAGGGTCTTAACCCTCCAGCCCCGGCTATGTATTATATATATATTCCTCGAAACCCGGGTGCTTTGGCCGAAAAACGTCTAGGCTAGGCTACCGTATATTCGTTAATCAGACTGCTTCCCGCATTCCCGCGCATCCCCAAGCGTAGCTGTGTTATTTACCTGTAGAATGACATTAAGTAGAGCTCTCTAAGTCAACTGGTTGAGCTGTGATGATGATTTCATTGGAGATAACTTTATGGCCAAAACAGCCACTTTACACCACTTTTCGATACTTAACAACAACATACAGGCACACACGAACAAGCGACGCTCTCCTTCTTGTGGCCGGAGATGCGGAGCGTCGGTCCAGCCGGCTGTTGTTTACATGCGTCGGACCGACGCCTCGCACACGAAGCTCACAGGCTTTCAACCACTGGGCGTTCAAGAGGCCATCCGGGTTCCTGTTACATGCTTTTTTATGGGCGTTCAAGAGCCCATCCGGGAACGGAGGGTTAAAGTCTACAAGGAAATATTTGACAACAAGAAAAAATTATCCAAGTTAAGTTTAATCTCTACTTTCTTCAATAAACCTGCTGACCCAGCTATCCCATCAACATCTGCTGACCCTTCCACATCTGCTGACCCATCTACCCCTTCCACATCTGCTGACCCATCTACCCCATCCACATCTGCTAAACCATCCACCCCACCCACATCTGCTGAACAACGTCCATTGACTATTCCAACCATGTCAATCTTCCCGCCCGACCTATTCACTGCTGACGACTCTGAATCATCCTTTGAAGGATGGGTTTAGTTAAGGATGTGAGGACTATACTGTCACTAAGCCTCGGAGGGGGACACCCGATGAAAAAAATTCTGCATAACAATAGAAAGGTAAACTAAAAACAATTGTTATGTATGTTTTTTTTATTTCTTTATTATCTTAAAATATGTATGTACAATTGATAGGAATGTATATTTGTTTATTTCAATACATATTTCATCATTTCTAGTAGTTATATGGGTGGGGTTAGGCGGTCTATAAACATAACCAAAATTCCCGCGTATGTGTAATCCCTCGTTATACAATATTTCGCTATCCGATCGGGTCTCTAGGAACGTATCCCAATCGTATAGTGAGGGAAACATGTACAGCTCGGTCCCGCATAGTGTGAGAAATTGGTCGATACAGTGCTGAAACCTCTGTATGTAAGATTCAGAATGGCTTGGTGGAGAACACATGCAACGGGAAAGCGTCTTTCTTGGTTTTGTTGGATCTTTCTGCGGCCTTCGATACAGTGGACCATGACCTACTGTTAAAAGATCTGCACTCTTACGTTTTTTGTGAAAGAGCACTCTTGCTCCTCAAATCATATTTATCAGATTGATTTCAGCGTGTGGTGATTGGCCATACCATCTCTGACCAAGCCCCCCTGTTGTTTGGAGTTCCTCAGGGATCGGTTCTGGGACCGATCCTCTTTATAGTTTACACTGGCAGCTTGGCATCCTTGCTAGATGCTCATGGTGTTGCCTATCACTTTTACGCTGATGACACTCAGTTGTATGTGAAGATAGAAAACATTAATGATACTAAGACCAAAATGGAATCTTTATTGTCTGACATTAAGATCTGGATGGCAAAGCGGAAACTCAAACTGAACGAGAACAAAACAGAGATCATTATCATTCATGGAAATAGAAGGGGAAATGATGCTGAAAATGTAGTTACTCTGGATATAGGAGGTTCTCAACTTCACCCAGTAAGCTCAGTGCGAAACCTTGGAGTATACTTTAACTCTAAATTGAACTATGAGAATCACATCAATCAGGTCATCAAAATTTGTAATCTCCAAATCAGAAACTTGTATTCAGTGAGACGGTTTCTTAACAAGCGCTGTCTTCTAACATTGGTTCACTCAATTGTCCTATCACGTGTGGACTATTGTAATGCCTTATTGGTTGGCCTTCCTAATTACTTGCTACAAAAAGTTCAGTTCATACTAAATAGAACAGCGAGGCTCATATTTGATCTACCTCCAAGAACCCCCACTTCTTCATATTTGATGGAGCTGCACTGGTTACCAGTTAAAGCTAGGATAGAGTTTAAGTTGTGTCTTATGACTTTTAAGGCACTTATGTTTGGCGAACCTAAAGTATCTTGCTGACCTCTTGAGACGCCCTTTGGCACGTTCTGGTGCGATCCTGAGAAGCAGTGATGATGTGCTGCGTCTTGATGAACCAGTAGCTATCCAGCAGTCCTCTTCTCTGATCGGTCCTTTTCTTACGTGGCTCCTAGGTTATATAATGAATTGCCTTTATCAATTAGACAGCTGAACTCCATAGACTCTTTCAAAAACAGTTGAAAACTGTTCTCTTCTGTAGGAGTTATGATCTTGCAAGTGGCACAGTGACAGGTCGTTACAGACTCTAACTGCTGCCATGTTAAATAGTTGTTGTTGCTTGAACTACATGTGAACTGCACCACACTTCTGTTGATTGTGGTGCAATGTGTTACGAGCGCTAGTGAATTCCTCTGGAAGAACTGGTGCTTGCGAGAAATAAAAGACCAAATTATTATTATTATTTCCTTCAAGGGGAATAAACCGCAGCTGTTGTTTCCCAGGGAATATACGAGAAACTTAGAATGGTGAGATTAGCCATATCTACTTTTCTAATATATTCATGGTATCGGTAACGTGTAAATGTCTCAGGTGAGCCTTATGAGCATTGATTCTTGGAATTTTCTTTCGAGAAATCACACGTCATCCTCGGCAGGGAGCCCCAGACCGGAAGCCGATAGCCGGCGGGTGTTGGTGGACTCTTAATTATGGATCTCGTTACTTTATGTGCTACACCATAGTGTCATGGTATTCCTATTATCGGTCATAAATTATGTGTAAGATGCGTCACTTGCCTAGATCGTTCCAGAGGAAAGTGGGTGACTAGAAAATGTCACGTTTGCACGAAGCTCCGTAATGGTCAGATTACGCAGAACGCAGAACGTATAACGCTTGAACGTATTCGCACGTTTCAATGAATATGCGAAAGAAGTGGCCCATAAGGCATTTTGTTGTGAAGATGAAGTTTTGTTGGAACTTTTGATCATTAAGTCTCCGAACATTAATTCTGTCAAAGCCAGCGGTTGTTCTAGTAGCCACAAGAAACAATCATAAGTACTTTCTAAAGAAACTGTAAGTTCTAGTGAGTCCTCAGATAAGATCAGTAACTCTAAGAGTCCACCCTACCAGCCGTCAAAACGGCCTACGCCCGATTCGGCTAATGAGCAAGGACAGACCAGGTCGCGCTCCAGGTCCCCTCTGCGACAATCATCCTCTTACCATTCTTCAGCCAAGGTAGCTCCACCGGCGTCGAAGAAGAGGAAAGTGACGCCAGCAAAGGCGCCAACCAGGGTTCTTCAACATTCCGTACGGATGGGTGGAGTGTCCGTTCCAAGCAACCGCCGGAGTCGACACCTACCGTCTCTACCCCTCTGCCTGAGTCGAACGTCCGATCCGGCCAGTCAGAGTTGGGTTCAGGTTCGGTAGAGACCACGCCGAGGGACAGGGTAAAATTGCCATCGGAAAGGCAAAAGTTTTTTATTCCGCGTAACATTGCACCTCAGGTTAGACCTTCAGGTACTAGTGCTCCTCAGGGTAGAGTTCCGCCGCAGGATCTAGTCGAACACTATAGAGGCTAAGTTCCACAAGTTAATGTACAAGACACTAGTGTTACACATTTACCCTCTTCAATACCGGATTTAGACTGGGGTGCCTTTGCCCAAAACGTCCTGGAGCCAGCTGTCCGGTCATCCTGGCAGCTTGAGGCCGAGTCTGATGAGGTTATAGAACCTTCCGACCGGAGTGAAGAGGTTCGATTCCTCTCACCCCAGCCACCGGAGGAAAGGTTGGAAGTACCGATGGACGCTCAATCTATCTATGAGGTCTCAGAATCCCTGGGCTCTGGCCAGAGAGTCGCTTCTTCTGGACGTTCTGATATTGAGTCTTAACCCGAGAACGGCGAGAACACTCTTAAGAGGTTTTACTAGGCAACGGGGAGAAAGCTCTTAAGAGGGAAGGCCTAAAAAATAACATTTTAAAAGGCCCCAGTAGTATTTAACCTAAGAAGTGCGCATGGGGTAATTAGACACCTCTGCCTGTGCTGACGTATTTGAGCTGTTTCCATCACTAAAATATTCATTTTATCATAACTAGCATTAATACTTATCCATACGCGCCTATTATGGGTTGATTATAAAGGTATTAACCTGAAACAACAATAAAACGAGTGAAAACAGCGTTTGGATGGTCAAAATCGGAGATACAGGCCGCGAGTTATATAATGTATGGGTGAGGCAACCTGCTTTCCCGCCAATTTCCCCCAAGGCCACTGAGACACAGTCGATCGATACTCTCTCTCTCTCTCTTGCACTCGATTGCTAACAGTGATGACAGTGCCCTGCTTGCAACTCGCTAATGTTAGCACGAAAATATACCTCAGAATAAGGGAATAACAGGGAAAATAGGTGATAACTGAAGGAGGGGAGGAAAGTGGGGAAGGAGGGGAGGTAGAGAAATGATATTTTGCATGGCCCAGGGGCAAATTTTTTTTTTTTTTTTTTTTTCGATGTTTAACCCTCCAGCCCCGGCTATGTATTACAGTAGGGTCTCGTAAGATGCGAGATCTTAAGATGCGATTCGCATAAGATGCGAGGACCCCCAAATAATAAATAAATTATTTTAAGATGCGAGAATGACCATAATTTGCGAATCGGAGGCTCAAAGTGGGCTAAATCCGAGGAGAAACCTTAAGATGCGAAAAAAAATGTTTAAATGCGAGCCTTAGGCGGGACGTTTTTCCGTATTTTTACGTGATCGTAAGATGCGAAATCGTAAGATGCGGACGCATCCATCGACCATAAACTCGCATCTTACGAGACCCTACTGTATATATATATTCCTCAAAACCCGGGTGTTTTGGCCGAAAAACGTCTAGGCTAGGCTACCGTATATTTGTTAATCAGACTGCTTCCCGCATTCCCGCACATCCCCAAGCGTAGCTGTGTTATTTACCTGTAGAATGGCATTAAGTAGAGCTCTCTAAGTCAACTGGTTGAGCTGTGATGATTTCATTGGAGATAACTTTATGGCCAAAACAGCCACTTTACACTACTATTCGATACTTAACAACAACATACAGGCACACACGAACAAGCGACGCTCTCCTTCTTGTGGCCGGAGATGCGGGGCGTCGGTCCAGCCGGCTGTTGTTTACATGCGTCGGACCGACGCCTCGCACACGAAGCTCACAGGCTTTCAACCACTGGGCGTTCAAGAGCCCTTCCGGGTACTGTACCTGTTATATGCTTTTTTATGGGCATTCAAGAGCCCTTCCGTGGTGAGAGGGTTAAAGTTGATTTTTTTTTTCTCTGACTCTTAAGAGTCTTCCCGCAGTTCCCGGGTTCAAAAAAAAAAAAAAAAATCCTCCATACCTCACATCACTCCTCCACATCCCCTCCTTCAATTATCACCTATTTTCCCTGTTATTCCTGTTACGACCGGGCACTCGGTTACACTAGGGCTCTTACACAGGACTCGAGTATGGCTCGCTGCCACAACGGAAACACACGATCCCAACCCCAGAGTACTGCCAGCCGAACAAAAAACGCCACTACCCTCCAGAGTTCTATCTGCTATAACGGGGTATACAAGAACTCGGTACTAGCGTTTCACACAACAGACTAATAGCAAGACGGGAGTTATCTAGTCTGGTCAACAATCAAACAAAGAAGAAAGTACTACAACACTAAAGAATAGTGTTGGCCGAAGCCGAAGTAATCCACCCTTGAACTAAGAACTTAAGAAGTCCTCCACCCTCTACTTCGGATCGGCACTATTACGTTACGTTAAACAATAGTCCTCGAGCATCAAGCAAGGAATCTTCTGATAAGTTAGATGCTTCTCGAATACTCGTAAGAAGTAAGTATCGGATTTTGAACAGCAATTTAATGAATAACTCACTGGTAATTAAAGGCTTTAAATTGACATAAGAAGAATTATAAGAATAAGCAATAGGATATGGCAAACATTAAGAAGAAGTACTCCGACAATGCACTGGCAATAGCCTACTAAGATTGTGCTCGTGGGCCACTAATCTCTGAAGTAGCTAAGCGTGCCACACATGAAATCAATAGTGCTTAAACAATAATATACATAAGGAGAAGCTTCAATACTATGCTGTATCTGCTGGTCGAGCAAAGTCTAGCTGGGATATCTAAGGTTAAGAGACAATGGCTGAGCAAGCGGCTCGTAGCCTAGCGAGGTCCTTAAGACTGTGCGGCCAAATTACGGTAATTGACGGGATGCTCTCTTGAGAGATCCAGATCACTAGTATCTGGTTCTCTCCTGGCGATCCTCTCAAAGTCAAGCAAATGAGATAGCACAGTGTTGGGTGGCACAGGCAAAAGCCCTCACTCGCAACAGTGCTAAACTCCCACGGTACACAATCAAAAAGACCCCCTAGGCTTCCCACGTCTCCGTTGCAATTGTGCTGGTTCAACCAACCTAGCACTCATAGGAAATCACAACTCGAGGAACCCTATCCCAGTCTAGCATTACCTAAACCAGCAGAAAACAGGAACATGAATAATAGTACACAGGGAAATACATATACGAGTGCAACAAACATCAATCAATCCTATTCTAGTTAACCCTTCCAAAATAGGCTATCTAACAGGCACTTATCTCGTGAGAACTCAAGCGATAATACTTTGGCTGACTAAATCTGCACCAAAGGGGGGGTCATGGAGGTTAAACAGGGACGAGAAGAGTAGAAGATAGGCTGTTCAGAGAGTAGAGAAAGTTCACATCAGTCGGAAGAATATGGATAGTTGCAAGGGATATGAGAGGTCGCTTTGCCTGATGAGTTCTGAGGAAAATGCGGCGGGACCTCCCTTTTTATACTCGGCCCCGTAGCGAGCATAACGGCAATCATGACGTCACATACTCTCTCAATCGGGGATCGACAAAGAACTTCCCACGCTTGAGGAGGGAGGGAGGGGGGAATTAGGCCTACCCCTCGTGGCGCGCTCACTGGTCGGTGTTACATAACTCTCTCTCTCTTCGCATCATTATATATATATAAATCCCACACACAATACTTATATCTAATGATATAAAATAGAACTCGTTGACTTAGAAGAAAACAAAATACATAATGATAATACTTATAGTACAACGGTTCACATAAACTGAGTTAGGAAACTCTACACAGACTACAGCCAAAGTTCCTGCCCTGACGATCCTAGCGAGAGTGGGGCCTGACTGGGCGTTCTGTACAGCATGCTCATACTCGACATGCGTCACACCTCCCCCAAGATTTTACTTGCTCAACCCTGAGCTAAAATCTGATATACAGAACCCCATCAAACCCCTCACACCCAGCGACCGCATGGCACTAAAACAACGCTGAGTTTATCACTAAAACACATCTTATAAAAAAAAAATTCACATTTCATAACTCCTCCCAACAATAGTAAAAGACACAATATCATGCTCCCAGAGCGAGCTTACAGCAGCTCAGCCGTTTGATAGTTCGTGGACTACTCAAACCTTATAGGCTATGACAAACTTATACAATTATCTTCATCAAAAAGAAAGAGTTTTTATATGATTTTTATATTTTAATATGTTTTTTCCCGGCTGCACTATAAGGGCAGCCTATTTTCTTCTATACCAAACGCTCAACAATCCTGCTTTACGACCCAATACGCTGGGCTACAACCGCGAGCCAACAAGCACCAAGCGCAAAATACTACTCAAACCAAAGCAGGAGGCTACCCGTGTGTCAATTTACCCAGGATCATATACCCCTGAACGACCACATGCAACCTCGTTGTCACAACCGGCAATATGGCTTATGTCCAGGTTATATACCAATAACCTTAGTGACCACCTGGTCAGCCTCATATTCCGATTGTGAAACGGGTCCAAGATCTTGAGAGGGTAATGATCTGGGTAGACTACACCGACCGGACCATAGGCTGGAACATAGATCTCGAAATGCCCCAGCGCATCATTGTCCTTTTCACTTTCATTCATCAGGCTCTGACACGTTGCTGGTGCATTCTTAAGTCCGTCAGGCACAACATTGCACTGGTAGGTACTCCCGTCCACAACAAAACCACATACCTCTTTAGCACGCTCGGACAAAGTTACAAGCAACGACCACTCACGACATTCCTTATCCCTCAGATCCTTCGTCCACACGTAATCCAGCTCTGCTTGCACCATAGGCTGTCGAGCAGGATTTATACGGCAGGGAATTAAACTGAGCCTTGCACTATCTCCAGCCTGCATGTCGGATTCTACCCCGTACCTCAGGCCTGGAGAAGCAACAAACATGCGAAAGTACTGCCATAGCCTAGTAAATAACTGCCTTGCACTGTCTCCACGAACAACATGCCTTGTGCCCTCCCACAACCCAGCCGAGACCGCAGCTTCTAACCTGTAGTCTCCCTCCTTCTCCACCTTCGTCCCTAGAACAGCCAGGTCATGAGAGGGACAATCAGTACCACCCGTGCAGTCACTCCCACAGTTCATTATAGCTAAGGCTTCCCCGCCGATACCGTACATGCGCACCCCCACATTCCTTGTGACGACATCTGCCTGCGCAGCATCACCGCTTTTAGCGACATGGCCAGATACAGTCGGTCTGTGGTAGGGCTGTTGCATTAGACTAGAGCAGCATTGGGAGGCTATGTGACGACCGGGCACTGCGATACCACAGCCGACCCTACCAATCTGCTCAATGTCCTCCTTTTGACCACCACCCTTGGCAGCCATGGGTCGACCCTGACCTGGCAACCATGCCAAGGCCTCGTCGCCCACCTTAAACCACCGAAACAACGAGGCTAACGGTCTTTTAACAGTCACATGACCTGCCTGCGGAACATCTCGCACCGCCCGAGTTGTGAGACTCAGGGGCTCGGCACGACCAGTGGGGTATGAACCGAGCTGGTGCTGGAGTGCTGCACACTGCTGCTCAGGCAGGTGCTCTAGCACTTCCACAGCCACCAGACTCGTGTCCCCCGCCCACTGCTTCGCCGAGACATGACAATCCCTACTCTCCTCCACCTGTGCCCTACTGCCCCCCTCTCCTTCTCCACCTTGGCCGCGGCAGACCAACGCAGGGACAGTAGGCTGCTCAGGTGGTTGCCTCACAAACTCCTCCAACAGGTTCACATGACATGCTTCCCCGTCCTCGTGTTTAATCTCGACAGCACCATTACCACACTTCTGAACTTCCGGATCCTCCAACTGAGCAACCCTTTTTTCTCTCTGTGTGTAACGTTGCTGCCTCTGAGTCTCTTCCGGCCCTACCTCCTCACTAGCTGTGACAGGTCCTGGGGCCTCTCCAGACTCTAACATAGGTGCTAATACTGAATCAACCAGGAGAGCCGCCGAGTCAAAACTCTTAAAACCAACTCCAGCTTTAGCCTCCTCCTGTTGATCGTTCCTCTGCTGGTCGGAAGACGGAGGACTAGGCTGTGACACTTTAGCTGTCCGAGCCCAGGTGACAGCACACGCCATGGGTTGTGCCTGGCACCGCTCGACACACTCTTGCTCTCCCCCACTCACGTCGGCCGTCCTCTCGGCAACGACTAAGGGTAGAACCTCAGAAGCGGGCATTGCAAAGTCGTTACCGAGAAGAAGGTCGACGCCCTCCACTGGCAGTTTCTCCACAATCCCAACATCCAATTCACGTGTCACACCATCCACCTCCAACTCCAACCGCACCAGCGGGTATGACCGAGTTGCATTAATACCCTGCACCACTACCACTCGAGCCGCATTTATAGGGTAGCCAGTCAAATTGTTCATCAGAGTCTGGGAAGCACCTGTATCACGCAAGACCTCTACTCCATGCTTGCGCCCCGCCCACATCACGCAACCCCGTCCTCTATGGTCGCAAAAAACATCCTGAGCAGGGTTCGAGCCTCTCAGGTGTTTCTGCATTGGCTGTGCCTCAGCCTCTGACGAACTGCCCCGGGCAAACTCAGAAGACTTCGGAGACACACCAATGTTGCAGGCCAAAGACACAGCTGCTGTAGGTGGTTTGCTAGGACAGACTCTTGCAAAGTGCCCCTTTTCATGACAAAGATAACACTCCAACTCCCCTCTGGGCTTCCCTTGGTACTGGGAAGGGCCCGGCCCCTTCTTAAATGGGACGGTGTTAGTCTTGTGGTCAGTCTTGGTATCATAGCTCTTGTACTTGTTTGCATAATGTATATCACCAACTCGGGGGGGTGGGGTGTCACGCCCCTTGTTACCTGCCTCACTACGCTGGGCAGACCCGCACCCACGAATTAATGATAGCCGGAGGTCAGCCATCTCAGCTGCCTCCTGTAGAGTTTTAGGGTTCTTTTCTTTAATAGTTAAAGTCATATCTGCACCAGTACACTTATAAAACTGCTCGAGCAGAAACAGCTCAGTCAACTGTTCGGCCGTCTCAGCTTTCTCAGAACGTGTCCAGTTAGCAAGTGCATCTTTTAAGTCCCGGGCATGTTCAAGAAAGGTCGCCTCCCTAGTCTTCGTAACACCCCGAAACTTCAATCGATATGTTTCTGGTTGCAACTCGTATGCCCGTAGGACAGCTCTCTTCAATACTGGGTAGTCAATGCAAGACTCTAAAGGCAGTGCATCATAAGCCTTCAGACCCTTACCCGTAAGTCTTGAGGAGACTAGAGCTGCCCACTTCTCTTCAGGCCAATTATGCTCCCTACACTTCTTCTCAAAACGATTAAAAAATTCTGTGACTTCAGTTTCACTAAATGCCGGCACCAATTTGACTAAGTGAGACAAGGACTGTTCTCTTACTTGGCCCTCACGGCCCATCCGAATCCCTGTCGACTCTGCACGAGTCTTATCTAAATCTATTTGAGCACAATATTTCTCTGAGTCGTACCTAAGCTCAGCCTCGTGCCTCCTAACCTCAATCTCATGCCTCCTAGTCTCATTCTCCATCTCCTGCTTCCTAGTCTCATTCTCCTGCCTCCTAGTCTCAGCCTCAATCTCCTTCTCATGCCTCCTAGACTCAATTTTAGCAAGCTCGAGTTTAAATATCATCTCAGGAGACAGGCCGGAAGAGGGAACTGCCACTACTGAAGGAGGGGGGGCAAGAACTGGGGAACCACCATACGCACCGCCCGAGGGCACTCCAATCTTCCAATGCTCATCCCTCTGTGGGAGAGTGCTAACCTCCGGCAACTGAGTGGACGGCACTGTGGGAGTCGAGTGAGAGGGGATCTGGGGAGGAACCCCCCCAAACGCCCTCTCCTCCGAAACCCCATGTCGCCCACGCAACACCCAGGAAATCAGCTCCCCCTTGGACATCCCTACTACATTGGATTTGCCCAAAACCTTGGCTATCAGGTGCAAGCCATAAACATTCACCCCAGTCAGCCTCTCCTCCGTCACATGGTACTGCTTACTCACAAAAAATCTAGCATCCTCCTCACTAGTTACTAACGGCACCTCCTCACTTAGCATCTCTCGCTCCTCGTCAGTACTAGGGCCCGACATACTGAAGTTCACCAAAAAATTCTCGAGACAAAAGTGTTAAACTCCCTTATGCAAGCACTAATTACTAAATTAACTGGAGTCTCTTAAATGCTCTCCTAATTGCCTTACAAAAAAAAAATATTCTTCAATATGTACGCTAAAGTACGAACAAACAAATGTTGTACAATTCTGCAAAAAAAATTATACTGTTCACAAAATCCTAAGCAAGGTCGCCATTTGTTACGACCGGGCACTCAGGTACACTAGGGCTCTTACACAGGACTCGAGTATGGCTCGCTGCCACAACGGAAACACACGATCCCAACCCCAGAGTACTGCCAGCCGAACAAAAAACGCCACTACCCTCCAGAGTTCTATCTGCTATAACGGGGTATACAAGAACTCGGTACTAGCGTTTCACACAACAGACTAATAGCAAGACGGGAGTTATCTAGTCTGGTCAACAATCAAACAAAGAAGAAAGTACTACAACACTAAAGAATAGTGTTGGCCGAAGCCGAAGTAATCCACCCTTGAACTAAGAACTTAAGAAGTCCTCCACCCTCTACTTCGGATCGGCACTATTACGTTACGTTAAACAATAGTCCTCGAGCATCAAGCAAGGAATCTTCTGATAAGTTAGATGCTTCTCGAATACTCATAAGAAGTAAGTATCGGATTTTGAACAGCAATTTAATGAATAACTCACTGGTAATTAAAGGCTTTAATTGACATAAGAAGAATTATAAGAATAAGCAATAGGATATGGCAAACATTAAGAAGAAGTACTCCGACAATGCACTGGCAATAGCCTACTAAGATTGTGCTCGTGGGCCACTAATCTCTGAAGTAGCTAAGCGTGCCACACATGAAATCAATAGTGCTTAAACAATAATATACATAAGGAGAAGCTTCAATACTATGCTGTATCTGCTGGTCGAGCAAAGTCTAGCTGGGATATCTAAGGTTAAGAGACAATGGCTGAGCAAGCGGCTCGTAGCCTAGCGAGGTCCTTAAGACTGTGCGGCCAAATTACGGTAATTGACGGGATGCTCTCTTGAGAGATCCAGATCACTAGTATCTGGTTCTCTCCTGGCGATCCTCTCAAAGTCAAGCAAATGAGATAGCACAGTGTTGGGTGGCACAGGCAAAAGCCCTCACTCGCAACACAGTGCTAAACTCCCACGGTACACAATCAAAAAGACCCCCTAGGCTTCCCACGTCTCCGTTGCAATTGTGCTGGTTCAACCAACCTAGCACTCATAGGAAATCACAACTCGAGGAACCCTATCCCAGTCTAGCATTACCTAAACCAGCAGAAACAGGAACATGAATAATAGTACACAGGGAAATACATATACGAGTGCAACAAACATCAATCAATCCTATTCTAGTTAACCCTTCCAAAATAGGCTATCTAACAGGCACTTATCTCGTGAGAACTCAAGCGATAATACTTTGGCTGACTAAATCTGCACCAAAGGGGGGGTCATGGAGGTTAAACAGGGACGAGAAGAGTAGAAGATAGGCTGTTCAGAGAGTAGAGAAAGTTCACATCAGTCGGAAGAATATGGATAGTTGCAAGGGATATGAGAGGTCGCTTTGCCTGATGAGTTCTGAGGAAAATGCGGCGGGACCTCCCTTTTTATACTCGGCCCCGTAGCGAGCATAACGGCAATCATGACATCACATACTCTCTCAATCGGGGATCGACAAAGAACTTCCCACGCTTGAGGAGGGAGGGAGGGGGGGATTAGGCCTACCCCTCGTGGCGCGCTCACTGGTCGGTGTTACATAACTCTCTCTCTCTTCGCATCATTATATATATATAAATCCCACACACAATACTTATATCTAATGATATAAAATAGAACTCGTTGACTTAGAAGAAAACAAAATACATAATGATAATACTTATAGTACAACGGTTCACATAAACTGAGTTAGGAAACTCTACACAGACTACAGCCAAAGTTCCTGCCCTGACGATCCTAGCGAGAGTGGGGCCTGACTGGGCGTTCTGTACAGCATGCTCATACTCGACATGCGTCACACGAAGAAGGGTCATAGTGGTGTTATTGAGTCATCTCGCGCCCGTCTTGCAATTAACCCCTTCTGTACCGGAGACGTACTTTTTAACTCTATTCTGGCTACTATCAGACGAGTTTACTCAGTTGCTTACAGGTCTCCAACGAATTAACAGGTTTCGAACTATCTCACTGAACCCTTTTCACCACCACAGATCCTTCTTCAACTGCACAAAATCGTCTAAATATAGCTAGAGAAAAATGATAAAGACGTTGCGGCACAGGAGTTAACCCTTTGAAGATGATGGCGCAGTTTGACCATTTATTCTGGCTATTATTAGACGATATTATACAGCTTAGGAAGGATGTGTAGGGGTTGTACAGGTAAACACTATCTCAATTAACCATCCGACTTACAAGTAAACTCTGGAACTCCCTCCCTTTATCAATCTTTCCTTCATCCTATGACTTAAACTACTTTAAACTTCGTGTGTCCAGGCATTTTGACCCCAATGTCTCTTGAATTTGGCTCCGTCACTCTTTTGGCTTTGGGGGAGACACTCGTTACAGGCAACCTGTTTTTTGTCTCTTTCATACACAAAGAAAGTTTGTTTTAGGCTACCCTTCTTAATCTGAAATACGTAATCCAATCTTGAAAGGGTTATTTGAAAGTAGACCTAAAATTAATAATCTTAATAATTCTTCTGTTTACTGTATAATATATTACTGTAGGCCTATATAAAGAAAAATAATATGTACTTTAAATATACAGTATATATGTGGACAAAATGTGTTAGTAATTGTAGTAATATATAACTAATGAATCAAATTGTGTTTCAGATTCGTGTGTTTGGAAACCGAGCCCGTGTTCATAGTTCAGTCCCTAGATTAACAGAGAATGTAGTCGTAGAGGTTCCAGCCGCCATCTTGATTCCATACTTACTTCCTGCCAAGCACTCTTTTCAGCCAGGGTACATTGATGGATAGGAATATAGAAATACGTATACATTTTAATAGAATAAACATCATATGCTCAAAATAAGATGGATATAAATAATGGTGAGGTATATTCTACAGCGTGAGTTGGAGTCAAGATGGTGGTCAAATATCAAGCTGTTAACTTTGTTAATATATGTTACCCTAGTCTTGGTGGGCGGGCAAGACGAAATGGTAATTATGCAACTGTAATTTAATTTGCAAGGTACAGGGTTTAATAAGGCCAATAACAACATCACTAATATGCTTTTAATAAACAATAGTATATTGCTAAATAGGTCAATTAGGCAATAGTTTGAAATGGGATTGATAATTACTGGTTTTTATTGTATAATTGGCAACTCTTCTACATGGCAACTATGAAGAACATGGCGAGGGTAGTAACTGGAAATAGTCTACGGAAGATGTACTCCCATTTTCACATATTACTATTACTACTAAAAGTTATTATTTTTACTACTACTACTACTACTACTACTACTACTAGTAATAATATACTTGAAAATAGTTCTTCTCATGGGTCACAGGCATTTAGAGATAATAAAACATACTAATAGTTATCTTTTATTATTACCTTGAGTATGGATTATTATTATTATTATTATTATTACGGGTATATACTAAATGATTTTATTCGGCTTCGGAAAGACCCTCTTAAGTTCTACAGGACCTTCCTAAGCTGAATAATATTGCCCAATGAAAGCCAAAATGTAATACAAATAATGGCGTTTATGTTCTTAACCCTTTTAGTTTAGGCGACGTCTTTTGTTATCATAGTTACATTTAGAGGATTTTATGAAGCTTAGGAAGGACCTGTGATAGTTAACCCTTGCTGTACCGATGACGTCTTTTTTGTATTTGATTTCGGCTACATTCAGACGATTTTATGAAGCTTAGGAAGGATCTGGGGTAATTAAAAGCTTTAATTGAGATCATGTGAGGTCCTTCCTAAGCTGAATGAAATCGTCTAATTAGGTGCTTTGTTGATATTTTTAGTTAATTTATTTGATTGTATTCGTGTATGATGTATTTATTGTATGAAACGTATGCATATGAATAAAGATGAATTTATTACAACCTATTTCCCTAACCTTTATCCATTCAGTAGTGTAGACACAAGTAACTAGTGCTTGGAAATATTAAGGGGATTTTTTTTTCTTTTCTGAAATCCCTTCTTCCTCATGCTTAGCCCCATTAAGTTTGAGATTTTAAGACGTTCGCCCCCATTAGTTTGGCGATTTTGAGACCTTTCGCCCCATATATTTGCCAACAATAAACATAATGTCCCTTTTATTTAATCATGGGTTAGTGTACATTCAAACAGAGAACAGTATATTATATATGGCATACCTATACATAGCAAATAATTAATGCTTAAGCTAGTGTCCCCAAAATGGCGACCGGATGAGAAGTTGTCCGGTTTCTCCCTTCATCTAAGGAGGGAGGGGGGGGGGGGATGAGAAGGGGGGTTGATTTTTTTTTTTTGGGGGGGGCTATCTCTCCTTGTAACTCGAGACAAGAGCTGAGTGGAGGCAGGTTCTAGAGGCCAGCAGGGGAGGCAGGCTAGATCGCTGCTCTCCCACTCTCTACGCTATATATATATATATGAGGCTTAGGAAGGCAATGTGACAGCTAAAAGGATTAAGTGACATATTTCGTAGCCTTTGAATAGATAGACGTCCTTCCTAAGCTGAATAAAATCGTTTCATAGTTTCCAGAATATTATGAAAAGGCCCTCTATAATCGTATACATCACATTAAGCTATAATAGTATACAGATAGCCCATAATAAACCCCTATTCACACCTCTATTGAATTATAACGTCTCTATAATAGCATACATTATAGGGCGATTCCTTCGTGGCCATCCCCTCGGGGATTTAGGCATTCATGGGGGGATCGAGGGCTCTAATGCGTGGCAAAAAGAAAATATATATATATTTTTTTAGGACACTAGACCATTGATAAAGCTCCATAAAAATCTCGGATATACCTAAAATCCACTTGGCTAGGAACTCTCTCTCTCTCTCTCTTTCTTTCTCTCTAGCCCCATGTGAAGGAAATATGACAACCATTAATTATTCACAAAATATGTGTTAGAATTATCAAACTTATACCAAAAGATAGAGGTGTGACGCATGTCGAGTATGAGCATGCTGTACAGAACGCCCAGTCAGGCCCCACTCTCGCTAGGATCGTCAGGGCAGGA
Source organism: Lithodes maja (assembly GCA_037953745.1). Classification (NCBI taxonomy): domain Eukaryota; kingdom Metazoa; phylum Arthropoda; class Malacostraca; order Decapoda; family Lithodidae; genus Lithodes; species Lithodes maja. The sequence continues at coordinate 207,396 of JBAKBP010001254.1, forward strand.
ACTTTGGCTGTAGTCTGTGTAGAGTTTCCTAACTTAGTTTATGTGAGCCGTTGTACTATAAGTATTATAAATATGTATTTTGTTTTCATCTGAGTACCGAGTTCTTGTATACCCCGTTATAGCAGATAGAACTCTGGAGGGTAGTGGCGTTTTTTGTTCGGCTGGCAGTACTCTGGGGTTGGGATCGTGTGTTTCCGTTGTGGCAGCGAGCCATACTCGAGTCCTGTGTAAGAGCCCTAGTGTACCCGAGTGCCCGGTCGTAACAAATGGCGACCTTGCTTAGGATTTTGTGAACAGTATAATTTTTTGCAGAGTTGTACAACATTTGTTTGTTCGTACTTTAGTGTACATATTGAAGAATATTTTTTTTTTTGTAAGGCAATTAGGAGAGCATTTAAGAGACTCCAGTTAATTTAGTAATTAGTGCTTACATAAGGGAGTTTAACACTTTTGTCTCGAGAATTTTTTGTGAACTTCAGTATGTCGTGCCCTAGTACTGACGAGGAGCGAGAGATGCCATTTGAGGAGGTGCCGTTAGTAACTAGTGAGGAGGATGCTAGAGTTTTTGTGAGTAAGCGGTACCACGTGACGGAGGAGAGGCTGACTGGGGTGAATGTTTATGGCTTGCACCTGATAGCCAAGGTTTTGGGTCTATCCAATGTGGGAGGGATGTCCAAGGGGGAGCTGATTTCCTGGGTGTTGCGTGGGCGACATGGGGTTTCGGAGGAGAGGGCGTTTGGGGGGGTTCCTCCCCAGATCCCCTCTCACTCGACTCCCACAGTGCCGTCCACTCAGTTGCCGGAGGTTAGCACTCTCCCACAGAGGGATGAGAATTGGAAGATTGGAGTGCCCTCGGGCGGTGCGTATGGTGGTTCCCCAGTTCTTGCCCCCCCTCCTTCAGTAGTGGCAGCTCCCTCTTCCTGCCTGTCTCCAGATATGATATTTAAACTTGAGCTTGCTAAAATTGAGGCTAGGAGGCAGGAGAATGAGACTAGGAGGCATGAGATTGAGGTTGAGGCTAGGAAGCATGAGATTGAGGCTGAGTCTAGGAAGCAGGAGAATGAGACTAGGAGGCATGAGGCTGAGCTTAGGTACGACTCAGAGAAATATTGTGCTCAAATAGATTTAGATAAGACTCGTGCAGAGTCGACAGGGATTCGGATGGGCCGTGAGGGCCAAGTAAGAGAACAGTCCTTGTCCCACTTAGTCAAGTTGGTGCCGGCATTTAGTGAAACTGAAGTCACAGAATTTTTTAATCGTTTTGAGAAGAAGTGTAGGGAGCATAATTGGCCTGAAGAGAAGTGGGCAGCTCTAGTCTCCTCAAGACTTACGGGTAAGGGTCTGAAGGCTTATGATGCACTACCTTTAGAGTCTTGCATTGACTACCCAGTATTGAAGAGAGCTGTCCTACGGGCATACGAGTTGCAACCAGAAACATATCGATTGAAGTTTCGGGGTGTTACGAAGACTAGGGAGGCGACCTTTCTTGAACATGCCCGGGACTTAAAAGATGCACTTACAAACTGGACACGTTCTGAGAAAGCTGAGACGGCCGAACAGTTGACTGAGCTGTTTCTGCTCGAGCAGTTTTATAAGTGTACTGGTGCAGATATGACTTTAACTATTAAAGAAAAGAACCCTAAAACTCTACAGGAGGCAGCTGAGATGGCTGACCTCCGGCTATCACTAATTCGTGGGTGCGGGTCTGCCCAGCGTAGTGAGGCAGGTAACAAGGGGCGTGACGCCCCACCCCCCCGAGTTAGTGATATACATTATGCAAACAAGTACAAGAGCTATGATACCAAGACTGACCACAAGACTAGCACCGTCCCATTTAAGAAGGGGCCGGGCCCTTCCCAGTACCAAGGGAAGCCCAGAGGGGAGTTGGAGTGTTATCATTGTCATGAAAAGGGGCACTTTGCAAGAGTCTGTCCTAGCAAACCACCTACAGCAGCTGTGTCTTTGGCCTGCAACATTGGTGTGTCTCCGAAGTCTTCTGAGTTTGCCCGGGGCAGTTCGTCAGAGGCTGAGGCACAGCCAATGCAGAAGCACCTGGGAGGCTCGAACCCTGCTCAGGATGTTTTTTGCGACCATAGAGGACGGGGTTGCGTGATGTGGGCGGGGCGCAAGCATGGAGTAGAGGTCTTGCGTGATACAGGTGCTTCCCAGACTCTGATGAATAACTTGACTGGTTACCCTATAAATGCGGCTCGGGTGGTAGTGGTGCAGGGTATTAATGCAACTCGGTCATACCCGCTGGTGCGGTTGGAGTTGGAGGTGGATGGTGTGACACGTGAATTGGATGTCGGGATTGTGGAGAAACTGCCAGTGGAGGGCGTCGACCTTCTTCTCGGCAACGACTTTGCAATGCCCGCTTCTGAGGTTCTACCCTTAGTCGTTGCCGAGAGGCCGGCCGACGTGAGTGGGGGAGAACAAGAGTGGGTCGAGCGGTGCCAGACACAACCCATGGCGTGTGTTGTCACCCGAGCTCGGGCAGCTAAAGTGTCACAGCCTAGTCCTCCGTCTTCAGACCAGCAGAGGAATGATCAACAGGAGGAGGCTAAAGCTGGAGTTGGTTTTAAGAGTTTTGACTCGGCGGCTCTCCTGGGTGATTCAGTATTGGCACCTATGTTAGAGTCTGGAGAGGCCCCAGGACCTGTCACAGCTAGTGAGGAGGTAGGGCCGGAAGAGACTCCGAGGCAGCAACGTTGCACACGGAGAGAAGAAAGGGTTGCTCAGTTTGATATTGGGGAAGGACTTGGGTTGCTTCGGAAGCATCTAGACAAGTTGGTTCCCTCAGATATTTGTAAACTGCAGTTGGAGGATCCGGAAGTTCAGAAGTGTGGTAATGGTGCTGTCGAGATTAAACACGAGGACGGGAAGCATGTCATGTGAACCTGTTGGAGGAGTTTGTGAGGCAACCACCTGAGCAGCCTACTGTCCCTGCGTTGGTCTGCCGCGGCCAAGGTGGAGAAGGAGAGGGGGGCAGTAGGGCACAGGTGGAGGAGAGTAGGGATTGTTATGTCTCGGCGGAGCCGTGGGCGGGGGACACGAGTCTGGTGGCTGTGGAAGCGCTAGAGCGCCTGCCTGAGCAGCAGTGTGCAGCACTCCAGCACCAGCTCGGTTCATACCCCACTGGTCGTGCCGAGCCCCTGAGTCTCACAACTCGGGCGGTGCAAGATGTTCCACGGGCAGGTCACGTGACTGTTGAAAGACCGTTAGCCTCGTTGTTTCGGTGGTTTAAGGTGGGCGACGAGGCTTTGGCATGGTTGCCAGGTCAGGGTCGACCCATGGCTGCCAAGGGTGGTGGTCAAAAGGAGGACATTGAGCAGATTGGTAAGGTCGGCTGTGGTATCGCAGTGCCCGGTCGTCGCATAGCCTCCCAATGCTGCTCTAGTCTAATGCAACAGCCCTACCATAGACCGACTGTATCTGGCCATGTCGCTGAAAGCGGTGATGCTGCGCAGGCAGATGTCGTCACAAGGAATGCGGGGGTGCGCATGTACGGTATCGGCGGGGAAGCCTTAGCAATAATGAACTGTGGGAGTGACTGCACGGGTGGTACTGATTGTCCCTCTCATGACCTGGCTGTTCTAGGGACGAAGGTGGAGAAGGAGGGAGACTACAGGTTAGAAGCTGCGGTCTCGGCTGGGTTGTGGGAGGGCACTAGGCATGTTGTTCGTGGAGACAGTGCAAGGCAGTTATTTACTAGGCTATGGCAGTACTTTCGCATGTTTGTTGCTTCTCCAGGCCTGATGTACGGGGTAGAATCCGACATGCAGGCTGGAGATAGTGCAAGGCTCAGTTTAATTCCCTACCGTATAAATCCTGCTCGACAGCCTATGGTGCAAGCAGAGCTGGATTACGTGTGGACGAAGGGTCTGAGGGATAAGGAATGTCGTGAGTGGTCGTTGCTTGTAACTTTGTCCGAGCGTGCTAAAGAGGTATGTGGTTTTGTTGTGGACGGGAGTACCTACCAGTGCAATGTTATGCCTGACGGACTTAAGAATGCACTAGCAACGTTTCAGAACCTGATGAATGAAAGTGAAAAGGACGATGATGCGCTGGGGCATTTCGAGGTCTATGTTCCAGCCTATGGTCCGGTCGTTGTAGTTTACCCAGATCATCACCCTCTCAAGATCTTGGACCAGTTTCACAATCGGAATATGAGGCTGACCAGGTGGTCACTAAGGTTATTGGTATATAACCTCGACATACGCCATATTGCCGGTTGTGACAACGTGGTTGCAGATGGTCGTTCAAGGGTATATGATCCTGGGTAGATTGACACACGGGTAGCCTCCTGCTTTAGTTTGAATAGTATTTTGCGCTTGGTGCTTGTTGGCTCGCGGTTGTAGCCCAGCGTATTGGGTCGTAAAGCAGGATTGTTGAGCGTTTGGTATAGAAGAAAAAATAGGCTGCCCTTATAGTGCAGCCGGAAAAAACATATTAAAATATAAAAATCATAAAAAAAACTCTTTCTTTTAATATAGATAATTGTATAAGTTTGTCATAGCCTATAGAGTTTGAGTAGTCCACGAACTATCAAACGGCTGAGCTGCTGTAAGCTCGCTCTGGGAGCATGATATTATGTCTTTTACTATTGTTGGGAGGAGTTATGAAATGTGAATTTTTTTTTTTTATAAGATGTGTTTTAGTGATAAACTCAGCGTTGTTTTAGTGCCATGCGGTCGCTGGGTGTGAGGGGTTTGATGGGGTTCTGTATATCAGATTTTAGCTCAGGGTTGAGCAAGTAAAATCTTGGGGGAGGTGTGACGCATGTCGAGTATGAGCATGCTGTACAGAACGCCCAGTCAGGCCCCACTCTCGCTAGGATCGTCAGGGCAGGAACTTTGGCTGTAGTCTGTGTAGAGTTTCCTAACTTAGTTTATGTGAGCCGTTGTACTATAAGTATTATAAATATGTATTTTGTTTTCATCTGAGTACCGAGTTCTTGTATACCCCGTTATAGCAGATAGAACTCTGGAGGGTAGTGGCGTTTTTTGTTCGGCTGGCAGTACTCTGGGGTTGGGATCGTGTGTTTCCGTTGTGGCAGCGAGCCATACTCGAGTCCTGTGTAAGAGCCCTAGTGTACCCGAGTGCCCGGTCGTAACAGAGGATACAAATACGCATAATTTATATTAAGTAAATTTTATTCAGAAATGTATAGTTAGGGAGATATTGACGATTTTGTGAATGAAATTCTCGATCATCTGTCACCCAATAGTTGCCATCAATCACCAGCAATACAACCGAGGGTATATGAACTCTGAATTTTCGCCTGATTCTTCATTTTGTTCCCGGTCGTCCAGCTTTAAGGTAAGTCTCGTGTGCTCCCATTTTCCCCCATTGTTTCCCCTGAAAATACAAGAAATTAAGGTGTAATAGCTAAATAACGTTACCTATTTACCGCCAAACCCGAATTTGTGGACAAGAGCTTGTTTATTTTCCCATAATACTTCATACTATTGCATTAAATAAGGCTAGAAATGTGATGGGTAAATCTACAGTTATACTACCCCTCCCCCACTACCCCCCACCACCTCCCCCCTTCAAAACACGCCTTTTAGCGTGTTTTTGGATGGTTCAGCAGACGCGGAAACTGGAAAAAAACTTATTTTGATAAAAAATTATCACCAACCAGATAAGAGTTTTTCAGGTAATTTGTTGTAGTTTTTATTTTTTTCTTTGATATACAGTGTTGTTTAATACCGAGGACCGTCGCATTTTAGTATTTTTAACATTAGCCTAACCTAACCTAACTTAACCTAACCTAACCGAAAAGTAACCTGTTTCCGCGACGGTCTAAACTCCCCCTCACGTTCCCTGTTTATGGGTGCGCGACGGTCTAAACCCTGCTCACGTTCCCTGTTTATGGGTTTGCAATACTTCAATGTATCTATTTCAAGTCAAATATACATTTCCGCGCATCATCAAACCATACTAAGTCTACTACTAATAATATTAACCCATTAGTACCAACAGAATAGCGACAAAATAGGGGTAGTATAACTGTAGATTTATCGATGCCTTAATGATAACGTGGATAATTTGGTTAGAATAATTTAATTTATTTTGAAAACTCCGCAAACTAGCGAATCGAAGCCGGCTGACTAGACGCCTTGTGGTTATTGATCATTAAGGGAAGAGTAGATTTTCTGGAACCCCTTCTCCCTCATGTTTAGCCCCATTGCTTTTGAGATACGTTCGCCCCATTAGTTTGGAAATTTGAATAACTTTCGCTTTTTTGTTTTCAATATTAAGACCTTTCGTGCTATTTTGGTGTCAATTTCTTTCCTGGCGAGCGAGAGCAAGCCTGTAATTTAAGAGGAATTGACCTTCGGCCGTGACATTTTTCTACCGAAAAATGTACAAATAAATCTTGAAATACCCCAATAAGGGGTGTACTTTTAAGCTTGGAGGTCTAGCGAGGAAAATAAAACGAATGAATATAATAAATTAATAGATTAACAAAATAGCCACTGTCCCCTTAACCCTTTGAACATTGACCTATTTTCTTCTGGCTATCGTTAGAAGATTTTATAGTCTACGAAAGATGTGTGGGAATCCTAAAAATTATATAGTGTTGATATAGTGCAGTGAAATGCTAGATAATCAACAAACAAGGCAGTAATTTGGGGCAGGAAACAGATTGACCAACCTCCGCCATTTTGGTAACCAGTAGGGTGGTGATCCTCTCTTTACACCAATATATCCATAGATACCACACCCATAACACACATTCGGTAATACTGGTACAGGATATATACTTTACTCCATGGATTTAATTTACAAAAATTAAATCTCGCCCCGTAGTTTGAAAATTGACATCAAAATGGCGGCCAAGGAAAATGATGGCCGTTCTCTCACAGCGCCTCCATTAACCACATGGCAGGTTATATTGTTACAAGGATAAGGCCAGTTTAATTTTGCACCTGGCGGAAAATTCAATTTCTATGCCGCTAAGTTACCAATGCTTAGCGCCAAACTATGAATAGTAGTGGATCTGCATACTATTAATAAAAGTCATAATTAACATTTCGCTATGTCTTGTCGAGTAGTGAACATGGGAGCATGACTATTTACCGCTGGCTGAAATATAACCGACTATGGATTACTTCTTCATGGTGCATTTAGCTCTTCCAATCTATCTAAGTTGAATGTTGCTTATGTTAAACAATTTGTGACTTTAAAGTTTGTTATCGATAATTAATACCATTTTGAAAGTACTCAATGCTTCTGGATCATAATAATGCTAAGGTTTTTATCATTAACATGCTTAGCTACCAAATCTTCGTAATAGCTGAATAATAAAGATAGCTACGGTCGCGCTAATAAGTCATGTCTCCGCTGTCATTTAGTTTGGCTCGCTCTGTGCTGTATTAATGTCTGTCAGATGTTGAATTGGGTGGGTAAGTGTAGGAACATGTTTGTATATTTCACTATGTGAAGAAATGAAGCTTAGATATTGCTGAAACCAATTATTGATCAAAACCTACTTGGTGCCGACACATCACTTATTAGCGCCACTGTACATGCAATCGTCTAATGATAGCCAGAATTATGTTTTTAACACCAACCAACTTATGAATTTATAGAAAGTATACAAAGGAATATATTATTAAAGTGAGAGAATATACCTTTTTGGAAGCACATTATGGTGTGATCCTGTATAGCGGGTAGAACTGTTTTTGAGATGCCTATTTACTAAGAAACATTGAAAAATATCGGTCAATATACAGGAGGCGCTACAATATTGGTAAAAAATTAAGCTCAATAGCATGTGATTAAGCGATTTTTCTCCAAATTATTGAGGTATAAATAAATGTCCACCCGCTACACAAGATTATACCCGAACTTCACATTTAAACAGTGAAATCAACAAATACATGTGGCACTCAGAGGACTGGAACCTAGGACACTCTCACCGAAATTCCGCGCACCTATGCATTACGCACTGGGGAAAATACATCTTCTAAATATACACAAATATAATAATAATGCTAACACAAACAAATTATGGTAAAATTTGAAGAGCCTAAGTTATTTTTGTCGTTTTGTTAGGTTAGGTAAAAAGGTTGTCCGGGGTCTCTTTAATTTTTACCCAAATTATATACAGTATACTTGGCTGATTGAGATATATTTTAACAATGTATTTTTTTCTTTTACAGATGTCGTGAATGATGATGGAAACTTCAACCAGATCCTTCAACCAGTCTACCACTACCATCATCACGGCAACAATTAGCCGTATCCTGTAATCCTAACCATCCCTTCCTTCCATCAGTGTCCTCTGTAAAGGGAAGTTTTAATTTTATTTTTTATATATATTTTTTCGTCCAAAGACCTTCAGTCAAACTTAAATAAAATGCGTCTAAGACCCCCCTTAGAGATAATTTTGTACATTTTTCGATAGAAAAATGTACCAGCCGAAATAATAATAATAATAATAATAATAAGGCCAGTTTCTCATTAATTTCAGGCTCGCTAGCGCTCGCCAGGAACAAAATAAATCGCTATATGGCACAGGTCTTTAGTGCCAAACTAGAAGGTGAACGTCTTAGTCTCAAAATAACCTGGGCTAAGCATGAGGGAGAAAGGGGCCGGAGCAAACTTCCCTTTAATCCTAACCATCCTCCTCTCCCCTTCCTTCCATTATCCTTGTCACCACCTAAACCACCTCCCTTCTACTAACATGTGTACAGACATTACGTTAGATAGGTGGCAAATTTAAGGTAAGATTCTATTTTAATACATTTCAGTGTAAATGATATACTTATTGTTTTGCAATAATTTATATATAAATAAATCTGGTATATATATTGTTTTAAATTTGCTATAACTATAATATTTACAATAACGTAACATCATTTTCGTATAATGAAATATAATATAATTAATCCATGCACTAATCTTTTTCTCCTATCGTCGTTGGCTTCGAATTAGACAAAGTTTCTGGTAGGGATGCTGAGGTTGGGCGGGGAGGGGGGGGGGGGGGGGGGGGTAGAGGGGGGTAGCTCTAGTTAGTTCAAGGGGTAGGGATAGGTAAGAGTCTGTTCTAAGTTAGTTGTTGCTCTATTCGGTTCCCTGAGAGGTTGGTTAGCCGTCTGATAGAGGCTTGGGTAGAAGCTTAGTTAGTTAGATTTAGTTAGTATTGGTTACAATAGTTTGGAGTTTGGTTTTTCTGTTGGTTGAAATCCGGCCGGTAGAATTCTGGTAGTCTGTTCGTTGGTTGTGAAGGTTGCAGGTTTTCAGATGATGTGGCAGCTTGCAGACCCGATGTGGCAGCTTGCAGACCCGATGTGGCAGCTTGCAGACCTATGTTGTTGCTGTCAGAACGGCGCTCCTGAAATAATTAAATATTTTATCAACAGGAATGAGCTGGATGGCCCGACGGAGGAACAACGGTGAAATAAGGTATGCCAGAACCCTGTGACTAATGTGATGTTAAATCTTCCCAACAGGTTAGAGATGAGAGGACCGTCGCGATCTTGCCCGACTTAGCCCGACAGCCTGACTCGACCCGACCCAAGGAATCACGACCACCTTGACTATGGTTGAGATATGTTTTTTTGTTGTTGCAAAAACATATGAATTGATAAAATATTGGCCTAATTGACCACTTGTGAGTTTGAGGCTATAAGGAAGTTTGGGTCGTATACAAAGTTATGAAACAGAAATGCAGTAATGTAATGTAGGTTTTTGATGGATAGAAATATAGAAAGTACGGTGAATTTGGTTTTATGTGTTAAATTGTATATGCAATAAAACTCCTATCTTAGCTCTTAATTCTGATAAATGTCTATATAAAAAACTCCAACTTCCTTATAGATTGAAACTCGCAAGTAGTCAATTCCTGAAGCTGTAATATTAATATTGGATTTTTTAACAGATGTGAGGGAGAGCGGGCCCCTGTATAGTACAGTTGAGGCTCGGCGGAGGGAACACCCTGAAGACAAACTTCAGAAACACAAACCGAGCCTCAACCATCTTCACCAACAAACTAGGGTAAGAACACACCAACATTTTGTTTTTATTTTTTTGGCCTATACCTTCATTAATTCATAAATTCTTAGTTTCCTCGCTAGACATCCATCAAACTTAGAAAAACTTCCCCCCCCCCCCCCCCCCCAGATAAATTTGTAAATTTGTCGGTAGAAAATTTACCGGCCAAAGGCCGATTCCTCTTTCTGTTACAGGCTCGCTATCCAGAAAAAATACACCTAAATGGCACGATAGGTCTTAAAATGTATAACAAAATGGGACGAAAGGTCTTAAAATCGCCAAACAAATGGGCCGAAAGTCTACAAATCTCAAAACTGATAGGACTAAACACTAGGGAGAAAGGGGACCAGAAAACGAGCATCTCCCCTTAATAGGGTTAATGGGTAAGGGTTTATTCATTGGTATATATAGATATAATTATTTGTAAATTTGTTTCCTCCCTAGACTTCCATCAGCTTAAAAAACATCCCCAAGATCCCCTTTAGACAAATTTGTAATTTTTTCGGTAGAAAATTGTCCAGGCCGAAGGCCGGTTCCCCCTACATCACAGGCTTGGTATCACTCGCCAGGAAAATTAGTCTCCTAAATAGCACGAAAGGTCTTAATAATGACAAATAGATTGAAAGTTCTTAAAATCGCCAAAGTAATGGGCTAAACATGAAGGGGACCAGAAAAACGACCCATCTCATCTTAACAATATTAAAAGTTTAGGTTACCATGTGTATAGTTGTCGAAGTTCCCTTAGCCTATCCCATATACTGTATTCATTATATTATGAGCATCTATTTTCTAAAGTTGTGTATTTAGGGTTTGGTTCTCTTTAACAAATTCTGGTGTTCCATTTACTGTATTAATACTAAAACATAGGGTTAATTAAAAATACCTTATTTGCATTCAGAAATAGTAATCAATCTCATAATTACCTCTCCAAAATTAGTTTAATGCCCATAGTTCACTTAAAGACAACTGCAGAGGTTGAAGTAAGTTTCTAAACGCCCCTGATGGTCACAAAGGTGTTTAAGTATCCCAGAAAGGGCGAAAATCGCGTCCTGTGCGTGATGATTTAATAATAATATTGTGGAATTTTGTCAGTAGATAGATTATTTTTACTAGAAATTAGAAATGTAGGGAAGACACAACTTATGATAATGTGACTTAAATCGCTTCAAACTCAGTGTGTCCAGGCATTTTGGCTCGAACGTCCCTTGATTTTGGCCCTGTCACTCTTTCAACTCTAGGGGAGGCACTCGATACAGGCAGCTCTGCCTTTTGTGTCCCTCACTCATAGAAAAAACTAAACATCTGGAAGGGTCAATAACAGTACCCGCCACTGCATTAAAATCTTCCCCCTGCCTAAACCCATACAGTACCAGGGACGTCCTTTTCATCCTATTCTGGCAACTATTAGACTATTTTATACAGCTTAGGAAGGACGTCTAGCAATAAGACTTCAAGCTATCTCAACCAACCCTTTTAACTGCCACAGATCCTTCCGAAGCTGCATAATATCGTCTAAATACAGCTAGAAATTAATATAACACGTCGCTGGTACTCAAAGGGTTAACAAATTCAGAAGTATACAGTATATGCATAAACTACACTGCAGATCATTTCAACAAAAAAGGTACTAAAATATATAACTTATCACTGCAGGCTTATGTATAGTTACCAAAACCTGAACCATGGACAATACGATAAAGGACTGACTAGTTGCTCAACATCACGGTTAAAGGGGATTTTTTTTTTAGTTTGCTCCCCTAGACTTCCATCAAGTCCCCCTTCGAGATAAATTTGTACATTTTTCGGTAGTAAAATATCCCGGTCGAAGGCAGTTTCTTCCAAAATTACAGGCTTGCTATCGTTCGCGAGGAAAAATTAGCTACTTAAATGGCATGACAAGTCACAAAATTGACTAATTGGGGCAAAAAGTCTTGTAATAGTCAAAACGAAAAGTAGACTGTCATAAAATCTCAAACAGAGCTAAAAATTAGGGCGAAGGAGTCTAGAAAAAGGCCTTATTGCAGTGGTGACTAGTTATTAGCGTTATACATCAGGATGTTAACTAATACTAACCTAATGTTTCAGATGTATGATAGACGTCCAGCCTGAGGAGGACAACCGACGGATGGTGAGACTCGTGGACCAACAGCTCTCATCAACCACGACTGTAATACGGGTCTGTCACTAAAATGTTTTAATACGATCTTATTATGAAAGCCTATGCAATGTAATATTTTGAAGTTTGGTCTACAAAGTCAGTTTAAATTAATAAAACTACTAATTTAATAGCTATGGATACTGAATTAATGATTGGTGCCCTGTTGACCTGAAGAATAATTGTCCTGGAGTACACACAGGCGGCTGGTTTCTGTCTTAGTGGACGTAGCCTTTATAACTTCCTAAATATTTAACTGTTGTGCCTTATCCCCCAAAGTAGGATTAATTTTGCTGGCTACAGTTTAAAATATCATTGTAACTGGTCGACGATATCCCATAATCCTAAAATTTAAGTTAGAAATGTTCATCACAATTCTCAAAATGGGATTTGGTGACTTTCAGTTCAGTTATTACCATGGTATATGGTAGTTTGAAATGTGTACATCCTGGAATTTCGAAGCTAGTTTGTATAACTTTAATTTGTCAAAACTCCTTGGTTAAATTATTATAAGATTATAATCATTATATACTTAACCTACATTGGTCAAAAAAACTGAATGACAAATTGGCTTAAGTAGACCAGTTTAGTAATGCCTAAGAAACTTCAAAATATTCCATAGACTTATCATAAGTGGTGGACAGGGTATAGGCAGCAGCTTTATCTAAACAATTTAAAGTATTTCGTACACATGGCAACACTGATTTAATTGAATTATCCTGCAACAGATACTTTCCAAACTGAGACCTTAGGAAATGGGTGAATGGTGAAACAGGCTAAATTAACTAGACACGGTTCACTATAGGTAGGCAGAGATATTTAAGTAATAGAGTATATTTAGTAAACATAATTTTAAATTTAATTTAAAGTTATTGTATTTAATTCGGCATTTAACTATTGTCGGTATTCAATTTAGGATGGCAATTTAAGTCGAGGCATTAGTTTCAAGCTAAAAGTAGCCTACTGAAGAATTTATCGTGAATTAAGATACCAAACTTTTAGTCTTGGACACTTAAATAATATTAGCGCTACTGAATCAGCTGATGTGGAGAACTGGCGCTTATGACAATATAAACCAATAATTTTAATTGTAATTAAATAAATAGTCATTGACTTTCAATCGTGACTATTTCTTGATCAATGCTACAACCAGATAATTTGTTTAATTAGTTTTGGAAGAACTACTGGAAATGAAAGGGCTAACAAATATTTAAATGTATCTTCTTAATCTGACAGGCTTTTCCTAGGTTGAAGAAAATCTCGAGGTAGCAAAATATAATTCAATTTGGCGTAATTTCATTGAAAGCATTAAGTTTGATGATCAGGTAAAACAATATTTTGGCTTTCACAAGACTATAATATAGATTGGTTATGGACCACAAGGAATCAATAGGGTACACTTTATATCTACCCTTAGAATCCAACAGGTCCTTCCTAAACTGAGTAAAATTGTTTACGGGTAGCCAGAATAAAATAGATAACCGTAGTGACTTGTTTTTAATAATGCTACTGACAGGTTTCACTAAGCTCTGGGAATCAGTCCTAAGACCATCGAATTCAAGCTCAAATTCTGACAGGTTATTTCTAAGTTAACTAAAATTGTCTGGAGGTAGCAATGATCAAATCGAAATTGTTAAAGTAACCGAGTAATTTTTGCCATGGTCATCCTTTAGTGGGTGTTTCTCAGTCTTGAATACATCAACATAGGTTATGATTGACTGATATTATAATATTGGTAAATCGAAGTTGTATATTGATAGCTCTTCCCTTGTTTATTAGATCTACCTTTCTATCCTTAGATGGGCGTGTCATTAACAATATGCTTTCAATGGTTAAATTATTAGTCTTGATAGCGTAATGCATAAATGTGCAGAATTTCGGTGAGTATCCTAGGTTAGTCTTTGGAGTGCCACATGTATTTGTTGAGTTTAGAAGTTGGTTGGTAAACAAAATATGAATTACCCTGTTCATACATTCTTTAAATTGTTATATCAGTGTTGCCAAATTTACGAATTTCCTTTAGTTCGATCTAGAAAAATGCTGCCAGTTAGTCGAAACCAAAATAGTTCGCCCAAAATCCTGCTCAAATACAGTGCTATTATAAGTTACTAGACTTTTCTTCATATGCTTCTAGCAGCATGTGACTAGCAAGATTTGTTTAATGTCATAAGTATCGGCGAACTATTTATATTGACTGTACCCTTGTTAATATTAGTATGTAGTCAATTAGTTCTTATACAGTAAGTTTTATACTAATGAGCAAAACACTGGAGACTAAGAAACTAGTAATATAATTTGAGATTTACCATACAACTGCATAGTTTCACTTTTATGTGACCAATATAACTGAATAAATCTTATTTAACCTGCTGACATGCCACTGCAGATGAAGATTATCATAGACCAGCTTAGAGTAAACTCAATATCGGTATGACCTTGTAAGTGTCCAAAGTAATCCTAGATAACCATCTATATATACTCGTAAATCCATGTAGCATACTTTGCAAATTTGTCCTTCAATGGCGAACAATATAATAGGAGCGGAATTTCTGTGTGAGTACCCTAGGTTCGAGTCCTTGGAGTGCCACATGTATTTGTTGATTTCAGTAATTGCGTTTATAAGTAAAGTTGGTAATAATAGGTAAACCAGGCTTCATATAATGCCAGATAC
>JBAKBP010001255.1:0-222200 GCA_037953745.1 Lithodes maja
CTCCCATTGGCCATTGGATATAGGCCCCTGGGGCTAGCTGTGCTCCAATTGGCCTGTGTAAACAGGCCACAGGGGCTAGCTGCGCTCCCATTGGCTGTTTGAAATAGGCCCCGGGGACTATGCTGCGCTCCCATTGGCCGTTGGAGACAGGACCCGGCGCTAGCTGCGCTCCCATTGGCCGTTGGAAACAAGCCCGAGGGGCTAGGTGCGCTACCATTGGAAATAGGCCCCTGGGGCTAGCTGGGCTCCCATTGGCTGTTGGAAATAGGCCCAGGGTGCTAGCTGCGCTCCCATTGGCCATTTGACACAGGCCCCGGTGGCTAGCTGAGCTCCCATTTTCCGTTGAAAACAGGCCCCGGGGGCTAGCTGCGCTCCCCTTGACCATTGAAACAGGTCCCGGGGGCTAGCTGCGCTCCCATTGGCCTTTGGAAACAGGCCCAGGGGGCTAGCTGTGCTCCCATTGGCCGTTGAAAACAGGCCACGGGGGCTAGCTGCGCTCCCATTGGCCGTTGAGAACAGGCCCTGGGGGCTAGCTGCGCTTCCATTGGCCATTTGAAACAGGCCCCGGCGGCTATCTGCACTCCCATTGGCCGTTGAAAACAGGCCCCTGGGGATAGCTGCGCTCCAATTGGCCGTTCAAAATAGGGCCTGGGGGCTAACTGCGTTCGCATTGGCCATCGGAAAAAAGAACCGGGGGCTAGTTGCACTCCCATTGGCCATAGGAAAAAGGCCCTGGGGGCTAGATGCGCTCCATTTGGCTGTTGGAAATAGGCCCGGGGGCTAGCTGCGCTCCCATTGGCCGTTGGAAATAAGCCCCGGGTGCTAACTGTACTCCTATTGGCCGTTGGAAATAGGGCCCGGGGGCTAGCTGCTCTCCAATTGGCCGTTGGAAATAAGCCCCTGAGGCTAGCTGCGCTCCCATTGGCCGTTGGAAATGGGCCCCGGGGTCAGTCTGCACTCCCATTGGCCATTAGAAATAGGCCCCGGAGCCTAGCTGCTCTCCCATTGGCAGATGAAAACATGCCCTGGGGGCTAACTGTGCTCCCATTGGCCACAGGACTTAGGCCCCTGGGGCTAGATGCGCTCCCATTGGCCATTGGACATAGGCCCCGGGGGCTAGCTGAGCTCCCATTGGCCGTTGGAAATAGGTCCCGAGGGATGGCGACGCTCCCATTGGCCATTGGAAACAGGCCCCGGGGCTAGCTGCGCTCCCATTGGCCGTTAGCAGCAGGCCCCGGGGGCTAGCTGTGCTTCCATTGGCTGTTGGAAACCGGCCCCGGGGGTTAGCTGCTCTCCCATTGGCCGTTGGAAATAGGGCCCGGGTAATAGCTGCGCTCCCATTGGTCATTGGAAACAGGCCTCGGGGGATAGCTGCACTCCCATTGGCCTTAGGAAACAGGCTCCGGGGGCTAGCTGCGCTCCCATTGGCCCTTGGAAACAGGCCCCGGGGGGTAGCTGCACTCCCATTGGCCATTGGAAACAGGCCCAGGGGGCTAGCTGCGCTCCCTGTGGCCGTTGGAAATAGGCCCTGGGGGCTAGCTGCTTACCCATTGGCCATTGGAAATAGGTCCCGAGGGCTAGCTTCGCTCCACATTGGCAGTTGGAAACAGGCATTGGGGGATAGCTGTGCTCCCATTGGCCATGTGACGTAAGCCCCTGGGGCTAGTTGCGCTCCCATTGGCCGTTGGAAACAGGCCCTGGAGACTATCTGCGCTCCCATTGGCCGTTGGCAACAGGCCCCGAGTGCTAGCTGCGCTCTCATTGGCCTTTGGAAACAGGCCCCAGGGGCTAGCTGCGCTCCCTTTGGCCATTGGAAATAGGCCCCTAGTGCTAACTGCGCTCCCCTAGGCAGTAGGAAACATGCCCTGGGGGCTAGCTGCACTACCATTGGCCGTTGAAAACAGGTCCTGGGGGCTAGCTGTGCTCCCATTGGCCGTTGGAAACAGGCCCCGGGGGCTAGCTGCGCTCCCATGCCATTCAAAACAGACCCTGGGGGCTAGCTATGCTCTGATTGGCCGTTTGAAACAGGCCCCGGGGGATAGCTGCACTCCCATTGGCCGTTGAAAACAGGCCCCTGGTCTAGCTGCGCTCCAATTGGCCGTTGGAAAAAGCCCCCGGGGGCTAGCTGCGCTCCATTTGGCTGTTGGAAATAGGCCCGGGGGCTAGCTGCGCTCCCATTGGCCGTTGGATATAGGCCCTTGGGGCTGGCTGTGCGCCAATTGGCCAGTGTAAACAGGCCATGTGGGCTAGCTGCACTCCCATTGGCTGTTTGAAATAGGCCCCGGGGACTAGCTGTGCTCCCATTGGCAGTTGGAAACAAGCCCCAGGAGCTAGCTGTGCTGCAATTGGCCGTTGGAAACAGGCCCCGAGGGCTAGCTGCGCTCCGATTTACCGTTGGAAATAGGCCCCAGTGGCTAGCTGCGCTCCCATTGACCGTTGGAAATTAGGGCCCGGGGGCTAAATGTGCTCCAATTAGCCGTTGGAAATAGGGCCCGTGGGCTAGCTGCGCTCCCATTGGCCATTGGAAAAAAGCCCCGAGGGCTAGCTGCACTCCCATTGGCCGTTGGATATGGGACCCGAGGTCTAGCTGCACTCCCATTGGCCATTAGAAATAGGCCCCGGGGGCTAGCTGCTCTCCCATTGGCAGTTGAAAACAGGCATTGGGGGCTAACTGTGCTCCCATTGGCCGCTGGACTTAGGCCCATGGGGCTAATTGCGCTCCCATTGGCCGTTGGACATAGGCCCTGGAGGCTAGCTGCACTCCCATTGGCAGTTGGAAATAGGTCCCGAGGGATGGCGACGCTCCCAATGGCTGTTGGAAACAAGCCCCGGGGCTAGCTGCGCTCCCATTGGCCTTTGGCAGCAGTCCCCGGGGGCTAGCTGCGACCCCATTGGCTGTTGGAAACCAGCCCCGGTAGCTAGCTGCGCTCTCATTGGCCGTTGGAAATAGGCACCGGGGAATAGCTGCGCTCCCATTGGTCATTGGAAACAGGCCCCGGGGGATAGCTGCGCTCACATTGGCCATTGGAAACAGGTCCCGGGGGCTAGCTGCGCTCCCATTGATCATTGGAAACAGGCCCCGGGGGCTAGCTTCGCTCCCATTGGCAGTTGCAAACAGGCATTGGGGGCTAGCTATGCTCCCATTGGCCGTGTGACGTAGGCCCCTGGGGCTAGTTGCGCTCCCATTGGCCGTTGGAAACAGGCCCTGGAGACTAGCTGCGCTCCCATTGGCCTTTGGGAACAGGCCCCGAGTGCTAGCTGCGCTCTCATTGGCCTTTGGAAACAGGCCCCAGGGGCTAGCTGCACTCCCATTGGCCATTGGAAATAGGCCCCTGGGGCTAACTGCGCTCCCATTGGCAGTAGGAAACATGCCCTGGGGGCTAGCTGCACTACCATTGGCCGTTGAAAACAGGCCCTGGGGGTTAGCTGCGATCCCATTGGCCGGTGGAAACAGGCCCCGGGGGCTAGCTGCACTCCCATGCCATTCAAAACAGACCCTAGGGGCTAGCTATGCTCTGATTGGCCGTTTAAAACAGGCCCCGGAGGCTATCTGCACTCCCATGGGCCGTTGAAAACAGGCCCCGGGTCTAGCTGCGCTCCAATTGGCCATTGGAAAAAGCCCCCGGGGGCTAGCTGTGCTCCATTTGGCTGTTGGAAATAGGCCCGGGGGCTAGCTGTGCTCCCATTGGTCGTTGGATATAGGCACCGGGGAATAGCTGCGCTCCCATTGGTCGTTGGAAACAGGCCCCGGGGCTAGCTGCGCTCCCATTGGCTGTTGGAAACCGGCCCCGGTAGCTAGCTGCGCTCCCATTGGCCGTTAAAAATAGGCCCCGGGAATACCTGCGCTCCCATTGGTCGTTGGAAACAGGCCCCGGGGGATAGCTGCGCTCACATTGGCCATTGGAAACAGGCCCCGGGGGCTAGCTGCGCTCCCATTGGCCATTGGAAACAGACCCCAGGGCTAGCTGCACTCCCATTGGCCGTTGGAAACAGGCCCAGGGGGCTAGCTGCGCTCCCTGTGGCCGTTGGAAATAGGCCCCGGGGGCTAGCTGCTCACCCATTTGTAACGTTCTGCCTCTTACACTCTTACACTCGGGGTGCTAGCTGCGCTCCAATAGGCCGATGAAATAAGGCCCCGGGTGGTAGCTGTGCTCCCATTGGCCGTTGGGAACAGGCCCCGAGTGCTAGCTGCGCTCTCATTGGCCTTTGGAAACAGGCCCCAGGGGCTAGCTGCGCTCCCATTGGCCATTGGAAATAGGCCCCTGGGGCTAACTGCGCTCCCATTGACAGTAGGAAACATGCCGAGGGGGCTAGCTGCACTACCATTGGCCGTTGAAAACAGGGCCTGGGGGCTAGCTGCGCTCCAATTGACCGTTGGAAACAGGCCCCGGGGGCTAGCTGCACTCCCATGCCATTCAAAACAGACCCTGGGGCCTAGCTATGCTCTGATTGGCCGCTTGAAACAGGCCCCGGGGGCTAGCTGCACTCCCATTGGCCGTTGAAAACAGGCCGCGGGTCTACCTGCGCTCCAATTGGCCATTGGAAAAAGCCCCCAGGGGCTAGCTGCGCTCCATTTGGCTGTTGGAAATAGGCACAGGGGCTAGCTGCGCTCCCATTGGCTGTTGGATATAGGCCCCGGGGGCTAGCTGTACTCGTATTGGCCGTTGGAAATAGGGCCCGGGGGCTAGCTTATCTCCCATTGGCCATTGGAAATAAACCCATGGGGCTAGCTGCGCGCCCATTGGCCGTTGGAAATGGGCCCCGGGGTCTAGCTGGACTCCCATTGGCCATTAGAAATAGGCCCCGGGGGCTAGCTGCTCTCCCATTGGCAGTTGAAAACAGGCATTGGGGGCTAACTGTGCTCCCATTGGCCGCTGGACTTAGGCCCCTGGGGCTAGTTGCGCTCCCATTGGCCATTGGACATAGGCCCTGGGGGCTAGCTGCGTTCCCACTGGCCGTTGGAAGTAGGTCCCGAGGGATGGCGACGCTCCCAATGGCTGTTGGAAACAGGCCCCGGGGCTAGCTGCGCTCCCATTGTCCTTTGCCAGCAGGCCCCGGGGGCTAGCTGCGCTCCCATTGGCTGTTGGAAACCGGCCCCGGTAGCTAGCTGCGCTCCCATTGGCCGTTGGAAATAGGCCCCGGGGAATAGCTGCGATCCCATTGGTCGTTGGAAACAGGGCCCCGGGGATAGCTGCGCTCAAATTGGCCATTGGAAACAGGCCCTGGGGGCTAGCTGCGCTCTCATTGGCCATTGGAAACAGGCCCCGGGGGCTAGCTGCACTCCCATTGGCCATTGGAAACAGGCCCAGGAGGCTAGCTGCGCTCCCTGTGGCCATTGGAAATAGGCCCCGGGGGTTGGCTGCTCACCCATTTGTAACGTTCTGCTTCTTACACTCCTACACTCGGGGTGCTAGCTGCGCTCCAATAGGCCGATGAAATATGGCCCCGGGGGGTAGCTGCGCTCTCATTGGCAGTTGAAAACAGGACCCGGGGTCTAGCGGAGCTCCTATAGGCCGTTGGAAACAGGCCCCGGTGGCTAGCTGCGCTCCCATTAGCCGTCGGAAACAGGCCCCAGGGCTGGCTTTGCTCCCATTGGCTGTTGTAAATAGGCTCCGGAATATGGCTGCGCTCCCATTGGCCATTGGAAATAGTCCCCGGCGGCCAGCTACGCTCCCATTGGCCGTTGGAAACAGGCCCTAGGGGCTAGCTGCGCTCCCATTGTTCGTTGGAAACAGGACCTTGGGGGCAAGCGGAGCTCCCATAGGCCGTTGGAAACAGGCTCCGGTGGCTAGCTGTGCTCCCATTAGCCGTCGGAATCAGGCCCCGGGGCTAGCTGCACTCCCATTGGCTGTTTAAATAGGCCCAGGGATAAAGCTGTGCTCCCATTGGCCATTGGAAACAGGCCCCGGGGGCCAGCTGTGCTCCCATTGGCTGTAGGAAACAGACCCTAGGGGCTAGCTGCACTCCCTTTGGCCATTGGATATAAGCCCCGGGGGCTAGCTGCGCTCCCATTGGCCGTTGGAAACAGGCCCCGGGGGCTAGCTGCACTCCCATTGGCCAATGGAAACAGGCCCAGGGGGTTACCTGCACTCCCTTTGGCCGTTGGAAATAGGCCCCGGGGGCTAGCTGCTAGTCCATTGGCCGTTGGAAATAGTCCCCGCGGGCTAGCTGCGCTCCCATTGGCTGTTGGACATAGGCCCCGGGGGCTATGACCTACCATTGGCCATTTGACATGGGCCCTGGGGGCTAGGTGAGCTCCCATTGGCTGTTGGACATAGGCCCAGGGGGCTCGCTGCGCTCCCATTGGCCAGGGGTAGGTACCAGGGGCTAGCTGCGCTACCATTGGCCGTTAGAAAAAGGCTCCGGGGGCTAGCTGCGCTCCCATTGGCCGTTGGATATAGGCCCCTGGGGCTAGCTGTGCTCCAATTGGCCGGTGTAAATAGGCCACAGGGGATAGCTGCGCTCCCATTGGCTGTTTGAAATAAGCCCCGGGGACTATGCTGCGCTCCCATTGGCCGTTGGAAACAGGACCCGGGGCTAGCTGCGCTCCCATTGGCCGTTGGAAACAAGCCCAAGGGGCTAGGTGCGCTACCATTGGCCATTGGAAATAGGCCCCTGGGGCTAGCTGGGCTCCCATTGGCTGATGGAATTAGGCCCAGGGTGCTAGCTGCGCTCCCATTGGCTGTTTGACACAGGCCCCGGGGGCTAGCTGCGCTCCCCTTGACCATTGGAAACAGGCCCCGGGGGCTAGCTGCGCTCCCATTGGCCATTGGAAACAGGCCCAGGGGGCTAGCTGTGCTCCCATTGGCCGTTGGAAACAGGCCCTGGAGACTAGCTGCGGTCCCATTGGCCTTTGGGAACAGGCCCCGAGTGCTAGCTGCGCTCTCATTGGCCTTTGGAAACAGGCCCCAGGGGCTAGCTGCACTCCCATTGGCCATTGGAAATAGGCCCCTGGGGCTAACTGCGCTCCCATTGGCAGTAGGAAACATGCCCTGGGGGCTAGCTGCACTACCATTGGCCGTTGAAAACAGGCCCTGGGGGTTAGCTGCGCTCCCATTGGCCGGTGGAAACAGGCCCCGGGGGCTAGCTGCATTCCCATGCCATTCAAAACAGACCCTGGGGGCTAGCTATGCTCTGATTGGCCGTTTAAAACAGGCCCCGGAGGCTAGCTGCACTCCCATGGGCCGTTGAAAACAGGCCCCGGGTCTAGCTGCGCTCCAATTGGCCATTGGAAAAAGCCCCCGGGGGCTAGCTGTGCTCCATTTGGCTGTTGGAAATAGGCCCGGGGGCTAGCTGTGCTCCCATTGGTCGTTGGATATAGGCACCGGGGAATAGCTGCGCTCCCATTGGTCGTTGGAAACAGGCCCCGGGGCTAGCTGCGCTCCCATTGGCTGTTGGAAACTGGCCCCGGTAGCTAGCTGCGCTCCCATTGGCCGTTAAAAATAGGCCCCGGGAATACCTGCGCTCCCATTGGTCGTTGGAAACAGGCCCCGGGGGATAGCTGCGCTCACATTGGCCATTGGAAACAGGCCCCGGGGGCTAGCTGCGCTCCCATTGGCCATTGGAAACAGACCCCAGGGCTAGCTGCACTCCCATTGGCCGTTGGAAACAGGCCCAGGGGGCTAGCTGCGCTCCCTGTGGCCGTTGGAAATAGGCCCCGGGGGCTAGCTGCTCACCCATTTGTAACGTTCTGCCTCTTACACTCTTACACTCGGGGTGCTAGCTGCGCTCCAATAGGCCGATGAAATAAGGCCCCGGGTGGTAGCTGTGCTCCCATTGGCCGTTGGGAACAGGCCCCGAGTGCTAGCTGCGCTCTCATTGGCCTTTGGAAACAGGCCCCAGGGGCTAGCTGCGCTCCCATTGGCCATTGGAAATAGGCCCCTGGGGCTAACTGCGCTCCCATTGACAGTAGGAAACATGCCGAGGGGGCTAGCTGCACTACCATTGGCCGTTGAAAACAGGGCCTGGGGGCTAGCTGCGCTCCAATTGACCGTTGGAAACAGGCCCCGGGGGCTAGCTGCACTCCCATGCCATTCAAAACAGACCCTGGGGCCTAGCTATGCTCTGATTGGCCGCTTGAAACAGGCCCCGGGGGCTAGCTGCACTCCCATTGGCCGTTGAAAACAGGCCACGGGTCTACCTGCGCTCCAATTGGCCGTTGGAAAAAGCCCCCAGGGGCTAGCTGCGCTCCATTTGGCTGTTGGAAATAGGCACAGGGGCTAGCTGCGCTCCCATTGGCTGTTGGATATAGGCCCCGGGGGCTAGCTGTACTCGTATTGGCCGTTGGAAATAGGGCCCGGGGGCTAGCTTATCTCCCATTGGCCATTGGAAATAAACCCATGGGGCTAGCTGCGCGCCCATTGGCCGTTGGAAATGGGCCCCGGGGTCTAGCTGGACTCCCATTGGCCATTAGAAATAGGCCCCGGGGGCTAGCTGCTCTCCCATTGGCAGTTGAAAACAGGCATTGGGGGCTAACTGTGCTCCCATTGGCCGCTGGACTTAGGCCCCTGGGGCTAGTTGCGCTCCCATTGGCCGTTGGACATAGGCCCTGGGGGCTAGCTGCGTTCCCACTGGCCGTTGGAAATAGGTCCCGAGGGATGGCGACGCTCCCAATGGCTGTTGGAAACAGGCCCCGGGGCTAGCTGCGCTCCCATTGTCCTTTGCCAGCAGGCCCCGGGGGCTAGCTGCGCTCCCATTGGCTGTTGGAAACCGGCCCCGGTAGCTAGCTGCGCTCCCATTGGCCGTTGGAAATAGGCCCCGGGGAATAGCTGCGCTCCCATTGGTCGTTGGAAACAGGCCCCGGGGGATAGCTGCGCTCACATTGGCCATTGGCAACAGGCCCTGGGGGCTAGCTGCGCTCTCATTGGCCATTGGAAACAGGCCCCGGGGGCTAGCTGCACTCCCATTGGCCATTGGAAACAGGCCCAGGGGGCTAGCTGCGCTCCCTGTGGCCATTGGAAATAGGCCCCGGGGGTTGGCTGCTCACCCATTTGTAACGTTCTGCTTCTTACACTCCTACACTCGGGGTGCTAGCTGCGCTCCAATAGGCCGATGAAATATGTCCCCGGGGGGTAGCTGCGCTCTCATTGGCAGTTGAAAACAGGACCCGGGGTCTAGCGGAGCTCCTATAGGCCGTTGGAAACAGGCCCCGGTGGCTAGCTGCGCTCCCATTAGCCGTCGGAAACAGGCCCCAGGGCTAGCTTTGCTCCCATTGGCTGTTGTAAATTGGCTCCGGAATATAGCTGCGCTCCCATTGGCCATTGGAAATAGTCCCCGGCGGCCAGCTACGCTCCCATTGGCCGTTGGAAACAGGCCCTAGGGGCTAGCTGCGCTCCCATTGTTCGTTGGAAACAGGACCTGGGGGCAAGCGGAGCTCCCATAGGCCGTTGGAAACAGGCTCCGGTGGCTAGCTGCGCTCCCATTAGCCGTCGGAATCAGGCCCCGGGGCTAGCTGCACTCCCATTGGCTGTTTAAATAGGCCCAGGGATAAAGCTGTGCTCCCATTGGCCATTGGAAACAGGCCCCGGGGGCCAGCTGTGCTCCCATTGGCTGTAGGAAACAGACCCTAGGGGCTAGCTGCACTCCCTTTGGCCATTGGATATAAGCCCCGGGGGCTAGCTGCACTCCCATTGGCCGTTGGAAACAGGCCCCGGGGGCTAGCTGCACTCCCATTGGCCAATGGAAACAGGCCCAGGGGGTTACCTGCACTCCCTTTGGCCGTTGGAAATAGGCCCCGGGGGCTAGCTGCTAGTCCATTGGCCGTTGGAAATAGTCCCCGCGGGCTAGCTGCGCTCCCATTGGCTGTTGGACATAGGCCCCGGGGGCTATGACCTCCCATTGGCCATTTGACATGGGCCCTGGGGGCTAGGTGAGCTCCCATTGGCTGTTGGACATAGGCCCAGGGGGCTCGCTGCACTCCCATTGGCCAGGGGTAGGTACCAGGGGCTAGCTGCGCTACCATTGGCCGTTAGAAAAAGGCTCCGGGGGCTAGCTGCGCTCCCATTGGCCGTTGGATATAGGCCCCTGGGGCTAGCTGTGCTCCAATTGGCCGGTGTAAATAGGCCACAGGGGATAGCTGCGCTCCCATTGGCTGTTTGAAATAAGCCCCGGGGACTATGCTGCGCTCCCATTGGCCGTTGGAAACAGGACCCGGGGCTAGCTGCGCTCCCATTGGCCGTTGGAAA
Organism: Lithodes maja; assembly: GCA_037953745.1. Taxonomy (NCBI): domain Eukaryota; kingdom Metazoa; phylum Arthropoda; class Malacostraca; order Decapoda; family Lithodidae; genus Lithodes; species Lithodes maja. The sequence goes on from JBAKBP010001255.1 coordinate 10,185, forward strand.
CAAGCCCAAGGGGCTAGGTGCGCTACCATTGGCCATTGGAAATAGGCCCCTGGGGCTAGCTGGGCTCCCATTGGCTGATGGAATTAGGCCCAGGGTGCTAGCTGCGCTCCCATTGGCTGTTTGACACAGGCCCCGGGGGCTAGCTGCGCTCCCCTTGACCATTGGAAACAGGCCCCGGGGGCTAGCTGCGCTCCCATTGGCCATTGGAAACAGGCCCAGGGGGCTAGCTGTGCTCCCATTGGCCGTTGCAAACAGGCCACGGGGGCTAGCTGTGCTCCCATTGGCTGTTGGAAATAGGCCCCTGGGGCTAGCTGGGCTCCCATTGGCTGTTGGAAATTGGCCCAGGGTGCTAGCTGCGCTCCCATTGGCCATTTGACACAGGCCCCGGTGGCTAGCTGAGCTCCCATTTTCCGTTGAAAACAGGCCCCGGGGCCTAGCTGCGCTCCCCTTGACCATTGAAACAGGCCCCGGGGGCTAGCTGCGCTCCCATTGGCCTTTGGGTACAGGCCCAGGGGGCTAGCTGTGCTCCCATTGGCCGTTGGAAACAGGCCCCGGGGGCTAGATGCGCTCCCATAGGCTGTTGGAAACAGGCCCCGGTAGCCAGCTGCGCTCCCATTGGCCGTCGGAAACAGGCGCCGGGGCCTAGCTGCGCTCCAATTGGCTGGTGTAAAAAGTCCCCGGGGGCTAGCTGCGCTCCCATTGGCTGTTTGAAATAGGCCCCGGGGCCTAGCTGCGCTCCCTTTGGCCGTTGGAAATAGGGTCTGGGGGCTAGCTGCGCTCCCATTGGCCGTTGGAAACAGGCCTCTGGGGCTAGCTGTGCTCCCATTGGCCATTGGAAATAGGACTGGGGGCTAGCTGCACTCCCATTGGCCGTCTGAAACAGGCCACGGGGGGTAGCTGCGCTCCCATTGGCTGTTGGAAACAGGCCCCGGGGGTTAGCTGCGCTCCCATTGGCCGTTGGATATAGGCCCCTGGGGCTAGCTGCGCTCCCATTGGCTGGTGTAAACAGGCCACAAGGGCTAGCTGCTCTCCCATTGGCTGTTTGAAATAGGTCCCGGGGGCTAGCTGCGCTCCCATTGGACGTTGGAAACAGGCCCCGGGGGCTAGCTGCGCTCCCATTGGCCATTGGAAATAGGCCCCGGGTGTTAGCTGCGCTCCCATTGGCCGTTGGAAACAGGCCCCTGGGCCAAGCTGCACTTCTATTGGCCGTTGGAAAAAGGCCCCGGGGACTAGCTGCGATCCTATTGGCCGCTTAGAACAGGCCCCTTGGGCTAGCTGCGCTCATATTGGCCGTTTGAAACAGGTAAAGAAGGCTAGTGCGCTCCCATTGACCGTTGGAAACAGGCCCTGGGGCTAGCTGTGCTCCCATTGGCAGTTGGAAACTGGCCCAGGGGGCTAGCTGCGCTTCCATTGCCTGTTGGAAACAGGCCCAGGGGGCTAGCTGCGCTCCCAATGGCCATTGAAAACAGGCCCCTGGGGCTAGCTGCGCTCCCTTTGGCCATTGGAAACATCCCCCGGGGGCTAGCGGAGCTCCCATAGGCCATTGGAAACAGGCCCCGGTGGCTAGCTGCGCTCCCATCAGCCGTCGGAACCAGGCCCCAGGGCTAGCTTTGCTCCCATTGGCTGTTGTAAATAGGCTCCGGAATATAGCTGCGCTCCCATTGGCCATTGGAAATAGTCCCCGGGGGCCAGCTACGCTCCCATTGGCCGTTGGAAACAGGCTCTAGGGGCTAGCTGCGCTCCCATTGGCTGTTGGAAACAGGACCTGGGGGCTAGCGGAGCTCCCATAGGCCGTTGGAAACAGGCCCCGGTGGCTAGCTGCGCTCCCGTTAGCCGCCGGAATCAGGCCCCGGGGCTAGCTGCACTCCCATTGGCTGTTTAAATAGGCCCCGGGATAAAGCTGCGCTCCCATTGGCCATTGGAAACAGGCCCCCGGGGCCAGCTGCACTCCCATTGGCTGTAGGAAACAGGCCCAAGGGGCTAAGGCACTCCCTTTGGCCGTTGGATATAGGTCCCGGGGGCTAGCTGCGCTCCCATTGGCCGTTGGAAACAGGCCCCAGGGGCTAGCTGCACTCCCATTGGCCAATGGAAACAGGCCCAGGGGGTTAGCTGCACTCCCTTTGGCCGTTGGAAATAGGCCCCGGGGGCTAGCTACTAGCCCATTGGCCGTTGGAAATAGTCCCCGGGGGCTAACTGCGCTCCCACTGGCTGTTGGACATAGGCCCCGGGGGCAAGCCGAGTTCCCATTGGCCATTTGACATGGGCCCTGGGGGCTAGGTGAGCTCCCATTGGCTGTTTGGACATAGGCCCAGTGGGCTCGCTGCGCTCCCATTGGCCGAGAGTAGGTACCAGGGGCTAGCTGCGCTACCATTGGCCGTTGGAAAAAGGCTCCGGGGGCTAGCTGCGCTCCCATTGGCCGTTGGATATAGGCCTCTGGAGCGAGCTGTGCTCCAATTGGCCGGTGTAAACAGGCCACGGGGGCTAGCTGCGCTCCCATTGGCTGTTTGAAATAGGCCCCGGGGACTATGCTGCGCTCCCATTGGCCGTTGGAGACAGGACCCGGCGCTAGCTGCGCTCCCATTGGCCGTTGGAAACAAGCCCCAGGGGCTAGGTGCGCTACCATTGGCCGATGGAAATAGGCCCCTGGGGCTAGCTGGGCTCCCGTTAGCCGTCGGAATCAGGCCCCGGGGCTAGCTGCACTCCCATTGGCTGATTATATAGGCCCCGGGATAAAGCTGCGCTTCCATTGGCCATTGGAAACAGGCCCCCGGGGCCAGCTGCACTCCCATTGGCTGTAGGAAACAGGCCCAAGGGGCTAAAGCGCTCCCTTTGGCCGTTGGATATAGGTCCCGGGGACTAGCTGCGCTCCCATTGGCCGTTGGAAACAGGCCCCGGGGACTAGCTGCACTCCCATTGGCCAATGGAAACAGGACCTGGGGGCTAGCGGAGCTCCCATAGACCGATGGAAACAGGCCCCGGTGGCTAGCTGCGCTCCCGTTAGCCGTCGGAATCAGGCCCCGGGGCTAGCTGCACTCCCATTGGCTGTTTAAATAGGCCCCGGGATAAAGCTGCGCTCCCATTGGCCATTGGAAACAGGCCCCCGGGGCCAGCTGCACTCCCATTGGCTGTAGGAAACAGGCCCAAGGGGCTAATGTGCTCCCTTTGGCCGTTGGATATAGGTCCCGGGGGCTAGCTGCGCTCCCATTGGCCGTTGGAAACAGGCCCCGGGGGCTAGCTGCACTCCCATTGGCCAATGGAAACAGGCCCAGGGGGTTAGCTGCAGTCCCTTTGGCCGTTGGAAATAGGCCCCGGGGGCTAGCTGCTAGCCCATTGGCCGTTGGAAATAGTCCCCGGAGGCTAACTGCGCTCCCATTGGCTGTTGGACATAGGCCCAGGGGGCTAGCTGCTCTCCAATTGGCCATTGGAAATAAGCCCCTGAGGCTAGCTGCGCTCCCATTGACCGTTGGAAATGGGCCCCGGGGTCTAGCTGCACTCCCATTGGCCATTAGAAATAGGCCCCGGAGCCTAGCTGCTCTCCCATTGGCAGTTGAAAACATGCCCTGGGGGCTAACTGTGCTCCCATTGGCCATAGTACTTAGGCCCCTTGGGCTAGTTGCGCTCCCATTGGCCGTTGGACATAGGCCCCGGGGGCTAGCTGAGCTCCCATTTGCCGTTGGAAATAGGTCCCGAGGGATGGCGACGCTCCCATTGGCCATTGGAAACAGGCCCCGGGGCTAGCTGCACTCCCATTGGCTGTTGGCAGCAGGCCCCGGGGGCTAGCTGCGCTTCCATTGGCTGTTGGAAACCGGCCCCGGGGGCTAGCTGCTCTCCCATTGGCCGCTGGAAATAGGCCCCGGGGAATAGCTGTGCTCCCATTGGTCATTGGAAACAGGCCCCGGAGGATAGCTGCGCTCCCCTTGGCCTTAGGAAACAGGCTCCGGGGGCTAGCTGTGCTCCCATTGGCCGTTGGAAACAGGCCCCGGGTGGTAGCTGCACTCCCATTGGCCGTTGGAAACAGGACCTGGGGGCTAGCGGAGCTCCCATAGGCCGTTGATAACAGGCCCCGGTGGCTAGCTGCGCTCCCGTTAGCCGTCCGAATCAGGCCCCGGGGCTAGCTGCACTCCCATTGGCTGTTTAAATAGGCCCCGGGATAAAGCTGCGCTCCCATTGGCCATTGGAAACAGGCCCCCGGGGCCAGCTGCACTCCTATTGGCTGTAGGAAACAGGCCCAAGGGGCTAATGCGCTCCCTTTGGCCGTTGGATATAGGTCCCGGGAGCTAGCTGCGCTCCCATTGGCCGTTGGAAACAGGCCCCGGGGGCTAGCTGCACTCCCATTGGCCAATGGAAACAGGCCCAGGGGGTTAGCTGCACTCCCTTTGGCCGTTGGAAATAGGCCCCGGGGGCTAGCTGCTAGCCCATTGGCCGTTGGAAATAGTCCCCGGGGTTTAACTGCGCTCCCATTGGCTGTTGGACATAGGCCCCGGGGGCAAGCCAAGCTCCCATTGGCCATTTGACATGGGCCCTGGGGGCTAGGTGAGCTCCCATTGGCTGTTGGACATAGGCCCAGTGGGCTCGCTGCGCTCCCATTGGCCGGGAGTAGGTACCAGGGGCTAGCTGCGCTACCATTGGCCGTTGGAAAAAGGCTCCGGGGGCTAGCTGCACTCCCATTGGCCGTTGGATATAGGCCCCTGGGGCTAGCTGTGCTCCAATTGGCCGGTGTAAACAGGCCACGGGGGCTAGCTGCACTCCCATTGGCTGTTTGAAATAGGCCCCGGGGACTATGCTGCGCTCCCATTGGCCGTTGGAGACAAGACCCGGCGCTAGCTGCGCTCCCATTGGCCATTGGAAACAAGCCCCAGGGGCTAGGTGCGCTACCATTGGCCGTTGGAAATAGGCCCCTGGGGCTAGCTGGGCTCCAGTTAGCCGTCGGAATCAGGCCCCGGGGCTAGCTGCACTCCCAGTGGCTGTTTAAATAGGCCCCGGGATAAAGCCTCGCTCCCATTGGCCGTTGGAAACAGGCCCTGGGGGCTAGCTGCACTCCCATTGGCCAATGGAAACAGGACCTGGGGGCTAGCGGAGCTCCCATAGGCCGATGGAAACAGGCCCCGGTGGCTAGCTGCGCTCCCGTTAGCCGTCGGAATCAGGCCCCGGGGCTAGCTGCACTCCCATTGGCTGTTTAAATATGCCCCGGGATAAAGCTGCGCTCCCATTGGCCATTGGAAACAGGCCTCCGGGGCCAGCTGCACTCCCATTGGCTGTAGGAAACAGGCCCAAGGGGCTAATGCGCTCCCTTTGGCCGTTGGATATAGGTCCCGGGGGCTAGCTGCGCTCCCATTGGCCGTTGGATATAGGCCCCTGGGGCTAGCTGTGCTCCAATTGGCCGGTGTAAACAGGCCACGGGGGCTAGCTGCGCTCCCATTGTCTGTTGGACATAGGCCCAGTGAGCTCGCTGCGCTCCCATTGGCCGGGAGTAGGTACCAGGGGCTAGCTGCGCTACCATTGGCCGTTGGAAAAAGGCTCCGGGGGCTAGCTGCGCTCCCATTGGCCGTTGGATATAGGCCCCTGGGGCTAGCTGTGCTCCAATTGGCCGGTGTAAACAGGCCACGGGGGCTAGCTGCGCTCCCATTGTCTGTTTGAAATAGGCCCCGGGGACTATGCTGCGCTCCCATTAGCCATTGGAGACAGGACCCGGCGCTAGCTGCGCTCCCATTGGCCGTTGGAAACAAGCCCCAGGGGCTAGGTGAGCTACCATTGGCCATTGGAAATAGGCCCCTGGGGCTAGCTGGGCTCCCGTTAGCCGTCGGAATCAGGCCCCGGGGCTAGCTGCACTCCCATTGGCTGTTTAAATAGGCCCCGGGATAAAGCTGCGCTCCCATTGGCCATTGGAAACAGGCCCCAGGGGCCAGCTGCACTCCCATTGGCTGTAGGAAACAGGCCCAAGGGGCTAATGCGCTCCCTTTGGCCATTGGATATAGGTCCCGGGGGCTAGCTGCACTCCCATTGGCTGTTGGAAACAGGCCCCAGGGGCTAGCTGCACTCCCATTGGCCAATGGAAACAGGACCTGGGGGCTAGCGGAGCTCCCATAGGCCGATGGAAACAGGCCCCGGGGCTAGCTGCACTCCCATTGGCTGATTATATAGGCCCCGGGATAAAGCTGCGCTTCCATTGGCCATTGGAAACAGGCCCCCGGGGCCAGCTGCACTCCCATTGGCTGTAGGAAACAGGCCCAAGGGGCTAAAGCGCTCCCTTTGGCCGTTGGATATAGGTCCCGGGGACTAGCTGCGCTCCCATTGGCCGTTGGAAACAGGCCCCGGGGACTAGCTGCACTCCCATTGGCCAATGGAAACAGGACCTGGGGGCTAGCGGAGCTCCCATAGACCGATGGAAACAGGCCCCGGTGGCTAGCTGCGCTCCCGTTAGCCGTCGGAATCAGGCCCCGGGGCTAGCTGCACTCCCATTGGCTGTTTAAATAGGCCCCGGGATAAAGCTGCGCTCCCATTGGCCATTGGAAACAGGCCCCCGGGGCCAGCTGCACTCCCATTGGCTGTAGGAAACAGGCCCAAGGGGCTAATGTGCTCCCTTTGGCCGTTGGATATAGGTCCCGGGGGCTAGCTGCGCTCCCATTGGCCGTTGGAAACAGGCCCCGGGGGCTAGCTGCACTCCCATTGGCCAATGGAAACAGGCCCAGGGGGTTAGCTGCAGTCCCTTTGGCCGTTGGAAATAGGCCCCGGGGGCTAGCTGCTAGCCCATTGGCCGTTGGAAATAGTCCCCGGAGGCTAACTGCGCTCCCATTGGCTGTTGGACATAGGCCCAGGGGGCTAGCTGCTCTCCAATTGGCCATTGGAAATAAGCCCCTGAGGCTAGCTGCGCTCCCATTGACCGTTGGAAATGGGCCCCGGGGTCTAGCTGCACTCCCATTGGCCATTAGAAATAGGCCCCGGAGCCTAGCTGCTCTCCCATTGGCAGTTGAAAACATGCCCTGGGGGCTAACTGTGCTCCCATTGGCCATAGTACTTAGGCCCCTTGGGCTAGTTGCGCTCCCATTGGCCGTTGGACATAGGCCCCGGGGGCTAGCTGAGCTCCCATTTGCCGTTGGAAATAGGTCCCGAGGGATGGCGACGCTCCCATTGGCCATTGGAAACAGGCCCCGGGGCTAGCTGCACTCCCATTGGCTGTTGGCAGCAGGCCCCGGGGGCTAGCTGCGCTTCCATTGGCTGTTGGAAACCGGCCCCGGGGGCTAGCTGCTCTCCCATTGGCCGCTGGAAATAGGCCCCGGGGAATAGCTGTGCTCCCATTGGTCATTGGAAACAGGCCCCGGAGGATAGCTGCGCTCCCCTTGGCCTTAGGAAACAGGCTCCGGGGGCTAGCTGTGCTCCCATTGGCCGTTGGAAACAGGCCCCGGGTGGTAGCTGCACTCCCATTGGCCGTTGGAAACAGGACCTGGGGGCTAGCGGAGCTCCCATAGGCCGTTGATAACAGGCCCCGGTGGCTAGCTGCGCTCCCGTTAGCCGTCCGAATCAGGCCCCGGGGCTAGCTGCACTCCCATTGGCTGTTTAAATAGGCCCCGGGATAAAGCTGCGCTCCCATTGGCCATTGGAAACAGGCCCCCGGGGCCAGCTGCACTCCTATTGGCTGTAGGAAACAGGCCCAAGGGGCTAATGCGCTCCCTTTGGCCGTTGGATATAGGTCCCGGGAGCTAGCTGCGCTCCCATTGGCCGTTGGAAACAGGCCCCGGGGGCTAGCTGCACTCCCATTGGCCAATGGAAACAGGCCCAGGGGGTTAGCTGCACTCCCTTTGGCCGTTGGAAATAGGCCCCGGGGGCTAGCTGCTAGCCCATTGGCCGTTGGAAATAGTCCCCGGGGTTTAACTGCGCTCCCATTGGCTGTTGGACATAGGCCCCGGGGGCAAGCCAAGCTCCCATTGGCCATTTGACATGGGCCCTGGGGGCTAGGTGAGCTCCCATTGGCTGTTGGACATAGGCCCAGTGGGCTCGCTGCGCTCCCATTGGCCGGGAGTAGGTACCAGGGGCTAGCTGCGCTACCATTGGCCGTTGGAAAAAGGCTCCGGGGGCTAGCTGCACTCCCATTGGCCGTTGGATATAGGCCCCTGGGGCTAGCTGTGCTCCAATTGGCCGGTGTAAACAGGCCACGGGGGCTAGCTGCACTCCCATTGGCTGTTTGAAATAGGCCCCGGGGACTATGCTGCGCTCCCATTGGCCGTTGGAGACAGGACCCGGCGCTAGCTGCGCTCCCATTGGCCATTGGAAACAAGCCCCAGGGGCTAGGTGCGCTACCATTGGCCGTTGGAAATAGGCCCCTGGGGCTAGCTGGGCTCCAGTTAGCCGTCGGAATCAGGCCCCGGGGCTAGCTGCACTCCCAGTGGCTGTTTAAATAGGCCCCGGGATAAAGCTGCGCTCCCATTGGCCATTGGAAACAGGCCCCCGGGGCCAGCTGCACTCCCATTGGCTGTAGGAAACAGGCCCAAGGGGCTAATGCGCTCCCTTTGGCCGTTGGATATAGGTCCCGGGGGCTAGCTGCGCTCCCATTGGCCGTTGGAAACAGGCCCTGGGGGCTAGCTGCACTCCCATTGGCCAATGGAAACAGGACCTGGGGGCTAGCGGAGCTCCCATAGGCCGATGGAAACAGGCCCCGGTGGCTAGCTGCGCTCCCGTTAGCCGTCGGAATCAGGCCCCGGGGCTAGCTGCACTCCCATTGGCTGTTTAAATATGCCCCGGGATAAAGCTGCGCTCCCATTGGCCATTGGAAACAGGCCTCCGGGGCCAGCTGCACTCCCATTGGCTGTAGGAAACAGGCCCAAGGGGCTAATGCGCTCCCTTTGGCCGTTGGATATAGGTCCCGGGGGCTAGCTGCGCTCCCATTGGCCGTTGGATATAGGCCCCTGGGGCTAGCTGTGCTCCAATTGGCCGGTGTAAACAGGCCACGGGGGCTAGCTGCGCTCCCATTGTCTGTTGGACATAGGCCCAGTGAGCTCGCTGCGCTCCCATTGGCCGGGAGTAGGTACCAGGGGCTAGCTGCGCTACCATTGGCCGTTGGAAAAAGGCTCCGGGGGCTAGCTGCGCTCCCATTGGCCGTTGGATATAGGCCCCTGGGGCTAGCTGTGCTCCAATTGGCCGGTGTAAACAGGCCACGGGGGCTAGCTGCGCTCCCATTGTCTGTTTGAAATAGGCCCCGGGGACTATGCTGCGCTCCCATTAGCCATTGGAGACAGGACCCGGCGCTAGCTGCGCTCCCATTGGCCGTTGGAAACAAGCCCCAGGGGCTAGGTGAGCTACCATTGGCCGTTGGAAATAGGCCCCTGGGGCTAGCTGGGCTCCCGTTAGCCGTCGGAATCAGGCCCCGGGGCTAGCTGCACTCCCATTGGCTGTTTAAATAGGCCCCGGGATAAAGCTGCGCTCCCATTGGCCATTGGAAACAGGCCCCAGGGGCCAGCTGCACTCCCATTGGCTGTAGGAAACAGGCCCAAGGGGCTAATGCGCTCCCTTTGGCCGTTGGATATAGGTCCCGGGGGCTAGCTGCACTCCCATTGGCTGTTGGAAACAGGCCCCAGGGGCTAGCTGCACTCCCATTGGCCAATGGAAACAGGACCTGGGGGCTAGCGGAGCTCCCATAGGCCGATGGAAACAGGCCCCGGTGGCTAGCTGCGCTCCCGTTAGCCGTCGGAGTCAGGCCCCGGGGCTAGCTGCACTCCCATTGGCTGTTTAAATAGGCCCCAGGATAAAGCTGCGCTCCCATTGGCCATTGGAAACAGGCCCCCGGGGCCAGCTGCACTCCCATTGGCTGTAGGAAACAGGCCCAAGGGGCTAATGCGCTCCCTTTGGCCGTTGGATATAGGTCCCGGGGGCTAGCTGCGCTCCCATTGGCCGTTGGAAACAGGCCCCGGGGGCTAGCTGCACTCCCATTGGCCAATGGAAACACGCCCAGGGGGTTAGCTGCACTCCCTTTGGCCGTTGGAAATAGGCCCCGGGGGTTAGCTGCTAGCCCATTGGCCGTTGGAAATAGTCCCCGGGGGCTAACTGCGCTCCCATTGGCTGTTGGACATAGGCCCCGGGGGCAAGCCGAGCTCCCATTGGCCATTTGACATGGGCCCTGGGGGCTAGGTGAGCTCCCATTGGCTGTTGGACATAGGCCCAGCGGGCTCGCTGCGCTCCCATTGGCCGGGAGTAGGTACCAGGGGCTAGCTGCACTACCATTGGCCGTTGGAAAAAGGCTCCGGGGGCTAGCTGCGCTCCCATTGGCCATTGGATATAGGCCCCTGGGGCTAGCTGTGCTCCAATTGGCCTGTGTAAACAGGCCACAGGGGCTAGCTGCGCTCCCATTGGCTGTTTGAAATAGGCCCCGGGGACTATGCTGCGCTCCCATTGGCCGTTGGAGACAGGACCCGGCGCTAGCTGCGCTCCCATTGGCCGTTGGAAACAAGCCCGAGGGGCTAGGTGCGCTACCATTGGAAATAGGCCCCTGGGGCTAGCTGGGCTCCCATTGGCTGTTGGAAATAGGCCCAGGGTGCTAGCTGCGCTCCCATTGGCCATTTGACACAGGCCCCGGTGGCTAGCTGAGCTCCCATTTTCCGTTGAAAACAGGCCCCGGGGGCTAGCTGCGCTCCCCTTGACCATTGAAACAGGTCCCGGGGGCTAGCTGCGCTCCCATTGGCCTTTGGAAACAGGCCCAGGGGGCTAGCTGTGCTCCCATTGGCCGTTGAAAACAGGCCACGGGGGCTAGCTGCGCTCCCATTGGCCGTTGAGAACAGGCCCTGGGGGCTAGCTGCGCTTCCATTGGCCATTTGAAACAGGCCCCGGCGGCTATCTGCACTCCCATTGGCCGTTGAAAACAGGCCCCTGGGGATAGCTGCGCTCCAATTGGCCGTTCAAAATAGGGCCTGGGGGCTAACTGCGTTCGCATTGGCCATCGGAAAAAAGAACCGGGGGCTAGTTGCACTCCCATTGGCCATAGGAAAAAGGCCCTGGGGGCTAGATGCGCTCCATTTGGCTGTTGGAAATAGGCCCGGGGGCTAGCTGCGCTCCCATTGGCCGTTGGAAATAAGCCCCGGGTGCTAACTGTACTCCTATTGGCCGTTGGAAATAGGGCCCGGGGGCTAGCTGCTCTCCAATTGGCCGTTGGAAATAAGCCCCTGAGGCTAGCTGCGCTCCCATTGGCCGTTGGAAATGGGCCCCGGGGTCAGTCTGCACTCCCATTGGCCATTAGAAATAGGCCCCGGAGTCTAGCTGCTCTCCCATTGGCAGATGAAAACATGCCCTGGGGGCTAACTGTGCTCCCATTGGCCACAGGACTTAGGCCCCTGGGGCTAGATGCGCTCCCATTGGCCATTGGACATAGGCCCCGGGGGCTAGCTGAGCTCCCATTGGCCGTTGGAAATAGGTCCCGAGGGATGGCGACGCTCCCATTGGCCATTGGAAACAGGCCCCGGGGCTAGCTGCGCTCCCATTGGCCGTTAGCAGCAGGCCCCGGGGGCTAGCTGTGCTTCCATTGGCTGTTGGAAACCGGCCCCGGGGGTTAGCTGCTCTCCCATTGGCCGTTGGAAATAGGGCCCGGGTAATAGCTGCGCTCCCATTGGTCATTGGAAACAGGCCTCGGGGGATAGCTGCACTCCCATTGGCCTTAGGAAACAGGCTCCGGGGGCTAGCTGCGCTCCCATTGGCCGTTGGAAACAGGCCCCGGGGGGTAGCTGCACTCCCATTGGCCATTGGAAACAGGCCCAGGGGGCTAGCTGCGCTCCCTGTGGCCGTTGGAAATAGGCCCTGGGGGCTAGCTGCTTACCCATTGGCCATTGGAAATAGTCCCCGGGGGCTAACTGTGCTCCCATTGGCCGTTGGACATAGGCCCCAGGGGCTAGCCGAGCTCCCATTGGCCGTTGGACATGGGTCCCGGGGGCTAGCTGAGCTCCCATTGGCTGTTGGACATAGGCCCCGGGGGCTAGCTGCGCTCCCATTGACCGTTGGAAATTAGGCCCCGGGCGCTAAATGTGCTCCAATTGGCAGTTGGAAATAGGGCCCGTGGGCTAGCTGCGCTACCATTGTGCCATTGGAAAAAAGCCCCGAGGGCTAGCTGCACTCCCATTGGCCGTTGGAAATGGGCCCCGGGGTCTAGCTGCGCTCCCATTGGCCATTGCAAATAGGTCCCGAGGGCTAGCTTCGCTCCACATTGGCAGTTGGAAACAGGCATTGGGGGATAGCTGTGCTCCCATTGGCCATGTGACGTAAGCCCCTGGGGCTAGTTGCGCTCCCATTGGCCGTTGGAAACAGGCCCTGGAGACTATCTGCGCTCCCATTGGCCGTTGGCAACAGGCCCCGAGTGCTAGCTGCGCTCTCATTGGCCTTTGGAAACAGGCCCCAGGGGCTAGCTGCGCTCCCTTTGGCCATTGGAAATAGGCCCCTAGTGCTAACTGCGCTCCCCTAGGCAGTAGGAAACATGCCCTGGGGGCTAGCTGCACTACCATTGGCCGTTGAAAACAGGTCCTGGGGGCTAGCTGTGCTCCCATTGGCCGTTGGAAACAGGCCCCGGGGGCTAGCTGCGCTCCCATGCCATTCAAAACAGACCCTGGGGGCTAGCTATGCTCTGATTGGCCGTTTGAAACAGGCCCCGGGGGATAGCTGCACTCCCATTGGCCGTTGAAAACAGGCCCCTGGTCTAGCTGCGCTCCAATTGGCCGTTGGAAAAAGCCCCCGGGGGCTAGCTGCGCTCCATTTGGCTGTTGGAAATAGGCCCGGGGGCTAGCTGCGCTCCCATTGGCCGTTGGATATAGGCCCTTGGGGCTGGCTGTGCGCCAATTGGCCAGTGTAAACAGGCCATGTGGGCTAGCTGCACTCCCATTGGCTGTTTGAAATAGGCCCCGGGGACTAGCTGTGCTCCCATTGGCAGTTGGAAACAAGCCCCAGGAGCTAGCTGTGCTGCAATTGGCCGTTGGAAACAGGCCCCGAGGGCTAGCTGCGCTCCGATTTACCGTTGGAAATAGGCCCCAGTGGCTAGCTGCGCTCCCATTGACCGTTGGAAATTAGGGCCCGGGGGCTAAATGTGCTCCAATTAGCCGTTGGAAATAGGGCCCGTGGGCTAGCTGCGCTCCCATTGGCCATTGGAAAAAAGCCCCGAGGGCTAGCTGCACTCCCATTGGCCGTTGGATATGGGCCCCGAGGTCTAGCTGCACTCCCATTGGCCATTAGAAATAGGCCCCGGGGGCTAGCTGCTCTCCCATTGGCAGTTGAAAACAGGCATTGGGGGCTAACTGTGCTCCCATTGGCCGCTGGACTTAGGCCCCTGGGGCTAGTTGCGCTCCCATTGGCCGTTGGACATAGGCCCTGGAGGCTAGCTGCACTCCCATTGGCAGTTGGAAATAGGTCCCGAGGGATGGCGACGCTCCCAATGGCTGTTGGAAACAAGCCCCGGGGCTAGCTGTGCTCCCATTGGCCTTTGGCAGCAGTCCCCGGGGGCTAGCTGCGACCCCATTGGCTGTTGGAAACCAGCCCCGGTAGCTAGCTGCGCTCTCATTGGCCGTTGGAAATAGGCACCGGGGAATAGCTGCGCTCCCATTGGTCATTGGAAACAGGCCCCGGGGGATAGCTGCGCTCACATTGGCCATTGGAAACAGGTCCCGGGGGCTAGCTGCGCTCCCATTGATCATTGGAAACAGGCCCCGGGGGCTAGCTTCGCTCCCATTGGCAGTTGCAAACAGGCATTGGGGGCTAGCTATGCTCCCATTGGCCGTGTGACGTAGGCCCCTGGGGCTAGTTGCGCTCCCATTGGCCGTTGGAAACAGGCCCTGGAGACTAGCTGCGCTCCCATTGGCCTTTGGGAACAGGCCCCGAGTGCTAGCTGCGCTCTCATTGGCCTTTGGAAACAGGCCCCAGGGGCTAGCTGCACTCCCATTGGCCATTGGAAATAGGCCCCTGGGGCTAACTGCGCTCCCATTGGCAGTAGGAAACATGCCCTGGGGGCTAGCTGCACTACCATTGGCCGTTGAAAACAGGCCCTGGGGGTTAGCTGCGATCCCATTGGCCGGTGGAAACAGGCCCCGGGGGCTAGCTGCACTCCCATGCCATTCAAAACAGACCCTAGGGGCTAGCTATGCTCTGATTGGCCGTTTAAAACAGGCCCCGGAGGCTAGCTGCACTCCCATGGGCCGTTGAAAACAGGCCCCGGGTCTAGCTGCGCTCCAATTGGCCATTGGAAAAAGCCCCCGGGGGCTAGCTGTGCTCCATTTGGCTGTTGGAAATAGGCCCGGGGGCTAGCTGTGCTCCCATTGGTCGTTGGATATAGGCACCGGGGAATAGCTGCGCTCCCATTGGTCGTTGGAAACAGGCCCCGGGGCTAGCTGCGCTCCCATTGGCTGTTGGAAACCGGCCCCGGTAGCTAGCTGCGCTCCCATTGGCCGTTAAAAATAGGCCCCGGGAATACCTGCGCTCCCATTGGTCGTTGGAAACAGGCCCCGGGGGATAGCTGCGCTCACATTGGCCATTGGAAACAGGCCCCGGGGGCTAGCTGCGCTCCCATTGGCCATTGGAAACAGACCCCAGGGCTAGCTGCACTCCCATTGGCCGTTGGAAACAGGCCCAGGGGGCTAGCTGCGCTCCCTGTGGCCGTTGGAAATAGGCCCCGGGGGCTAGCTGCTCACCCATTTGTAACGTTCTGCCTCTTACACTCTTACACTCGGGGTGCTAGCTGCGCTCCAATAGGCCGATGAAATAAGGCCCCGGGTGGTAGCTGTGCTCCGATTGGCCGTTGGGAACAGGCCCCGAGTGCTAGCTGCGCTCTCATTGGCCTTTGGAAACAGGCCCCAGGGGCTAGCTGCGCTCCCATTGGCCATTGGAAATAGGCCCCTGGGGCTAACTGCGCTCCCATTGACAGTAGGAAACATGCCGAGGGGGCTAGCTGCACTACCATTGGCCGTTGAAAACAGGGCCTGGGGGCTAGCTGCGCTCCAATTGACCGTTGGAAACAGGCCCCGGGGGCTAGCTGCACTCCCATGCCATTCAAAACAGACCCTGGGGCCTAGCTATGCTCTGATTGGCCGCTTGAAACAGGCCCCGGGGGCTAGCTGCACTCCCATTGGCCGTTGAAAACAGGCCGCGGGTCTACCTGCGCTCCAATTGGCCATTGGAAAAAGCCCCCAGGGGCTAGCTGCGCTCCATTTGGCTGTTGGAAATAGGCACAGGGGCTAGCTGCGCTCCCATTGGCTGTTGGATATAGGCCCCGGGGGCTAGCTGTACTCGTATTGGCCGTTGGAAATAGGGCCCGGGGGCTAGCTTATCTCCCATTGGCCATTGGAAATAAACCCATGGGGCTAGCTGCGCGCCCATTGGCCGTTGGAAATGGGCCCCGGGGTCTAGCTGGACTCCCATTGGCCATTAGAAATAGGCCCCGGGGGCTAGCTGCTCTCCCATTGGCAGTTGAAAACAGGCATTGGGGGCTAACTGTGCTCCCATTGGCCGCTGGACTTAGGCCCCTGGGGCTAGTTGCGCTCCCATTGGCCGTTGGACATAGGCCCTGGGGGCTAGCTGCGTTCCCACTGGCCGTTGGAAATAGGTCCCGAGGGATGGCGACGCTCCCAATGGCTGTTGGAAACAGGCCCCGGGGCTAGCTGCGCTCCCATTGTCCTTTGCCAGCAGGCCCCGGGGGCTAGCTGCGCTCCCATTGGCTGTTGGAAACCGGCCCCGGTAGCTAGCTGCGCTCCCATTGGCCGTTGGAAATAGGCCCCGGGGAATAGCTGCGATCCCATTGGTCGTTGGAAACAGGGCCCCGGGGATAGCTGCGCTCACATTGGCCATTGGAAACAGGCCCTGGGGGCTAGCTGCGCTCTCATTGGCCATTGGAAACAGGCCCCGGGGGCTAGCTGCACTCCCATTGGCCATTGGAAACAGGCCCAGGAGGCTAGCTGCGCTCCCTGTGGCCATTGGAAATAGGCCCCGGGGGTTGGCTGCTCACCCATTTGTAACGTTCTGCTTCTTACACTCCTACACTCGGGGTGCTAGCTGCGCTCCAATAGGCCGATGAAATATGGCCCCGGGGGGTAGCTGCGCTCTCATTGGCAGTTGAAAACAGGACCCGGGGTCTAGCGGAGCTCCTATAGGCCGTTGGAAACAGGCCCCGGTGGCTAGCTGCGCTCCCATTAGCCGTCGGAAACAGGCCCCAGGGCTGGCTTTGCTCCCATTGGCTGTTGTAAATAGGCTCCGGAATATGGCTGCGCGCCCATTGGCCATTGGAAATAGTCCCCGGCGGCCAGCTACGCTCCCATTGGCCGTTGGAAACAGGCCCTAGGGGCTAGCTGCGCTCCCATTGTTCGTTGGAAACAGGACCTTAGGGGCAAGCGGAGCTCCCATAGGCCGTTGGAAACAGGCTCCGGTGGCTAGCTGTGCTCCCATTAGCCGTCGGAATCAGGCCCCGGGGCTAGCTGCACTCCCATTGGCTGTTTAAATAGGCCCAGGGATAAAGCTGTGCTCCCATTGGCCATTGGAAACAGGCCCCGGGGGCCAGCTGTGCTCCCATTGGCTGTAGGAAACAGACCCTAGGGGCTAGCTGCACTCCCTTTGGCCATTGGATATAAGCCCCGGGGGCTAGCTGCGCTCCCATTGGCCGTTGGAAACAGGCCCCGGGGGCTAGCTGCACTCCCATTGGCCAATGGAAACAGGCCCAGGGGGTTACCTGCACTCCCTTTGGCCGTTGGAAATAGGCCCCGGGGGCTAGCTGCTAGTCCATTGGCCGTTGGAAATAGTCCCCGCGGGCTAGCTGCGCTCCCATTGGCTGTTGGACATAGGCCCCGGGGGCTATGACCTACCATTGGCCATTTGACATGGGCCCTGGGGGCTAGGTGAGCTCCCATTGGCTGTTGGACATAGGCCCAGGGGGCTCGCTGCGCTCCCATTGGCCAGGGGTAGGTACCAGGGGCTAGCTGCGCTACCATTGGCCGTTAGAAAAAGGCTCCGGGGGCTAGCTGCGCTCCCATTGGCCGTTGGATATAGGCCCCTGGGGCTAGCTGTGCTCCAATTGGCCGGTGTAAATAGGCCACAGGGGATAGCTGCGCTCCCATTGGCTGTTTGAAATAAGCCCCGGGGACTATGCTGCGCTCCCATTGGCCGTTGGAAACAGGACCCGGGGCTAGCTGCGCTCCCATTGGCCGTTGGAAACAAGCCCAAGGGGCTAGGTGCGCTACCATTGGCCATTGGAAATAGGCCCCTGGGGCTAGCTGGGCTCCCATTGGCTGATGGAATTAGGCCCAGGGTGCTAGCTGCGCTCCCATTGGCTGTTTGACACAGGCCCCGGGGGCTAGCTGCGCTCCCCTTGACCATTGGAAACAGGCCCCGGGGGCTAGCTGCGCTCCCATTGGCCATTGGAAACAGGCCCAGGGGGCTAGCTGTGCTCCCATTGGCCGTTGGAAACAGGCCCTGGAGACTAGCTGCGCTCCCATTGGCCTTTGGGAACAGGCCCCGAGTGCTAGCTGCGCTCTCATTGGCCTTTGGAAACAGGCCCCAGGGGCTAGCTGCACTCCCATTGGCCATTGGAAATAGGCCCCTGGGGCTAACTGCGCTCCCATTGGCAGTAGGAAACATGCCCTGGGGGCTAGCTGCACTACCATTGGCCGTTGAAAACAGGCCCTGGGGGTTAGCTGCGCTCCCATTGGCCGGTGGAAACAGGCCCCGGGGGCTAGCTGCACTCCCATGCCATTCAAAACAGACCCTGGGGGCTAGCTATGCTCTGATTGGCCGTTTAAAACAGGCCCCGGAGGCTAGCTGCACTCCCATGGGCCGTTGAAAACAGGCCCCGGGTCTAGCTGCGCTCCAATTGGCCATTGGAAAAAGCCCCCGGGGGCTAGCTGTGCTCCATTTGGCTGTTGGAAATAGGCCCGGGGGCTAGCTGTGCTCCCATTGGTCGTTGGATATAGGCACCGGGGAATAGCTGCGCTCCCATTGGTCGTTGGAAACAGGCCCCGGGGCTAGCTGCGCTCCCATTGGCTGTTGGAAACCGGCCCCGGTAGCTAGCTGCGCTCCCATTGGCCGTTAAAAATAGGCCCCGGGAATACCTGCGCTCCCATTGGTCGTTGGAAACAGGCCCCGGGGGATAGCTGCGCTCACATTGGCCATTGGAAACAGGCCCCGGGGGCTAGCTGCGCTCCCATTGGCCATTGGAAACAGACCCCAGGGCTAGCTGCACTCCCATTGGCCGTTGGAAACAGGCCCAGGGGGCTAGCTGCGCTCCCTGTGGCCGTTGGAAATAGGCCCCGGGGGCTAGCTGCTCACCCATTTGTAACGTTCTGCCTCTTACACTCTTACACTCGGGGTGCTAGCTGCGCTCCAATAGGCCGATGAAATAAGGCCCCGGGTGGTAGCTGTGCTCCCATTGGCCGTTGGGAACAGGCCCCGAGTGCTAGCTGCGCTCTCATTGGCCTTTGGAAACAGGCCCCAGGGGCTAGCTGCGCTCCCATTGGCCATTGGAAATAGGCCCCTGGGGCTAACTGCGCTCCCATTGACAGTAGGAAACATGCCGAGGGGGCTAGCTGCACTACCATTGGCCGTTGAAAACAGGGCCTGGGGGCTAGCTGCGCTCCAATTGACCGTTGGAAACAGGCCCCGGGGGCTAGCTGCACTCCCATGCCATTCAAAACAGACCCTGGGGCCTAGCTATGCTCTGATTGGCCGCTTGAAACAGGCCCCGGGGGCTAGCTGCACTCCCATTGGCCGTTGAAAACAGGCCACGGGTCTACCTGCGCTCCAATTGGCCGTTGGAAAAAGCCCCCAGGGGCTAGCTGCGCTCCATTTGGCTGTTGGAAATAGGCACAGGGGCTAGCTGCGCTCCCATTGGCTGTTGGATATAGGCCCCGGGGGCTAGCTGTACTCGTATTGGCCGTTGGAAATAGGGCCCGGGGGCTAGCTTATCTCCCATTGGCCATTGGAAATAAACCCATGGGGCTAGCTGCGCGCCCATTGGCCGTTGGAAATGGGCCCCGGGGTCTAGCTGGACTCCCATTGGCCATTAGAAATAGGCCCCGGGGGCTAGCTGCTCTCCCATTGGCAGTTGAAAACAGGCATTGGGGGCTAACTGTGCTCCCATTGGCCGCTGGACTTAGGCCCCTGGGGCTAGTTGCGCTCCCATTGGCCGTTGGACATAGGCCCTGGGGGCTAGCTGCGTTCCCACTGGCCGTTGGAAATAGGTCCCGAGGGATGGCGACGCTCCCAATGGCTGTTGGAAACAGGCGCCGGGGCTAGCTGCGCTCCCATTGTCCTTTGCCAGCAGGCCCCGGGGGCTAGCTGCGCTCCCATTGGCTGTTGGAAACCGGCCCCGGTAGCTAGCTGCGCTCCCATTGGCCGTTGGAAATAGGCCCCGGGGAATAGCTGCGCTCCCATTGGTCGTTGGAAACAGGCCCCGGGGGATAGCTGCGCTCACATTGGCCATTGGCAACAGGCCCTGGGGGCTAGCTGCGCTCTCATTGGCCATTGGAAACAGGCCCCGGGGGCTAGCTGCACTCCCATTGGCCATTGGAAACAGGCCCAGGGGGCTAGCTGCGCTCCCTGTGGCCATTGGAAATAGGCCCCGGGGGTTGGCTGCTCACCCATTTGTAACGTTCTGCTTCTTACACTCCTACACTCGGGGTGCTAGCTGCGCTCCAATAGGCCGATGAAATATGTCCCCGGGGGGTAGCTGCGCTCTCATTGGCAGTTGAAAACAGGACCCGGGGTCTAGCGGAGCTCCTATAGGCCGTTGGAAACAGGCCCCGGTGGCTAGCTGCGCTCCCATTAGCCGTCGGAAACAGGCCCCAGGGCTAGCTTTGCTCCCATTGGCTGTTGTAAATAGGCTCCGGAATATAGCTGCGCTCCTATTGGCCATTGGAAATAGTCCCCGGCGGCCAGCTACGCTCCCATTGGCCGTTGGAAACAGGCCCTAGGGGCTAGCTGCGCTCCCATTGTTCGTTGGAAACAGGACCTGGGGGCAAGCGGAGCTCCCATAGGCCGTTGGAAACAGGCTCCGGTGGCTAGCTGCGCTCCCATTAGCCGTCGGAATCAGGCCCCGGGGCTAGCTGCACTCCCATTGGCTGTTTAAATAGGCCCAGGGATAAAGCTGTGCTCCCATTGGCCATTGGAAACAGGCCCCGGGGGCCAGCTGTGCTCCCATTGGCTGTAGGAAACAGACCCTAGGGGCTAGCTGCACTCCCTTTGGCCATTGGATATAAGCCCCGGGGGCTAGCTGCACTCCCATTGGCCGTTGGAAACAGGCCCCGGGGGCTAGCTGCACTCCCATTGGCCAATGGAAACAGGCCCAGGGGGTTACCTGCACTCGCTTTGGCCGTTGGAAATAGGCCCCGGGGGCTAGCTGCTAGTCCATTGGCCGTTGGAAATAGTCCCCGCGGGCTAGCTGCGCTCCCATTGGCTGTTGGACATAGGCCCCGGGGGCTATGACCTCCCATTGGCCATTTGACATGGGCCCTGGGGGCTAGGTGAGCTCCCATTGGCTGTTGGACATAGGCCCAGGGGGCTCGCTGCACTCCCATTGGCCAGGGGTAGGTACCAGGGGCTAGCTGCGCTACCATTGGCCGTTAGAAAAAGGCTCCGGGGGCTAGCTGCGCTCCCATTGGCCGTTGGATATAGGCCCCTGGGGCTAGCTGTGCTCCAATTGGCCGGTGTAAATAGGCCACAGGGGATAGCTGCGCTCCCATTGGCTGTTTGAAATAAGCCCCGGGGACTATGCTGCGCTCCCATTGGCCGTTGGAAACAGGACCCGGGGCTAGCTGCGCTCCCATTGGCCGTTGGAAACAAGCCCAAGGGGCTAGGTGCGCTACCATTGGCCATTGGAAATAGGCCCCTGGGGCTAGCTGGACTCCCATTGGCTGATGGAATTAGGCCCAGGGTGCTAGCTGCGCTCCCATTGGCTGTTTGACACAGGCCCCGGGGGCTAGCTGCGCTCCCCTTGACCATTGGAAACAGGCCCCGGGGGCTAGCTGCGCTCCCATTGGCCATTGGAAACAGGCCCAGGGGGCTAGCTGTGCTCCCATTGGCCGTTGCAAACAGGCCACGGGGGCTAGCTGTGCTCCCATTGGCTGTTGGAAATAGGCCCCTGGGGCTAGCTGGGCTCCCATTGGCTGTTGGAAATTGGCCCAGGGTGCTAGCTGCGCTCCCATTGGCCATTTGACACAGGCCCCGGTGGCTAGCTGCGCTCCCATTAGCCGTCGGAAACAGGCCCCAGGGCTGGCTTTGCTCCCATTGGCTGTTGTAAATAGGCTCCGGAATATGGCTGCGCGCCCATTGGCCATTGGAAATAGTCCCCGGCGGCCAGCTACGCTCCCATTGGCCGTTGGAAACAGGCCCTAGGGGCTAGCTGCGCTCCCATTGTTCGTTGGAAACAGGACCTTAGGGGCAAGCGGAGCTCCCATAGGCCGTTGGAAACAGGCTCCGGTGGCTAGCTGTGCTCCCATTAGCCGTCGGAATCAGGCCCCGGGGCTAGCTGCACTCCCATTGGCTGTTTAAATAGGCCCAGGGATAAAGCTGTGCTCCCATTGGCCATTGGAAACAGGCCCCGGGGGCCAGCTGTGCTCCCATTGGCTGTAGGAAACAGACCCTAGGGGCTAGCTGCACTCCCTTTGGCCATTGGATATAAGCCCCGGGGGCTAGCTGCGCTCCCATTGGCCGTTGGAAACAGGCCCCGGGGGCTAGCTGCACTCCCATTGGCCAATGGAAACAGGCCCAGGGGGTTACCTGCACTCCCTTTGGCCGTTGGAAATAGGCCCCGGGGGCTAGCTGCTAGTCCATTGGCCGTTGGAAATAGTCCCCGCGGGCTAGCTGCGCTCCCATTGGCTGTTGGACATAGGCCCCGGGGGCTATGACCTACCATTGGCCATTTGACATGGGCCCTGGGGGCTAGGTGAGCTCCCATTGGCTGTTGGACATAGGCCCAGGGGGCTCGCTGCGCTCCCATTGGCCAGGGGTAGGTACCAGGGGCTAGCTGCGCTACCATTGGCCGTTAGAAAAAGGCTCCGGGGGCTAGCTGCGCTCCCATTGGCCGTTGGATATAGGCCCCTGGGGCTAGCTGTGCTCCAATTGGCCGGTGTAAATAGGCCACAGGGGATAGCTGCGCTCCCATTGGCTGTTTGAAATAAGCCCCGGGGACTATGCTGCGCTCCCATTGGCCGTTGGAAACAGGACCCGGGGCTAGCTGCGCTCCCATTGGCCGTTGGAAACAAGCCCAAGGGGCTAGGTGCGCTACCATTGGCCATTGGAAATAGGCCCCTGGGGCTAGCTGGGCTCCCATTGGCTGATGGAATTAGGCCCAGGGTGCTAGCTGCGCTCCCATTGGCTGTTTGACACAGGCCCCGGGGGCTAGCTGCGCTCCCCTTGACCATTGGAAACAGGCCCCGGGGGCTAGCTGCGCTCCCATTGGCCATTGGAAACAGGCCCAGGGGGCTAGCTGTGCTCCCATTGGCCGTTGGAAACAGGCCCTGGAGACTAGCTGCGCTCCCATTGGCCTTTGGGAACAGGCCCCGAGTGCTAGCTGCGCTCTCATTGGCCTTTGGAAACAGGCCCCAGGGGCTAGCTGCACTCCCATTGGCCATTGGAAATAGGCCCCTGGGGCTAACTGCGCTCCCATTGGCAGTAGGAAACATGCCCTGGGGGCTAGCTGCACTACCATTGGCCGTTGAAAACAGGCCCTGGGGGTTAGCTGCGCTCCCATTGGCCGGTGGAAACAGGCCCCGGGGGCTAGCTGCACTCCCATGCCATTCAAAACAGACCCTGGGGGCTAGCTATGCTCTGATTGGCCGTTTAAAACAGGCCCCGGAGGCTAGCTGCACTCCCATGGGCCGTTGAAAACAGGCCCCGGGTCTAGCTGCGCTCCAATTGGCCATTGGAAAAAGCCCCCGGGGGCTAGCTGTGCTCCATTTGGCTGTTGGAAATAGGCCCGGGGGCTAGCTGTGCTCCCATTGGTCGTTGGATATAGGCACCGGGGAATAGCTGCGCTCCCATTGGTCGTTGGAAACAGGCCCCGGGGCTAGCTGCGCTCCCATTGGCTGTTGGAAACCGGCCCCGGTAGCTAGCTGCGCTCCCATTGGCCGTTAAAAATAGGCCCCGGGAATACCTGCGCTCCCATTGGTCGTTGGAAACAGGCCCCGGGGGATAGCTGCGCTCACATTGGCCATTGGAAACAGGCCCCGGGGGCTAGCTGCGCTCCCATTGGCCATTGGAAACAGACCCCAGGGCTAGCTGCACTCCCATTGGCCGTTGGAAACAGGCCCAGGGGGCTAGCTGCGCTCCCTGTGGCCGTTGGAAATAGGCCCCGGGGGCTAGCTGCTCACCCATTTGTAACGTTCTGCCTCTTACACTCTTACACTCGGGGTGCTAGCTGCGCTCCAATAGGCCGATGAAATAAGGCCCCGGGTGGTAGCTGTGCTCCCATTGGCCGTTGGGAACAGGCCCCGAGTGCTAGCTGCGCTCTCATTGGCCTTTGGAAACAGGCCCCAGGGGCTAGCTGCGCTCCCATTGGCCATTGGAAATAGGCCCCTGGGGCTAACTGCGCTCCCATTGACAGTAGGAAACATGCCGAGGGGGCTAGCTGCACTACCATTGGCCGTTGAAAACAGGGCCTGGGGGCTAGCTGCGCTCCAATTGACCGTTGGAAACAGGCCCCGGGGGCTAGCTGCACTCCCATGCCATTCAAAACAGACCCTGGGGCCTAGCTATGCTCTGATTGGCCGCTTGAAACAGGCCCCGGGGGCTAGCTGCACTCCCATTGGCCGTTGAAAACAGGCCACGGGTCTACCTGCGCTCCAATTGGCCGTTGGAAAAAGCCCCCAGGGGCTAGCTGCGCTCCATTTGGCTGTTGGAAATAGGCACAGGGGCTAGCTGCGCTCCCATTGGCTGTTGGATATAGGCCCCGGGGGCTAGCTGTACTCGTATTGGCCGTTGGAAATAGGGCCCGGGGGCTAGCTTATCTCCCATTGGCCATTGGAAATAAACCCATGGGGCTAGCTGCGCGCCCATTGGCCGTTGGAAATGGGCCCCGGGGTCTAGCTGGACTCCCATTGGCCATTAGAAATAGGCCCCGGGGGCTAGCTGCTCTCCCATTGGCAGTTGAAAACAGGCATTGGGGGCTAACTGTGCTCCCATTGGCCGCTGGACTTAGGCCCCTGGGGCTAGTTGCGCTCCCATTGGCCGTTGGACATAGGCCCTGGGGGCTAGCTGCGTTCCCACTGGCCGTTGGAAATAGGTCCCGAGGGATGGCGACGCTCCCAATGGCTGTTGGAAACAGGCGCCGGGGCTAGCTGCGCTCCCATTGTCCTTTGCCAGCAGGCCCCGGGGGCTAGCTGCGCTCCCATTGGCTGTTGGAAACCGGCCCCGGTAGCTAGCTGCGCTCCCATTGGCCGTTGGAAATAGGCCCCGGGGAATAGCTGCGCTCCCATTGGTCGTTGGAAACAGGCCCCGGGGGATAGCTGCGCTCACATTGGCCATTGGCAACAGGCCCTGGGGGCTAGCTGCGCTCTCATTGGCCATTGGAAACAGGCCCCGGGGGCTAGCTGCACTCCCATTGGCCATTGGAAACAGGCCCAGGGGGCTAGCTGCGCTCCCTGTGGCCATTGGAAATAGGCCCAGGGGGTTGGCTGCTCACCCATTTGTAACGTTCTGCTTCTTACACTCCTACACTCGGGGTGCTAGCTGCGCTCCAATAGGCCGATGAAATATGTCCC
Organism: Lithodes maja; assembly: GCA_037953745.1. Lineage (NCBI taxonomy): Eukaryota > Metazoa > Arthropoda > Malacostraca > Decapoda > Lithodidae > Lithodes > Lithodes maja. The sequence goes on from JBAKBP010001255.1 coordinate 34,874, forward strand.
CGGGGGGTAGCTGCGCTCTCATTGGCAGTTGAAAACAGGACCCGGGGTCTAGCGGAGCTCCTATAGGCCGTTGGAAACAGGCCCCGGTGGCTAGCTGCGCTCCCATTAGCCGTCGGAAACAGGCCCCAGGGCTAGCTTTGCTCCCATTGGCTGTTGTAAATAGGCTCCGGAATATAGCTGCGCTCCTATTGGCCATTGGAAATAGTCCCCGGCGGCCAGCTACGCTCCCATTGGCCGTTGGAAACAGGCCCTAGGGGCTAGCTGCGCTCCCATTGTTCGTTGGAAACAGGACCTGGGGGCAAGCGGAGCTCCCATAGGCCGTTGGAAACAGGCTCCGGTGGCTAGCTGCGCTCCCATTAGCCGTCGGAATCAGGCCCCGGGGCTAGCTGCACTCCCATTGGCTGTTTAAATAGGCCCAGGGATAAAGCTGTGCTCCCATTGGCCATTGGAAACAGGCCCCGGGGGCCAGCTGTGCTCCCATTGGCTGTAGGAAACAGACCCTAGGGGCTAGCTGCACTCCCTTTGGCCATTGGATATAAGCCCCGGGGGCTAGCTGCACTCCCATTGGCCGTTGGAAACAGGCCCCGGGGGCTAGCTGCACTCCCATTGGCCAATGGAAACAGGCCCAGGGGGTTACCTGCACTCGCTTTGGCCGTTGGAAATAGGCCCCGGGGGCTAGCTGCTAGTCCATTGGCCGTTGGAAATAGTCCCCGCGGGCTAGCTGCGCTCCCATTGGCTGTTGGACATAGGCCCCGGGGGCTATGACCTCCCATTGGCCATTTGACATGGGCCCTGGGGGCTAGGTGAGCTCCCATTGGCTGTTGGACATAGGCCCAGGGGGCTCGCTGCACTCCCATTGGCCAGGGGTAGGTACCAGGGGCTAGCTGCGCTACCATTGGCCGTTAGAAAAAGGCTCCGGGGGCTAGCTGCGCTCCCATTGGCCGTTGGATATAGGCCCCTGGGGCTAGCTGTGCTCCAATTGGCCGGTGTAAATAGGCCACAGGGGATAGCTGCGCTCCCATTGGCTGTTTGAAATAAGCCCCGGGGACTATGCTGCGCTCCCATTGGCCGTTGGAAACAGGACCCGGGGCTAGCTGCGCTCCCATTGGCCGTTGGAAACAAGCCCAAGGGGCTAGGTGCGCTACCATTGGCCATTGGAAATAGGCCCCTGGGGCTAGCTGGACTCCCATTGGCTGATGGAATTAGGCCCAGGGTGCTAGCTGCGCTCCCATTGGCTGTTTGACACAGGCCCCGGGGGCTAGCTGCGCTCCCCTTGACCATTGGAAACAGGCCCCGGGGGCTAGCTGCGCTCCCATTGGCCATTGGAAACAGGCCCAGGGGGCTAGCTGTGCTCCCATTGGCCGTTGCAAACAGGCCACGGGGGCTAGCTGTGCTCCCATTGGCTGTTGGAAATAGGCCCCTGGGGCTAGCTGGGCTCCCATTGGCTGTTGGAAATTGGCCCAGGGTGCTAGCTGCGCTCCCATTGGCCATTTGACACAGGCCCCGGTGGCTAGCTGAGCTCCCATTTTCCGTTGAAAACAGGCCCCGGGGCCTAGCTGCGCTCCCCTTGACCATTGAAACAGGCCCCGGGGGCTAGCTGCGCTCCCATTGGCCTTTGGGTACAGGCCCAGGGGGCTAGCTGTGCTCCCATTGGCCGTTGGAAACAGGCCCCGGGGGCTAGATGCGCTCCCATAGGCTGTTGGAAACAGGCCCCGGTAGCCAGCTGCGCTCCCATTGGCCGTCGGAAACAGGCGCCGGGGCCTAGCTGCGCTCCAATTGGCTGGTGTAAAAAGTCCCCGGGGGCTAGCTGCGCTCCCATTGGCTGTTTGAAATAGGCCCCGGGGCCTAGCTGCGCTCCCTTTGGCCGTTGGAAATAGGGTCTGGGGGCTAGCTGCGCTCCCATTGGCCGTTGGAAACAGGCCTCTGGGGCTAGCTGTGCTCCCATTGGCCATTGGAAATAGGACTGGGGGCTAGCTGCACTCCCATTGGCCGTCTGAAACAGGCCACGGGGGGTAGCTGCGCTCCCATTGGCTGTTGGAAACAGGCCCCGGGGGTTAGCTGCGCTCCCATTGGCCGTTGGATATAGGCCCCTGGGGCTAGCTGCGCTCCCATTGGCTGGTGTAAACAGGCCACAAGGGCTAGCTGCTCTCCCATTGGCTGTTTGAAATAGGTCCCGGGGGCTAGCTGCGCTCCCATTGGACGTTGGAAACAGGCCCCGGGGGCTAGCTGCGCTCCCATTGGCCATTGGAAATAGGCCCCGGGTGTTAGCTGCGCTCCCATTGGCCGTTGGAAACAGGCCCCTGGGCCAAGCTGCACTTCTATTGGCCGTTGGAAAAAGGCCCCGGGGACTAGCTGCGATCCTATTGGCCGCTTAGAACAGGCCCCTTGGGCTAGCTGCGCTCATATTGGCCGTTTGAAACAGGTAAAGAAGGCTAGTGTGCTCCCATTGACCGTTGGAAACAGGCCCTGGGGCTAGCTGTGCTCCCATTGGCAGTTGGAAACTGGCCCAGGGGGCTAGCTGCGCTTCCATTGCCTGTTGGAAACAGGCCCAGGGGGCTAGCTGCGCTCCCAATGGCCATTGAAAACAGGCCCCTGGGGCTAGCTGCGCTCCCTTTGGCCATTGGAAACATCCCCCGGGGGCTAGCGGAGCTCCCATAGGCCATTGGAAACAGGCCCCGGTGGCTAGCTGCGCTCCCATCAGCCGTCGGAACCAGGCCCCAGGGCTAGCTTTGCTCCCATTGGCTGTTGTAAATAGGCTCCGGAATATAGCTGCGCTCCCATTGGCCATTGGAAATAGTCCCCGGGGGCCAGCTACGCTCCCATTGGCCGTTGGAAACAGGCTCTAGGGGCTAGCTGCGCTCCCATTGGCTGTTGGAAACAGGACCTGGGGGCTAGCGGAGCTCCCATAGGCCGTTGGAAACAGGCCCCGGTGGCTAGCTGCGCTCCTGTTAGCCGCCGGAATCAGGCCCCGGGGCTAGCTGCACTCCCATTGGCTGTTTAAATAGGCCCCGGGATAAAGCTGCGCTCCCATTGGCCATTGGAAACAGGCCCCCGGGGCCAGCTGCACTCCCATTGGCTGTAGGAAACAGGCCCAAGGGGCTAAGGCACTCCCTTTGGCCGTTGGATATAGGTCCCGGGGGCTAGCTGCGCTCCCATTGGCCGTTGGAAACAGGCCCCGGGGGCTAGCTGCACTCCCATTGGCCAATGGAAACAGGCCCAGGGGGTTAGCTGCACTCCCTTTGGCCGTTGGAAATAGGCCCCGGGGGCTAGCTACTAGCCCATTGGCCGTTGGAAATAGTCCCCGGGGGCTAACTGCGCTCCCACTGGCTGTTGGACATAGGCCCCGGGGGCAAGCCGAGTTCCCATTGGCCATTTGACATGGGCCCTGGGGGCTAGGTGAGCTCCCATTGGCTGTTGGACATAGGCCCAGTGGGCTCGCTGCGCTCCCATTGGCCGAGAGTAGGTACCAGGGGCTAGCTGCGCTACCATTGGCCGTTGGAAAAAGGCTCCGGGGGCTAGCTGCGCTCCCATTGGCCGTTGGATATAGGCCTCTGGAGCGAGCTGTGCTCCAATTGGCCGGTGTAAACAGGCCACGGGGGCTAGCTGCGCTCCCATAGGCTGTTTGAAATAGGCCCCGGGGACTATGCTGCGCTCCCATTGGCCGTTGGAGACAGGACCCGGCGCTAGCTGCGCTCCCATTGGCCGTTGGAAACAAGCCCCAGGGGCTAGGTGCGCTACCATTGGCCGATGGAAATAGGCCCCTGGGGCTAGCTGGGCTCCCGTTAGCCGTCGGAATCAGGCCCCGGGGCTAGCTGCACTCCCATTGGCTGATTATATAGGCCCCGGGATAAAGCTGCGCTTCCATTGGCCATTGGAAACAGGCCCCCGGGGCCAGCTGCACTCCCATTGGCTGTAGGAAACAGGCCCAAGGGGCTAAAGCGCTCCCTTTGGCCGTTGGATATAGGTCCCGGGGACTAGCTGCGCTCCCATTGGCCGTTGGAAACAGGCCCCGGGGACTAGCTGCACTCCCATTGGCCAATGGAAACAGGACCTGGGGGCTAGCGGAGCTCCCATAGACCGATGGAAACAGGCCCCGGTGGCTAGCTGCGCTCCCGTTAGCCGTCGGAATCAGGCCCCGGGGCTAGCTGCACTCCCATTGGCTGTTTAAATAGGCCCCGGGATAAAGCTGCGCTCCCATTGGCCATTGGAAACAGGCCCCCGGGGCCAGCTGCACTCCCATTGGCTGTAGGAAACAGGCCCAAGGGGCTAATGTGCTCCCTTTGGCCGTTGGATATAGGTCCCGGGGGCTAGCTGCGCTCCCATTGGCCGTTGGAAACAGGCCCCGGGGGCTAGCTGCACTCCCATTGGCCAATGGAAACAGGCCCAGGGGGTTAGCTGCAGTCCCTTTGGCCGTTGGAAATAGGCCCCGGGGGCTAGCTGCTAGCCCATTGGCCGTTGGAAATAGTCCCCGGAGGCTAACTGCGCTCCCATTGGCTGTTGGACATAGGCCCAGGGGGCTAGCTGCTCTCCAATTGGCCATTGGAAATAAGCCCCTGAGGCTAGCTGCGCTCCCATTGACCGTTGGAAATGGGCCCCGGGGTCTAGCTGCACTCCCATTGGCCATTAGAAATAGGCCCCGGAGCCTAGCTGCTCTCCCATTGGCAGTTGAAAACATGCCCTGGGGGCTAACTGTGCTCCCATTGGCCATAGTACTTAGGCCTCTTGGGCTAGTTGCGCTCCCATTGGCCGTTGGACATAGGCCCCGGGGGCTAGCTGAGCTCCCATTTGCCGTTGGAAATAGGTCCCGAGGGATGGCGACGCTCCCATTGGCCATTGGAAACAGGCCCCGGGGCTAGCTGCACTCCCATTGGCTGTTGGCAGCAGGCCGCGGGGGCTAGCTGCGCTTCCATTGGCTGTTGGAAACCGGCCCCGGGGGCTAGCTGCTCTCCCATTGGCCGCTGGAAATAGGCCCCGGGGAATAGCTGTGCTCCCATTGGTCATTGGAAACAGGCCCCGGAGGATAGCTGCGCTCCCCTTGGCCTTAGGAAACAGGCTCCGGGGGCTAGCTGTGCTCCCATTGGCCGTTGGAAACAGGCCCCGGGTGGTAGCTGCACTCCCATTGGCCGTTGGAAACAGGACCTGGGGGCTAGCGGAGCTCCCATAGGCCGTTGATAACAGGCCCCGGTGGCTAGCTGCGCTCCCGTTAGCCGTCCGAATCAGGCCCCGGGGCTAGCTGCACTCCCATTGGCTGTTTAAATAGGCCCCGGGATAAAGCTGCGCTCCCATTGGCCATTGGAAACAGGCCCCCGGGGCCAGCTGCACTCCTATTGGCTGTAGGAAACAGGCCCAAGGGGCTAATGCGCTCCCTTTGGCCGTTGGATATAGGTCCCGGGAGCTAGCTGCGCTCCCATTGGCCGTTGGAAACAGGCCCCGGGGGCTAGCTGCACTCCCATTGGCCAATGGAAACAGGCCCAGGGGGTTAGCTGCACTCCCTTTGGCCGTTGGAAATAGGCCCCGGGGGCTAGCTGCTAGCCCATTGGCCGTTGGAAATAGTCCCCGGGGTTTAACTGCGCTCCCATTGGCTGTTGGACATAGGCCCCGGGGGCAAGCCAAGCTCCCATTGGCCATTTGACATGGGCCCTGGGGGCTAGGTGAGCTCCCATTGGCTGTTGGACATAGGCCCAGTGGGCTCGCTGCGCTCCCATTGGCCGGGAGTAGGTACCAGGGGCTAGCTGCGCTACCATTGGCCGTTGGAAAAAGGCTCCGGGGGCTAGCTGCACTCCCATTGGCCGTTGGATATAGGCCCCTGGGGCTAGCTGTGCTCCAATTGGCCGGTGTAAACAGGCCACGGGGGCTAGCTGCACTCCCATTGGCTGTTTGAAATAGGCCCCGGGGACTATGCTGCGCTCCCATTGGCCGTTGGAGACAGGACCCGGCGCTAGCTGCGCTCCCATTGGCCATTGGAAACAAGCCCCAGGGGCTAGGTGCGCTACCATTGGCCGTTGGAAATAGGCCCCTGGGGCTAGCTGGGCTCCAGTTAGCCGTCGGAATCAGGCCCCGGGGCTAGCTGCACTCCCAGTGGCTGTTTAAATAGGCCCCGGGATAAAGCTGCGCTCCCATTGGCCATTGGAAACAGGCCCCCGGGGCCAGCTGCACTCCCATTGGCTGTAGGAAACAGGCCCAAGGGGCTAATGCGCTCCCTTTGGCCGTTGGATATAGGTCCCGGGGGCTAGCTGCGCTCCCATTGGCCGTTGGAAACAGGCCCTGGGGGCTAGCTGCACTCCCATTGGCCAATGGAAACAGGACCTGGGGGCTAGCGGAGCTCCCATAGGCCGATGGAAACAGGCCCCGGTGGCTAGCTGCGCTCCCGTTAGCCGTCGGAATCAGGCCCCGGGGCTAGCTGCACTCCCATTGGCTGTTTAAATATGCCCCGGGATAAAGCTGCGCTCCCATTGGCCATTGGAAACAGGCCTCCGGGGCCAGCTGCACTCCCATTGGCTGTAGGAAACAGGCCCAAGGGGCTAATGCGCTCCCTTTGGCCGTTGGATATAGGTCCCGGGGGCTAGCTGCGCTCCCATTGGCCATTGGAAACAGGCCCTGGGGGCTAGCTGCACTCCCATTGGCCAATGGAAACACGCCCAGGGGGTTAGCTGCACTCCATTTGGCCGTTGGAAATAGGCCCCGGGGGCTAGCTGCTAGCCCATTGGCCGTTGGAAATAGTCCCCGGGGGCCAACTGCGCTCCCATTGGCTGTTGGACATAGGCCCCGGGGGCAAGCCGAGCTCCCATTGGCCATTTGACATGGGCCCTGGGGGCTAGGTGAGCTCCCATTGGCTGTTGGACATAGGCCCAGTGGGCTCGCTGCGCTCCCATTGGCCGGGAGTAGGTACCAGGGGCTAGCTGCACTACCATTGGTCGTTGGAAAAAGGCTCCGGGGGCTAGCTGCGCTCCCATTGGCCATTGGATATAGGCCCCTGGGGCTAGCTGTGCTCCAATTGGCCTGTGTAAACAGGCCACGGGGGCTAGCTGTGCTCCCATTGGCTGTTTGAAATAGGCCCCGGGGACTATGCTGCGCTCCCATTGGCCGTTGGAGACAGGACCCGGCGCTAGCTGCGCTCCCATTGGCCGTTGGAGACAAGCCCGAGGGGCTAGGTGCGCTACCATTGGCCGTTGGAAATAGGCCCCTGGGGCTAGGTGGGCTCCCATTGGCTGTTGGAAATAGGCCCAGGGTGCTAGCTGCGCTCCCATTGGCCATTAGACACAGGCCTCGGTGGCTAGCTGAGCTCCCATTTTCCGTTGAAAACAGGCCCCGGGGGCTAGCTGCGCTCCCCTTGACCATTGAAACAGGTCCCGGGGGCTAGCTGCGCTCCCATTGGCCTATGGAAACAGGCCCAGGGGGCTAGCTGTGCTCCCATTGGCCGTTGAAAACAGGCCACGGGGGCTAGCTGCGCTCCCATTGGCCGTTGAGAACAGGCCCTGGGGGCTAGCTGCGCTCCCATTTGCCATTTGAAACAGGCCCCGGCGGCTATCTGCACTCCCATTGGCCGTTTAAAACAGGCCCCTGGGGATAGCTGCGCTCCAATTGGCCGTTCAAAATAGGGCCTGGGGGCTAACTGCGTTCGCATTGGCCATCGGAAAAAAGAACCGGGGGGCTAGTTGCACTCCCATTGGCCGTAGGAAAAAGGCCCCGGGGGCTAGATGCGCTCCATTTGGCTGTTGGAAATAGGCCCGGGGGCTAGCTGCGCTCCCATTGGCCGTTGGAAATAAGCCCCGGGTGCTAACTGTACTCCTATTGGCCGTTGGAAATAGGGCCCGGGGGCTAGTTGCTCTCCAATTGGCCGTTGGAAATAAGCCCCTGAGGCTAGCTGCGCTCCCATTGGCCGTTGGAAATGGGCCCCGGGGTCAGTCTGCATTCCCATTGGCCATTAGAAATAGGCCCCGGAGCCTAGCTGCTCTCCCATTGGCAGATGAAAACATGCCCTGGGGGCTAACTGTGCTCCCATTGGCCGCAGGACTTAGGCCCCTGGGGCTAGTTGCGCTCCCATTGGCCATTGGACATAGGCCCTGGGGGCTAGCTGCTCACCCATTGGCCATTGGAAATAGTCCCCGGGGGCTAGCTGTGCTCCCATTGGCCGTTGGACATAGGCCCCAGGGGCTAGCCGAGCTCCCATTGGCCGTTGGACATGGGTCCCGGGGGCTAGCTGAGCTCCCATTGGCTGTTGGACATAGGCCCAGGGGGCTCGCTGCGCTCCCATTGGCCGGGAGTAGGTACCAGGGGCTAGCTGTGCTCCCATTGGCAGTTGGAAACAGGCATTGGGGGATAGCTGTGCTCCCATTGGCCGTGTGACGTAAGCCCCTGGGGCTAGTTGCGCTCCCATTGGCCGTTGGAAACAGGCCCTGGAGACTATCTGCGCTCCCATTGGCCGTTGGCAACAGGCCCCGAGTTCTAGCTGCGCTCTCATTGGCCTTTGCAAACAGGCCCCAGGGGCTAGCTGCGCTCCCTTTGGCCATTGGAAATAGGCCCCTAGTGCTAACTGCGCTCCCCTAGGCAGTAGGAAAGATGCCCTGGGGGCTAGCTGCACTACCATTGGCCGTTGAAAACAGGTCCTGGGGGCTAGCTGTGCTCCCATTGGCCATCGGAAACAGGCCCCGGGGGCTAGCTGCACTCCCATGCCATTCAAAACAGACCCTGGGGGCTAGCTATGCTCTGATTGGCCGTATGAAACAGGCCCCGGGGGCTAGCTGCACTCCCATTGGCCGTTGAAAACAGGCCCCTGGTCTAGCTGCGCTCCAATTGGCCGTTGGAAAAAGCCCCCGGGGGCTAGCTGCGCTCCATTTGGCTGTTGGAAATAGGCCCGGGGGCTAGCTGCGCTCCCATTGGCCGTTGGATATAGGCCCTTGGGGCTGGCTGTGCGCCAATTGGCCAGTGTAAACAGGCCATGTGGGCTAGCTGCACTCCCATTGGCTGTTTGAAATAGGCCCCGGGGAATAGCTGTGCTCCCATTGGCAGTTGGAAACAAGCCCCAGGAGCTAGCTGTGCTGCAATTGGCCGTTGGAAACAGGCCCCGAGGGCTAGCTGCGCTCCCATTTACCGTTGGAAATAGGCCCCGGTGGCTAGCTGCGCTCCCATTGACCGTTGGAAATTAGGGCCCGGGGGCTAAATGTGCTCCAATTAGCCGTTGGAAATAGGGCCCGTGGGCTAGCTGCGCTCCCATTGGCCATTGGAAAAAAGCCCCGAGGGCTAGCTGCACTCCCATTGGCCGTTGGATATGGGCCCCGAGGTCTAGCTGCACTCCCATTGGCCATTAGAAATAGGCCCCGGGGGCTAGCTGCTCTCCCATTGGCAGTTGAAAACAGGCATTGGGGGCTAACTGTGCTCCCATTGGCCGCTGGACTTAGGCCCCTGGGGCTAGTTGCGCTCCCATTGGCCGTTGGACATAGGCCCTGGAGGCTAGCTGCACTCCCATTGGCAGTTGGAAATAGGTCCCGAGGGATGGCGACCCTCCCAATGGCTGTTGGAAACAAGCCCCGGTGCTAGCTGCGCTCCCATTGGCCTTTGGCAGCAGTCCCCGGGGGCTAGCTGCGACCCCATTGGCTGTTGGAAACCAGCCCCGGTAGCTAGCTGCGCTCCCATTGGCCGTTGGAAATAGGCACCGGGGAATAGCTGCGCTCCCATTGGTCGTTGGAAACAGGCCCCGGGGGATAGCTGCGCTCACATTGGTCATTGGAAACAGGCCCCGGGGGCTAGCTGCACTCCCATTGATCATTGGAAACAGGCCCCGGGGGCTAGCTTCGCTCCCATTGGCAGTTGCAAACAGGTATTGGGGGCTAGCTATGCTCCCATTGGCCGTGTGACGTAGGCCCCTGGGGCTAGTTGCGCTCCCATTGGCCGTTGGAAACAGGCCCTGGAGACTAGCTGCGCTCCCATTGGCCTTTGGGAACAGGCCCCGAGTGCTAGCTGCGCTCTCATTGGCCTTTGGAAACAGGCCCCAGGGGCTAGCTGCGCTCCCATTGGCCGATGAAATTAGGCCCCGGGGGGTAGCTGCGCTCCCATTGGCCGTTGAAAACAGGACCCGGGGGCTAGCGGAGCTCCTATAGGCCGTTGGAAACAGGCCCCGGTGGCTAGCTGCGCTCCCATCAGCCGTCGGAAACAGGCCCCAGGGCTAGCTTTGCTCCCATTGGCTTTTGTAAATAGGCTCCGGAATATAGCTGCGCTCCCATTGGCCATTGGAAATAGTCCCCGGGGGCCAGCTACGCTCTCATTGGCCGTTGGAAACAGGCTCTAGGGGCTAGCTGCGCTCCCATTGGCCGTTGGAAACAGGACCTGGGGGCTAGCGGAGCTCCCATAGGCTGTTGGAACCAGGCCCCGGTGGCTAGCTGCGCTCCCGTTAGCCGTCGGAATCAGGCCCCGGGGCTAGCTGCACTCCCATTGGCTGTTTAAATAGGCCCCGGGATAAAGCTGCGCTCCCATTGGCCATTGGAAACAGGCCCCCGGGGCCAGCTGCACTCTCATTGGCTGTAGGAAACAGGCCCAAGAGGCTAATGCGCTCCCTTTGGCCGTTGGATATAGGTCCCGGGGGCTAGCTGCTCTCCCATTGGCCGTTGGAAACAGGTCCCAGGGGCTAGCTGCACTCCCATTGGCCAATGGAAACAGGCCCAGGGGGTTAGCTGCACTCCCTTTGGCCGTTGGAAATAGGCCCCGGGGGCTAGCTGCTAGCCCATTGGTCGTTGGAAATAGTCCCCGGGGGCTAACTGCGCTCCCATTGGCTGTTGGACATAGGCCCAGTGAGCTCGCTGCTCTCCCATTGGCCGGGAGTAGGTACCAGGGGCTAGCTGCGCTACCATTGGCCGTTGGAAAAAGGCTCCGGGGGCTAGCTGCGCTCCCATTGGCCGTTGGATATAGGCCCCTGGGGCTAGCTGTGCTCCAATTGGCCGGTGTAAACAGGCCACGGGGGCTAGCTGCGCTCCCATTGGCTGTTTGAAATAGGCCCCGGGGACTATGCTGCGCTCCCATTAGCCATTGGAGACAGGACCCGGTGCTAGCTGCGCTCCCATTGGCCGTTGGAAACAAGCCCCAGGGGCTAGGTGAGCTACCATTGGCCGTTGGAAATAGGCCCCTGGGGCTAGCTGGGCTCCCGTTAGCCGTCGGAATCAGGCCCCGGGGTTAGCTGCACTCCCATTGGCTGTTTAAATAGGCCCCGGGATAAAGCTGCGCTCCCATTGGCCATTGGAAACAGGCCCCCGGGGCCAGCTGCACTCCCATTGGCTGTAGGAAACAGGCCCAAGGGGCTAATGCGCTCCCTTTGGCCGTTGGATATAGGTCCCGGGGGCTAGCTGCGCTCCCATTGGCCATTGGAAACAGGCCCCGGGGGCTAGCTGCACTCCCATTGGCCAATGGAAACAGGACCTGGGGGCTAGCGGAGCTCCCATAGGCTGATGGAAACAGGCCCCGGTGGCTAGCTGCGCTCCCGTTAGCCGTCGGAGTCAGGCCCCGGGGCTAGCTGCACTCCCATTGGCTGTTTAAATAGGCCCCGGGATAAAGCTGCGCTCCCATTGGCCATTGGAAACAGGCCCCCGGGGCCAGCTGCACTCCCATTGGCTGTAGGAAACAGGCCCAAGGGGCTAATGCGCTCCCTTTGGCCGTTGGATATAGGTCCCGGGGGCTAGCTGCGCTCCCATTGGCCGTTGGAAACAGGCCCCGGGGGCTAGCTGCACTCCCATTGGCCAATGGAAACACGCCCAGGGGGTTAGCTGCACTCCCTTTGGCCATTGGAAATAGGCCCCGGGGGCTAGCTGCTAGCCCATTGGCCGTTGGAAATAGTCCCCGGGGGCTAACCGCGCTCCCATTGGCTGTTGGACATAGGCCCCGGGGGCAAGCCGAGCTCCCATTGGCCATTTGACATGGGCCCTGGGGGCTAGGTGAGCTCCCATTGGCTGTTGGACATAGGCCCAGTGGGCTCGCTGCGCTCCCATTGGCCGGGAGTAGGTACCAGGGGCTAGCTGCACTACCATTGGCCGTTGGAAAAAGGCTCCAGGGGCTAGCTGCGCTCCCATTGGCCATTGGATATAGGCCCCTGGGGCTAGCTGTGCTCCAATTGGTCTGTGTAAACAGGCCACGGGGGCTAGCTGCGCTCCCATTGGCTGTTTGAAATAGGCCCCGGGGACTATGCTGCGCTCCCATTGGCCGTTGGAGACAGGACCCGGCGCTAGCTGCTCTCCCATTGGCCGTTGGAAACAAGCCCGAGGGGCTAGGTGCGTTACCATTGGCCGTTGGAAATAGGCCCCTGGGGCTAGCTGGGCTCCCATTGGCTGTTGGAAATAGGCCCAGGGTGCTAGCTGCGCTCCCATTGGCCATTTGACACAGGCCCCGGTGGCTAGCTGAGCTCCCATTTTCCGTTGAAAACAGGCCCCGGGGGCTAGCTGCACTCCCCTTGACCATTGAAACAGGCCCCGGGGGCTAGCTGCGCTCCCATTGGCCTTTGGAAACAGGCCGAGGGGGCTAGCTGTGCTCCCAATGGCCGTTGAGAACAGGCCCTGGGGGCTAGCTGCGCTCCCATTGGCCATTTGAAACAGGCCCCGGCGGCTATCTGCACTCCCATTGGCCGTTGAAAACAGACCCCTGGGGATAGCTGCGCTCCAATTGGCCGTTCAAAATAGGGCCTGGGGGCTAACTGCGTTCGCATTGGCCATCGGAAAAAAGAACCGGGGGCTAGTTGCACTCCCATTGGCCGTAGGAAAAAGGCCCCGGGGGCTAGATGCGCTCAATTTGGCTCTTGGAAATAGGCCCGGGGGCTAGCTGCGCTCCCATTGGCCGTTGGAAATAAGCCCTGGGTGCTAACTGTACTCCTATTGGCCATTGGAAGTAGGGCCCGGGGGCTAGCTGCTCTCCAATTGGCCGTTGGAAATAAGCCCCTGAGGCTAGCTGCGCTCCCATTGGCCGTTGGAAATGGGCCCCGGGGTCAGTCTGCACTCCCATTGGCCATTAGAAATAGGCCCCGGAGCCTAGCTGCTCTCCCATTGGCAGATGAAAACATGCCCTGGGGGCTAACTGTGCTCCCATTGGCCGCAGGACTTAGGCCCCTGGGGCTAGATGCGCTCCCATTGGCCATTGGACATAGGATCCGGGGGCTAGCTGAGCTCCCATTGGCCGTTGGAAATAGGTCCCGAGGGATGGCGACGCTCCCATTGGCCATTGGAAACAGGCCCCGGGGCTAGCTGCGCTCCCATTGGCCGTTAGCAGCAGGTCCCGGGGGCTAGCTGCGCTTCCATTGGCTGTTAGAAACCGGCCCCGGGGGCTAGCTGCTCTCCCATTGGCCATTGGAAATAGGCCCCGGGGAATAGCTGCGCTCCCATTGGTCATTGGAAACAGGCCTCGGGGGATAGCTGCGCTCCCATTGGCCTTAGGAAACAGGCTCCGGGGGCTAGCTGCGCTCCCATTGGCCATTGGAAACAGGCCCAGGGGGGTAGCTGCACTCCCATTGGCCATTGGAAACAGGCCCAGGGGGCTAGCTGCACTCCCTGTGGCCGTTGGAAATAGGCCCTGGGGGCTAGCTGCTCACCCATTGGCCATTGGAAATAGTCCCCGGTAGCTAGCTGCGCTCCCATTGGCCGTTGGAAATAGGCACCGGGGAATAGCTGCGCTCCCATTGGTCGTTGGAAACAGGCCCCGGGGGATAGCTGCGCTCACATTGGCCATTGGAAACAGGCCCCGGGGGCTAGCTGCGCTCCCATTGATCATTGGAAACAGGCCCCGGGGGCTAGCTTCGCTCCCATTGGCAGTTGCAAACAGGCATTGGGGGCTAGCTATGCTCCCATTGGCCGTGTGACGTAGGCCCCTGGGGCTAGTTGCGTTCCCATTGGCCGTTGGAAACAGGCCCTGGAGACTAGCTGCGCTCCCATTGGCCTTTGGGAACAGGCCCCGAGTGCTAGCTGCGCTCTCATTGGCCTTTGGAAACAGGCCCCAGGGGCTAGCTGCGCTCCCATTGGCCGATGAAATTAGGCCCCGGGGGGTAGCTGCGCTCCCATTGGCCGTTGAAAACAGGACCCGGGGGCTAGCGGAGCTCCTATAGGCCATTGGAAACAGGCCCCGGTGACTAGCTGCGCTCCCATCAGCCGTCGGAAACAGGCCCCAGGGCTAGCTTTGCTCCCATTGTCTTTTGTAAATTGGCTCCGGAATATAGCTGCACTCCCATTGGCCATTGGAAATAGTCCCCGGGGGCCAGCTACGCTCTCATTGGCCGTTGGAAACAGGCTCTAGGGGCTAGCTGCGCTCCCATAGGCCGTTGGAACCAGGCCCCGGTGGCTAGCTGCGCTCCCGTTAGCCGTCGGAATCAGGCCCCGGGGCTAGCTGCACTCCCATTGGCTGTTTAAATAGGCCCCGGGATAAAGCTGCGCTCCCATTGGCCATTGGAAACAGGCCCCCGGGGCCAGCTGCACTCTCATTGGCTGTAGGAAACAGGCCCAAGAGGCTAATGCGCTCCCTTTGGCCGTTGGATATAGGTCCCGGGGGCTAGCTGCGCTCCCATTGGCCGTTGGAAACAGGCCCCGGGGACTAGCTGCACTCCCATTGGCCAATGGAAACAGGCCCAGGGGGTTAGCTGCACTCCCTTTGGCCGTTGGAAATAGGCCCCGGGGGCTAGCTGCTAGCCCATTGGCCGTTGGAAATAGTCCCCGGGGGCTAACTGCGCTCCCATTGGCTGTTGGACATAGGCCTCGGGGGCAAGCCGAGCTCCCATTGGCCATTTGACATGGGCCCTGGGGGCTAGGTGAGCTCCCATTGGCTGTTGGACATAGGCCCAGTGAGCTCGCTGCGCTCCCATTGGCCGGGAGTAGGTACCAGGGGCTAGCTGCGCTACCATTGGCCGTTGGAAAAAGGCTCCGGGGGCTAGCTGCGCTCCCATTGGCCGTTGGATATAGGCCCCTGGGGCTAGCTGTGCTCCAATTGGCCGGTGTAAACAGGCCACGGGGGCTAGCTGCGCTCCCATTGTCTGTTTGAAATAGGCCCCGGGGACTATGCTGCGCTCCCATTAGCCATTGGAGACAGGACCCGGCGCTAGCTGCGCTCCCATTGGCCGTTGGAAACAAGCCCCAGGGGCTAGGTGAGCTACCATTGGCCGTTGGAAATAGGCCCCTGGGGCTAGCTGGGCTCCCGTTAGCCGTCGGAATCAGGCCCCGGGGCTAGCTGCACTCCCATTGGCTGTTTAAATAGGCCCCGGGATAAAGCTGCGCTCCCATTGGCCATTGGAAACAGGCCCCAGGGGCCAGCTGCACTCCCATTGGCTGTAGGAAACAGGCCCAAGGGGCTAATGCGCTCCCTTTGGCCGTTGGATATAGGTCCCGGGGGCTAGCTGCACTCCCATTGGCTGTTGGAAACAGGCCCCAGGGGCTAGCTGCACTCCCATTGGCCAATGGAAACAGGACCTGGGGGCTAGCGGAGCTCCCATAGGCCGATGGAAACAGGCCCCGGTGGCTAGCTGCGCTCCCGTTAGCCGTCGGAGTCAGGCCCCGGGGCTAGCTGCACTCCCATTGGCTGTTTAAATAGGCCCCAGGATAAAGCTGCGCTCCCATTGGCCATTGGAAACAGGCCCCCGGGGCCAGCTGCACTCCCATTGGCTGTAGGAAACAGGCCCAAGGGGCTAATGCGCTCCTTTTGGCCATTGGATATAGGTCCCGGGGGCTAGCTGCGCTCCCATTGGCCGTTGGAAACAGGCCCCGGGGGCTAGCTGCACTCCCATTGGCCAATGGAAACACGCCCAGGGGGTTAGCTGCACTCCCTTTGGCCGTTGGAAATAGGCCCCGGGGGTTAGCTGCTAGCCCATTGGCCGTTGGAAATTGTCCCCGGGGGCTAACTGCGCTCCCATTGGCTGTTGGACATAGGCCCCGGGGGCAAGCCGAGCTCCCATTGGCCATTTGACATGGGCCCTGGGGGCTAGGTGAGCTCCCATTGGCTGTTGGACATAGGCCCAGCGGGCTCGCTGCGCTCCCATTGGCCGGGAGTAGGTACCAAGGGCTAGCTGCACTACCATTGGCCGTTGGAAAAAGGCTCCGGGGGCTAGCTGCGCTCCCATTGGCCATTGGATATAGGCCCCTGGGGCTAGCTGTGCTCCAATTGGCCTGTGTAAACAGGCCACAGGGGCTAGCTGCGCTCCCATTGGCTGTTTGAAATAGGCCCCGGGGACTATGCTGCGCTCCCATTGGCCGTTGGAGACAGGACCCGGCGCTAGCTGCGCTCCCATTGGCCGTTGGAAACAAGCCCGAGGGGCTAGGTGCGCTACCATTGGAAATAGGCCCCTGGGGCTAGCTGGGCTCCCATTGGCTGTTGGAAATAGGCCCAGGGTGCTAGCTGCGCTCCCATTGGCCATTTGACACAGGCCCCGGTGGCTAGCTGAGCTCCCATTTTCCGTTGAAAACAGGCCCCGGGGGCTAGCTGCGCTCCCCTTGACCATTGAAACAGGTCCCGGGGGCTAGCTGCGCTCCCATTGGCCTTTGGAAACAGGCCCAGGGGGCTAGCTATGCTCCCATTGGCCGTTGAAAACAGGCCACGGGGGCTAGCTGCGCTCCCATTGGCCGTTGAGAACAGGCCCTGGGGGCTAGCAGCGCTTCCATTGGCCATTTGAAACAGGCCCCGGCGGCTATCTGCACTCCCATTGGCCGTTGAAAACAGGCCCCTGGGGATAGCTGCGCTCCAATTGGCCGTTCAAAATAGGGCCTGGGGGCTAACTGCGTTCGCATTGGCCATCGGAAAAAAGAACCGGGGGCTAGTTGCACTCCCATTGGCCATAGGAAAAAGGCCCTGGGGGCTAGATGCGCTCCATTTGGCTGTTGGAAATAGGCCCGGGGGCTAGCTGCGCTCCCATTGGCCGTTGGAAATATGCCCCGGGTGCTAACTGTACTCCTATTGGCCGTTGGAAATAGGGCCCGGGGGCTAGCTGCTCTCCAATTGGCCGTTGGAAATAAGCCCCTGAGGCTAGCTGCGCTCCCATTGGCCGTTGGAAATGGGCCCCGGGGTCAGTCTGCACTCCCATTGGCCATTAGAAATAGGCCCCGGAGCCTAGCTGCTCTCCCATTGACCGTTGGAAATTAGGCCCCGGGCGCTAAATGTGCTCCAATTGGCAGTTGGAAATAGGGCCCGGGGCTAGCTGCGCTCCCATTGGCCGTTAGCAGCAGGCCCCGGGGGCTAGCTGTGCTTCCATTGGCTGTTGGAAACATGCCCTGGGGGCTAACTGTGCTCCCATTGGCCACAGGACTTAGGCCCCTGGGGCTAGATGCGCTCCCATTGGCCATTGGACATAGGCCCCGGGGGCTAGCTGAGCTCCCATTGGCCGTTGGAAATAGGTCCCGAGGGATGGCGACGCTCCCATTGGCCATTGGAAACAGGCCCCGGGGCTAGCTGCGCTCCCATTGGCCGTTAGCAGCAGGCCCCGGGGGCTAGCTGTGCTTCCATTGGCTGTTGGAAACCGGCCCCGGGGGTTAGCTGCTCTCCCATTGGCCGTTGGAAATAGGGCCCGGGTAATAGCTGCGCTCCCATTGGTCATTGGAAACAGGCCTCGGGGGATAGCTGCACTCCCATTGGCCTTAGGAAACAGGCTCCGGGGGCTAGCTGCGCTCCCATTGGCCGTTGGAAACAGGCCCCGGGGGGTAGCTGCACTCCCATTGGCCATTGGAAACAGGCCCAGGGGGCTAGCTGCGCTCCCTGTGGCCGTTGGAAATAGGCCCTGGGGGCTAGCTGCTTACCCATTGGCCATTGGAAATAGTCCCCGGGGGCTAACTGTGCTCCCATTGGCCGTTGGACATAGGCCCCAGGGGCTAGCCGAGCTCCCATTGGCCGTTGGACATGGGTCCCGGGGGCTAGCTGAGCTCCCATTGGCTGTTGGACATAGGCCCCGGGGGCTAGCTGCGCTCCCATTGACCGTTGGAAATTAGGCCCCGGGCGCTAAATGTGCTCCAATTGGCAGTTGGAAATAGGGCCCGTGGGCTAGCTGCGCTACCATTGTGCCATTGGAAAAAAGCCCCGAGGGCTAGCTGCACTCCCATTGGCCGTTGGAAATGGGCCCCGGGGTCTAGCTGCGCTCCCATTGGCCATTGCAAATAGGTCCCGAGGGCTAGCTTCGCTCCACATTGGCAGTTGGAAACAGGCATTGGGGGATAGCTGTGCTCCCATTGGCCATGTGACGTAAGCCCCTGGGGCTAGTTGCGCTCCCATTGGCCGTTGGAAACAGGCCCTGGAGACTATCTGCGCTCCCATTGGCCGTTGGCAACAGGCCCCGAGTGCTAGCTGCGCTCTCATTGGCCTTTGGAAACAGGCCCCAGGGGCTAGCTGCGCTCCCTTTGGCCATTGGAAATAGGCCCCTAGTGCTAACTGCGCTCCCCTAGGCAGTAGGAAACATGCCCTGGGGGCTAGCTGCACTACCATTGGCCGTTGAAAACAGGTCCTGGGGGCTAGCTGTGCTCCCATTGGCCGTTGGAAACAGGCCCCGGGGGCTAGCTGCGCTCCCATGCCATTCAAAACAGACCCTGGGGGCTAGCTATGCTCTGATTGGCCGTTTGAAACAGGCCCCGGGGGATAGCTGCACTCCCATTGGCCGTTGAAAACAGGCCCCTGGTCTAGCTGCGCTCCAATTGGCCGTTGGAAAAAGCCCCCGGGGGCTAGCTGCGCTCCATTTGGCTGTTGGAAATAGGCCCGGGGGCTAGCTGCGCTCCCATTGGCCGTTGGATATAGGCCCTTGGGGCTGGCTGTGCGCCAATTGGCCAGTGTAAACAGGCCATGTGGGCTAGCTGCACTCCCATTGGCTGTTTGAAATAGGCCCCGGGGACTAGCTGTGCTCCCATTGGCAGTTGGAAACAAGCCCCAGGAGCTAGCTGTGCTGCAATTGGCCGTTGGAAACAGGCCCCGAGGGCTAGCTGCGCTCCGATTTACCGTTGGAAATAGGCCCCAGTGGCTAGCTGCGCTCCCATTGACCGTTGGAAATTAGGGCCCGGGGGCTAAATGTGCTCCAATTAGCCGTTGGAAATAGGGCCCGTGGGCTAGCTGCGCTCCCATTGGCCATTGGAAAAAAGCCCCGAGGGCTAGCTGCACTCCCATTGGCCGTTGGATATGGGCCCCGAGGTCTAGCTGCACTCCCATTGGCCATTAGAAATAGGCCCCGGGGGCTAGCTGCTCTCCCATTGGCAGTTGAAAACAGGCATTGGGGGCTAACTGTGCTCCCATTGGCCGCTGGACTTAGGCCCCTGGGGCTAGTTGCGCTCCCATTGGCCGTTGGACATAGGCCCTGGAGGCTAGCTGCACTCCCATTGGCAGTTGGAAATAGGTCCCGAGGGATGGCGACGCTCCCAATGGCTGTTGGAAACAAGCCCCGGGGCTAGCTGCGCTCCCATTGGCCTTTGGCAGCAGTCCCCGGGGGCTAGCTGCGACCCCATTGGCTGTTGGAAACCAGCCCCGGTAGCTAGCTGCGCTCTCATTGGCCGTTGGAAATAGGCACCGGGGAATAGCTGCGCTCCCATTGGTCATTGGAAACAGGCCCCGGGGGATAGCTGCGCTCACATTGGCCATTGGAAACAGGTCCCGGGGGCTAGCTGCGCTCCCATTGATCATTGGAAACAGGCCCCGGGGGCTAGCTTCGCTCCCATTGGCAGTTGCAAACAGGCATTGGGGGCTAGCTATGCTCCCATTGGCCGTGTGACGTAGGCCCCTGGGGCTAGTTGCGCTCCCATTGGCCGTTGGAAACAGGCCCTGGAGACTAGCTGCGCTCCCATTGGCCTTTGGGAACAGGCCCCGAGTGCTAGCTGCGCTCTCATTGGCCTTTGGAAACAGGCCCCAGGGGCTAGCTGCACTCCCATTGGCCATTGGAAATAGGCCCCTGGGGCTAACTGCGCTCCCATTGGCAGTAGGAAACATGCCCTGGGGGCTAGCTGCACTACCATTGGCCGTTGAAAACAGGCCCTGGGGGTTAGCTGCGATCCCATTGGCCGGTGGAAACAGGCCCCGGGGGCTAGCTGCACTCCCATGCCATTCAAAACAGACCCTAGGGGCTAGCTATGCTCTGATTGGCCGTTTAAAACAGGCCCCGGAGGCTAGCTGCACTCCCATGGGCCGTTGAAAACAGGCCCCGGGTCTAGCTGCGCTCCAATTGGCCATTGGAAAAAGCCCCCGGGGGCTAGCTGTGCTCCATTTGGCTGTTGGAAATAGGCCCGGGGGCTAGCTGTGCTCCCATTGGTCGTTGGATATAGGCACCGGGGAATAGCTGCGCTCCCATTGGTCGTTGGAAACAGGCCCCGGGGCTAGCTGCGCTCCCATTGGCTGTTGGAAACCGGCCCCGGTAGCTAGCTGCGCTCCCATTGGCCGTTAAAAATAGGCCCCGGGAATACCTGCGCTCCCATTGGTCGTTGGAAACAGGCCCCGGGGGATAGCTGCGCTCACATTGGCCATTGGAAACAGGCCCCGGGGGCTAGCTGCGCTCCCATTGGCCATTGGAAACAGACCCCAGGGCTAGCTGCACTCCCATTGGCCGTTGGAAACAGGCCCAGGGGGCTAGCTGCGCTCCCTGTGGCCGTTGGAAATAGGCCCCGGGGGCTAGCTGCTCACCCATTTGTAACGTTCTGCCTCTTACACTCTTACACTCGGGGTGCTAGCTGCGCTCCAATAGGCCGATGAAATAAGGCCCCGGGGGGTAGCTGTGCTCCCATTGGCCGTTGGGAACAGGCCCCGAGTGCTAGCTGCGCTCTCATTGGCCTTTGGAAACAGGCCCCAGGGGCTAGCTGCGCTCCCATTGGCCATTGGAAATAGGCCCCTGGGGCTAACTGCGCTCCCATTGACAGTAGGAAACATGCCGAGGGGGCTAGCTGCACTACCATTGGCCGTTGAAAACAGGGCCTGGGGGCTAGCTGCGCTCCAATTGACCGTTGGAAACAGGCCCCGGGGGCTAGCTGCACTCCCATGCCATTCAAAACAGACCCTGGGGCCTAGCTATGCTCTGATTGGCCGCTTGAAACAGGCCCCGGGGGCTAGCTGCACTCCCATTGGCCGTTGAAAACAGGCCGCGGGTCTACCTGCGCTCCAATTGGCCGTTGGAAAAAGCCCCCAGGGGCTAGCTGCGCTCCATTTGGCTGTTGGAAATAGGCACAGGGGCTAGCTGCGCTCCCATTGGCTGTTGGATATAGGCCCCGGGGGCTAGCTGTACTCGTATTGGCCGTTGGAAATAGGGCCCGGGGGCTAGCTTATCTCCCATTGGCCATTGGAAATAAACCCATGGGGCTAGCTGCGCGCCCATTGGCCGTTGGAAATGGGCCCCGGGGTCTAGCTGGACTCCCATTGGCCATTAGAAATAGGCCCCGGGGGCTAGCTGCTCTCCCATTGGCAGTTGAAAACAGGCATTGGGGGCTAACTGTGCTCCCATTGGCCGCTGGACTTAGGCCCCTGGGGCTAGTTGCGCTCCCATTGGCCGTTGGACATAGGCCCTGGGGGCTAGCTGCGTTCCCACTGGCCTTTGGAAATAGGTCCCGAGGGATGGCGACGCTCCCAATGGCTGTTGGAAACAGGCCCCGGGGCTAGCTGCGCTCCCATTGTCCTTTGCCAGCAGGCCCCGGGGGCTAGCTGCGCTCCCATTGGCTGTTGGAAACCGGCCCCGGTAGCTAGCTGCGCTCCCATTGGCCGTTGGAAATAGGCCCCGGGGAATAGCTGCGATCCCATTGGTCGTTGGAAACAGGGCCCCGGGGATAGCTGCGCTCACATTGGCCATTGGAAACAGGCCCTGGGGGCTAGCTGCGCTCTCATTGGCCATTGGAAACAGGCCCCGGGGGCTAGCTGCACTCCCATTGGCCATTGGAAACAGGCCCAGGAGGCTAGCTGCGCTCCCTGTGGCCATTGGAAATAGGCCCCGGGGGTTGGCTGCTCACCCATTTGTAACGTTCTGCTTCTTACACTCCTACACTCGGGGTGCTAGCTGCGCTCCAATAGGCCGATGAAATATGGCCCCGGGGGGTAGCTGCGCTCTCATTGGCAGTTGAAAACAGGACCCGGGGTCTAGCGGAGCTCCTATAGGCCGTTGGAAACAGGCCCCGGTGGCTAGCTGCGCTCCCATTAGCCGTCGGAAACAGGCCCCAGGGCTGGCTTTGCTCCCATTGGCTGTTGTAAATAGGCTCCGGAATATGCCTGCGCTCCCATTGGCCATTGGAAATAGTCCCCGGCGGCCAGCTACGCTCCCATTGGCCGTTGGAAACAGGCCCTAGGGGCTAGCTGCACTCCCATTGTTCGTTGGAAACAGGACCTTGGGGGCAAGCGGAGCTCCCATAGGCCGTTGGAAACAGGCTCCGGTGGCTAGCTGTGCTCCCATTAGCCGTCGGAATCAGGCCCCGGGGCTAGCTGCACTCCCATTGGCTGTTTAAATAGGCCCAGGGATAAAGCTGTGCTCCCATTGGCCATTGGAAACAGGCCCCGGGGGCCAGCTGTGCTCCCATTGGCTGTAGGAAACAGACCCTAGGGGCTAGCTGCACTCCCTTTGGCCATTGGATATAAGCCCCGGGGGCTAGCTGCGCTCCCATTGGCCGTTGGAAACAGGCCCCGGGGGCTAGCTGCACTCCCATTGGCCAATGGAAACAGGCCCAGGGGGTTACCTGCACTCCCTTTGGCCGTTGGAAATAGGCCCCGGGGGCTAGCTGCTAGTCCATTGGCCGTTGGAAATAGTCCCCGCGGGCTAGCTGCGCTCCCATTGGCTGTTGGACATAGGCCCCGGGGGCTATGACTTACCATTGGCCATTTGACATGGGCCCTGGGGGCTAGGTGAGCTCCCATTGGCTGTTGGACATAGGCCCAGGGGGCTCGCTGCGCTCCCATTGGCCAGGGGTAGGTACCAGGGGCTAGCTGCGCTACCATTGGCCGTTAGAAAAAGGCTCCGGGGGCTAGCTGCGCTCCCATTGGCCGTTGGATATAGGCCCCTGGGGCTAGCTGTGCTCCAATTGGCCGGTGTAAATAGGCCACAGGGGATAGCTGCGCTCCCATTGGCTGTTTGAAATAAGCCCCGGGGACTATGCTGCGCTCCCATTGGCCGTTGGAAACAGGACCCGGGGCTAGCTGCGCTCCCATTGGCCGTTGGAAACAAGCCCAAGGGGCTAGGTGCGCTACCATTGGCCATTGGAAATTGGCCCCTGGGGCTAGCTGGGCTCCCATTGGCTGATGGAATTAGGCCCAGGGTGCTAGCTGCGCTCCCATTGGCTGTTTGACACAGGCCCCGGGGGCTAGCTGCGCTCCCCTTGACCATTGGAAACAGGCCCCGGGGGCTAGCTGCGCTCCCATTGGCCATTGGAAACAGGCCCAGGGGGCTAGCTGTGCTCCCATTGGCCGTTGGAAACAGGCCCTGGAGACTAGCTGCGCTCCCATTGGCCTTTGGGAACAGGCCCCGAGTGCTAGCTGCGCTCTCATTGGCCTTTGGAAACAGGCCCCAGGGGCTAGCTGCACTCCCATTGGCCATTGGAAATAGGCCCCTGGGGCTAACTGCGCTCCCATTGGCAGTAGGAAACATGCCCTGGGGGCTAGCTGCACTACCATTGGCCGTTGAAAACAGGCCCTGGGGGTTAGCTGCGCTCCCATTGGCCGGTGGAAACAGGCCCCGGGGGCTAGCTGCACTCCCATGCCATTCAAAACAGACCCTGGGGGCTAGCTATGCTCTGATTGGCCGTTTAAAACAGGCCCCGGAGGCTAGCTGCACTCCCATGGGCCGTTGAAAACAGGCCCCGGGTCTAGCTGCGCTCCAATTGGCCATTGGAAAAAGCCCCCGGGGGCTAGCTGTGCTCCATTTGGCTGTTGGAAATAGGCCCGGGGGCTAGCTGTGCTCCCATTGGTCGTTGGATATAGGCACCGGGGAATAGCTGCGCTCCCATTGGTCGTTGGAAACAGGCCCCGGGGCTAGCTGCGCTCCCATTGGCTGTTGGAAACCGGCCCCGGTAGCTAGCTGCGCTCCCATTGGCCATTAAAAATAGGCCCCGGGAATACCTGCGCTCCCATTGGTCGTTGGAAACAGGCCCCGGGGGATAGCTGCGCTCACATTGGCCATTGGAAACAGGCCCCGGGGGCTAGCTGCGCTCCCATTGGCCATTGGAAACAGACCCCAGGGCTAGCTGCACTCCCATTGGCCGTTGGAAACAGGCCCAGGGGGCTAGCTGCGCTCCCTGTGGCCGTTGGAAATAGGCCCCGGGGGCTAGCTGCTCACCCATTTGTAACGTTCTGCCTCTTACACTCTTACACTCGGGGTGCTAGCTGCGCTCCAATAGGCCGATGAAATAAGGCCCCGGGTGGTAGCTGTGCTCCCATTGGCCGTTGGGAACAGGCCCCGAGTGCTAGCTGCGCTCTCATTGGCCTTTGGAAACAGGCCCCAGGGGCTAGCTGCGCTCCCATTGGCCATTGGAAATAGGCCCCTGGGGCTAACTGCGCTCCCATTGACAGTAGGAAACATGCCGAGGGGGCTAGCTGCACTACCATTGGCCGTTGAAAACAGGGCCTGGGGGCTAGCTGCGCTCCAATTGACCGTTGGAAACAGGCCCCGGGGGCTAGCTGCACTCCCATGCCATTCAAAACAGACCCTGGGGCCTAGCTATGCTCTGATTGGCCGCTTGAAACAGGCCCCGGGGGCTAGCTGCACTCCCATTGGCCGTTGAAAACAGGCCACGGGTCTACCTGCGCTCCAATTGGCCGTTGGAAAAAGCCCCCAGGGGCTAGCTGCGCTCCATTTGGCTGTTGGAAATAGGCACAGGGGCTAGCTGCGCTCCCATTGGCTGTTGGATATAGGCCCCGGGGGCTAGCTGTACTCGTATTGGCCGTTGGAAATAGGGCCCGGGGGCTAGCTTATCTCCCATTGGCCATTGGAAATAAACCCATGGGGCTAGCTGCGCGCCCATTGGCCGTTGGAAATGGGCCCCGGGGTCTAGCTGGACTCCCATTGGCCATTAGAAATAGGCCCCGGGGGCTAGCTGCTCTCCCATTGGCAGTTGAAAACAGGCATTGGGGGCTAACTGTGCTCCCATTGGCCGCTGGACTTAGGCCCCTGGGGCTAGTTGCGCTCCCATTGGCCGTTGGACATAGGCCCTGGGGGCTAGCTGCGTTCCCACTGGCCGTTGGAAATAGGTCCCGAGGGATGGCGACGCTCCCAATGGCTGTTGGAAACAGGCCCCGGGGCTAGCTGCGCTCCCATTGTCCTTTGCCAGCAGGCCCCGGGGGCTAGCTGCGCTCCCATTGGCTGTTGGAAACCGGCCCCGGTAGCTAGCTGCGCTCCCATTGGCCGTTGGAAATAGGCCCCGGGGAATAGCTGCGCTCCCATTGGTCGTTGGAAACAGGCCCCGGGGGATAGCTGCGCTCACATTGGCCATTGGCAACAGGCCCTGGGGGCTAGCTGCGCTCTCATTGGCCATTGGAAACAGGCCCCGGGGGCTAGCTGCACTCCCATTGGCCATTGGAAACAGGCCCAGGGGGCTAGCTGCGCTCCCTGTGGCCATTGGAAATAGGCCCCGGGGGTTGGCTGCTCACCCATTTGTAACGTTCTGCTTCTTACACTCCTACACTCGGGGTGCTAGCTGCGCTCCAATAGGCCGATGAAATATGTCCCCGGGGGGTAGCTGCGCTCTCATTGGCAGTTGAAAACAGGACCCGGGGTCTAGCGGAGCTCCTATAGGCCGTTGGAAACAGGCCCCGGTGGCTAGCTGCGCTCCCATTAGCCGTCGGAAACAGGCCCCAGGGCTAGCTTTGCTCCCATTGGCTGTTGTAAATAGGCTCCGGAATATAGCTGCGCTCCCATTGGCCATTGGAAATAGTCCCCGGCGGCCAGCTACGCTCCCATTGGCCGTTGGAAACAGGCCCTAGGGGCTAGCTGCGCTCCCATTGTTCGTTGGAAACAGGACCTGGGGGCAAGCGGAGCTCCCATAGGCCGTTGGAAACAGGCTCCGGTGGCTAGCTGCGCTCCCATTAGCCGTCGGAATCAGGCCCCGGGGCTAGCTGCACTCCCATTGGCTGTTTAAATAGGCCCAGGGATAAAGCTGTGCTCCCATTGGCCATTGGAAACAGGCCCCGGGGGCCAGCTGTGCTCCCATTGGCTGTAGGAAACAGACCCTAGGGGCTAGCTGCACTCCCTTTGGCCATTGGATATAAGCCCCGGGGGCTAGCTGCACTCCCATTGGCCGTTGGAAACAGGCCCCGGGGGCTAGCTGCACTCCAATTGGCCAATGGAAACAGGCCCAGGGGGTTACCTGCACTCCCTTTGGCCGTTGGAAATAGGCCCCGGGGGCTAGCTGCTAGTCCATTGGCCGTTGGAAATAGTCCCCGCGGGCTAGCTGCGCTCCCATTGGCTGTTGGACATAGGCCCCGGGGGCTATGACCTCCCATTGGCCATTTGACATGGGCCCTGGGGGCTAGGTAGCTCCCATTGGCTGTTGGACATAGGCCCAGGGGGCTCGCTGCACTCCCATTGGCCAGGGGTAGGTACCAGGGGCTAGCTGCGCTACCATTGGCCGTTAGAAAAAGGCTCCGGGGGCTAGCTGCGCTCCCATTGGCCGTTGGATATAGGCCCCTGGGGCTAGCTGTGCTCCAATTGGCCGGTGTAAATAGGCCACAGGGGATAGCTGCGCTCCCATTGGCTGTTTGAAATAAGCCCCGGGGACTATGCTGCGCTCCCATTGGCCGTTGGAAACAGGACCCGGGGCTAGCTGCGCTCCCATTGGCCGTTGGAAACAAGCCCAAGGGGCTAGGTGCGCTACCATTGGCCATTGGAAATAGGCCCCTGGGGCTAGCTGGGCTCCCATTGGCTGATGGAATTAGGCCCAGGGTGCTAGCTGCGCTCCCATTGGCTGTTTGACACAGGCCCCGGGGGCTAGCTGCGCTCCCCTTGACCATTGGAAACAGGCCCCGGGGGCTAGCTGCGCTCCCATTGGCCATTGGAAACAGGCCCAGGGGGCTAGCTGTGCTCCCATTGGCCGTTGCAAACAGGCCACGGGGGCTAGCAGTGCTCCCATTGGCCATTGAGAACAGGCCCTGGGGGCTAGCTGCGCTCCCATTGGCCGTTTGAAACAGGCCCCGGCGGCTATCTGCGCTCCCATTGGCCGTTGAAAACAGGCCTCTGGGGCTAGCTGCGCTCCAATTGGCCGTTCAAAATAGGGCCTGGAGGCTAACTGCGCTCGCATACGCCATCGGAAAAAAGAACCGGGGGCTAATTGCACTCCCATTGGCCGTTGGACATAGGCCCCGGGGGCTAGCTGCGCTCCCATTGGCCGTTGGAAATAGGTCCCGGGGTCTAGCTGCGCTCCCATTGGCTGTTGGAAACAGGCCCCGGGGGCTAGCTGCGCTCCCATTGGCCGTTGGAAACAGGCCCCGGGGCCTAGCTGCACTCTCATTGGCTGTTGGAAACAGGCCTTGGTGGCTAGGTTTGCTCCCATTGGCCATTTGAAATAGGCCCGGGGGCTAGCTGCAATCCCATTGGCTGTTGGAAATAGGCCCCGGGGGCTAGCTGCTCTCCCATTGGCCGTTGGAAATAGGCCCCGGGGGCTAGCTGCGCTCCCATTGGCTGTTGGAAATAGGCCCCTGGGGCTAGCTGCACTCCCATTGGCCGTTGAGAACAGGCCCTGGGGGCTAGCTGCGCTCCCATTGGCCGTTTGAAACAGGCCCCGGTGGCTATCTGCGCTCCCATTGGCCGTTGAAAACAGGCCCCTGGGGCTAGCTGCGCTCCAATTGGCCATTCAAAATTGGGCCTGGAGGCTAACTGCGCTCGCATTTGCCATCGGAAAAAAGAACCGGGGGCTAGTTGCACTCCCATTGGCCGTTGGACATAGGCCCCGGGGGCTAGCTGCGCTCCTATTGGCCGTTGGAAATAGATCCCAGGGTCTAGCTGCGCTCCCAATGGCTGTTGGAAACAGGCCCCGGGGGCTAGATGCGCTCCCATTGGTCGTTGGAAACAGGCCCTGGGGGCTAGCTGTGCTCCCATTGGCCGTTGGAAATAGGTCCCGGGGCCTAGCTGCACTCTCATTGGCTGTTGGAAACAGGCCTTGGTGGCTAGGTTTGCTCCCATTGGCCATTTGAAATAGGCCCGGGGGCTAGCTGCAATCCCATTGGCTGTTGGAAATAGGCCCCGGGGGCTAGCTGCTCTCCCATTGGCCGTTGGAAATAGGCCCCGGGGACTAGCTGCACTCCCATTGGCCATTGGAAATAGGCCCCTGGGGCTAGCTGCGCTCCCATTGGCTGTTGGAAACAGGCCCCGGGGCTAGCTGCGCTCCCATTGGCCGTTGGAAACAGGCCCCGTGGGTTAACTTCTCGCCCATTGGCCGTTGGAAAAAGCCCCCAGGGGCTAGCTGCGCTCCATTTGGCTGTTGGAAATAGGCACAGGGGCTAGCTGCGCTCCCATTGGCTGTTGGATATAGGCCCCGGGGGCTAGCTGTACTCGTATTGGCCGTTGGAAATAGGGCCCGGGGGCTAGCTTATCTCCCATTGGCCATTGGAAATAAACCCATGGGGCTAGCTGCGCGCCCATTGGCCGTTGGAAATGGGCCCCGGGGTCTAGCTGGACTCCCATTGGCCATTAGAAATAGGCCCCGGGGGCTAGCTGCTCTCCCATTGGCAGTTGAAAACAGGCATTGGGGGCTAACTGTGCTCCCATTGGCCGCTGGACTTAGGCCCCTGGGGCTAGTTGCGCTCCCATTGGCCGTTGGACATAGGCCCTGGGGGCTAGCTGCGTTCCCACTGGCCGTTGGAAATAGGTCCCGAGGGATGGCGACGCTCCCAATGGCTGTTGGAAACAGGCCCCGGGGCTAGCTGCGCTCCCATTGTCCTTTGCCAGCAGGCCCCGGGGGCTAGCTGCGCTCCCATTGGCTGTTGGAAACCGGCCCCGGTAGCTAGCTGCGCTCCCATTGGCCGTTGGAAATAGGCCCCGGGGAATAGCTGCGCTCCCATTGGTCGTTGGAAACAGGCCCCGGGGGATAGCTGCGCTCACATTGGCCATTGGCAACAGGCCCTGGGGGCTAGCTGCGCTCTCATTGGCCATTGGAAACAGGCCCCGGGGGCTAGCTGCACTCCCATTGGCCATTGGAAACAGGCCCAGGGGGCTAGCTGCGCTCCCTGTGGCCATTGGAAATAGGCCCCGGGGGTTGGCTGCTCACCCATTTGTAACGTTCTGCTTCTTACACTCCTACACTCGGGGTGCTAGCTGCGCTCCAATAGGCCGATGAAATATGTCCCCGGGGGGTAGCTGCGCTCTCATTGGCAGTTGAAAACAGGACCCGGGGTCTAGCGGAGCTCCTATAGGCCGTTGGAAACAGGCCCCGGTGGCTAGCTGCGCTCCCATTAGCCGTCGGAAACAGGCCCCAGGGCTAGCTTTGCTCCCATTGGCTGTTGTAAATAGGCTCCGGAATATAGCTGCGCTCCCATTGGCCATTGGAAATAGTCCCCGGCGGCCAGCTACGCTCCCATTGGCCGTTGGAAACAGGCCCTAGGGGCTAGCTGCGCTCCCATTGTTCGTTGGAAACAGGACCTGGGGGCAAGCGGAGCTCCCATAGGCCGTTGGAAACAGGCTCCGGTGGCTAGCTGCGCTCCCATTAGCCGTCGGAATCAGGCCCCGGGGCTAGCTGCACTCCCATTGGCTGTTTAAATAGGCCCAGGGATAAAGCTGTGCTCCCATTGGCCATTGGAAACAGGCCCCGGGGGCCAGCTGTGCTCCCATTGGCTGTAGGAAACAGACCCTAGGGGCTAGCTGCACTCCCTTTGGCCATTGGATATAAGCCCCGGGGGCTAGCTGCACTCCCATTGGCCGTTGGAAACAGGCCCCGGGGGCTAGCTGCACTCCCATTGGCCAATGGAAACAGGCCCAGGGGGTTACCTGCACTCCCTTTGGCCGTTGAAAATAGGCCCCGGGGGCTAGCTGCTAGTCCATTGGCCGTTGGAAATAGTCCCCGCGGGCTAGCTGCGCTCCCATTGGCTGTTGGACATAGGCCCCGGGGGCTATGACCTCCCATTGGCCATTTGACATGGGCCCTGGGGGCTAGGTAGCTCCCATTGGCTGTTGGACATAGGCCCAGGGGGCTCGCTGCACTCCCATTGGCCAGGGGTAGGTACCAGGGGCTAGCTGCGCTACCATTGGCCGTTAGAAAAAGGCTCCGGGGGCTAGCTGCGCTCCCATTGGCCGTTGGATATAGGCCCCTGGGGCTAGCTGTGCTCCAATTGGCCGGTGTAAATAGGCCACAGGGGATAGCTGCGCTCCCATTGGCTGTTTGAAATAAGCCCCGGGGACTATGCTGCGCTCCCATTGGCCGTTGGAAACAGGACCCGGGGCTAGCTGCGCTCCCATTGGCCGTTGGAAACAAGCCCAAGGGGCTAGGTGCGCTACCATTGGCCATTGGAAATAGGCCCCTGGGGCTAGCTGGGCTCCCATTGGCTGATGGAATTAGGCCCAGGGTGCTAGCTGCGCTCCCATTGGCTGTTTGACACAGGCCCCGGGGGCTAGCTGCGCTCCCCTTGACCATTGGAAACAGGCCCCGGGGGCTAGCTGCGCTCCCATTGGCCATTGGAAACAGGCCCAGGGGGCTAGCTGTGCTCCCATTGGCCGTTGCAAACAGGCCACGGGGGCTAGCAGCGCTCCCATTGGCCATTGAGAACAGGCCCTGGGGGCTAGCTGCGCTCCCATTGGCCGTTTGAAACAGGCCCCGGCGGCTATCTGCGCTCCCATTGGCCGTTGAAAACAGGCCTCTGGGGCTAGCTGCGCTCCAATTGGCCGTTCAAAATAGGGCCTGGAGGCTAACTGCGCTCGCATACGCCATCGGAAAAAAGAACCGGGGGCTAATTGCACTCCCATTGGCCGTTGGACATAGGCCCCGGGGGCTAGCTGCGCTCCCATTGGCCGTTGGAAATAGGTCCCGGGGTCTAGCTGCGCTCCCATTGGCTGTTGGAAACAGGCCCCGGGGGCTAGCTGCGCTCCCATTGGCCGTTGGAAACAGGCCCCGGGGCCTAGCTGCACTCTCATTGGCTGTTGGAAACAGGCCTTGGTGGCTAGGTTTGCTCCCATTGGCCATTTGAAATAGGCCCGGGGGCTAGCTGCAATCCCATTGGCTGTTGGAAATAGGCCCCGGGGGCTAGCTGCTCTCCCATTGGCCGTTGGAAATAGGCCCCGGGGGCTAGCTGCGCTCCCATTGGCTGTTGGAAATAGGCCCCTGGGGCTAGCTGCACTCCCATTGGCCGTTGAGAACAGGCCCTGGGGGCTAGCTGCGCTCCCATTGGCCGTTTGAAACAGGCCCCGGTGGCTATCTGCGCTCCCATTGGCCGTTGAAAACAGGCCCCTGGGGCTAGCTGCGCTCCAATTGGCCATTCAAAATTGGGCCTGGAGGCTAACTGCGCTCGCATTTGCCATCGGAAAAAAGAACCGGGGGCTAGTTGCACTCCCATTGGCCGTTGGACATAGGCCCCGGGGGCTAGCTGCGCTCCTATTGGCCGTTGGAAATAGATCCCAGGGTCTAGCTGCGCTCCCAATGGCTGTTGGAAACAGGCCCCGGGGGCTAGATGCGCTCCCATTGGTCGTTGGAAACAGGCCCTGGGGGCTAGCTGTGCTCCCATTGGCCGTTGGAAATAGGTCCCGGGGCCTAGCTGCACTCTCATTGGCTGTTGGAAACAGGCCTTGGTGGCTAGGTTTGCTCCCATTGGCCATTTGAAATAGGCCCGGGGGCTAGCTGCAATCCCATTGGCTGTTGGAAATAGGCCCCGGGGGCTAGCTGCTCTCCCATTGGCCGTTGGAAATAGGCCCCGGGGACTAGCTGCACTCCCATTGGCCATTGGAAATAGGCCCCTGGGGCTAGCTGCGCTCCCATTGGCTGTTGGAAACAGGCCCCGGGGCTAGCTGCGCTCCCATTGGCCGTTGGAAACAGGCCCCGTGGGTTAACTTCTCGCCCATTGGCCGTTGGAAATAGGCTACTGGGGGTAGCTACGCTCCCATTGGCCATTGGAAAAAGGCCCCGGGGGCTAGCTGTGCTCCCATTGGCCATTGGATATAGGCCCCTGGGGCTAGCTGCGCTCCAATTTGCCAGTGTAAACAGGCCCCGGGGGCTAGCTGCACTCCCATTGGCTGTTTGAAATAGGCCCCGAGGGCTAGCTGCGCTCACATTAGCCGTTGGAAATTGGGCCTGGGGGCTAGTTGCGTTCCCATTGGCCATTGGAAACAGGCCCCAGGGGCTAGCTGCGCTCCCATTGGCTGTTGAAAATAGGCCCCGGGGGCTAGCTTCGCTCTCATTGGCCGTTGGAAATAGGATCTAGGGGCTAGCTGTGCTCCCATTGGCCGTTGGAAATAGGCCCCTGGGGCTAGCTGCGCTCCCATTGCCGTTGGAAATAGGCCCCGGGGGCAAGATGCGCTCCCATTGGCCGTTGGAAACAGGCCCCGGGGGCAAGCTGCGCTCCCATTGGCCGTTGGAAAGAGGCCCCAGGAGCTAGCTGAGCTCCCATTGGCTGTAGTAAACAGGCCCAAGGGGCTAGCTGCTCTCCCATTGGCCATTGGAAATAGTCCCCAGGGGCTAGCTTCGCTCCCATTGGCCATTGGAAATAGGCCCCGGGGGCTAGCTCCGCTCCCATTAGCCGTTTGAAACAGGCCCCGGGGGATAGCTGCGCTCCAATTGGCCATTGGAAATAGGCCCCGGGGGCTAACTGCGCACCCATTGGCCATTGAAAACAGATTCAGGTGGCTAGCTGCGCTCCCATTGGCCGTTGGAAATAGGCCACGGGGGCTAGTTGCATTCCCATTGGCCATTGGAAATAGAACCCTGGTGCTAGCTGCACTCCCATTGGCCATTGGAAGTAGGTCCTGTGGGCTAGCGATGCACACTTTGGCCATTGGAAACAGGCCCTCATGGTCTACCTGCGCTCCCATTGGCTGTTGGAAATATGCCCAGGGGCTAGTTGCGCTCCCATTGGCCGTTGGAAAATGGTTCTGGGGGCTAGCTGCGCTCCCATTGGCCATTGAAAATAGGCCCTGGTGGTTAGCTGCGCTCCCATTAGATGTTGGAAACAGGCCCCGGGGGCTAGCTGCGTTGCCGTTGGAAAAAGGCTCCGGGGGCTAGCTGCACTCCCATTGGCCGCTTAGAACAGGCCCCAAGGGCTAGCTGTGCTCATATTGGCCGTTTGAAAGAGCAACCGGAGGTTAGCTGAGTTCCCATTGGCCATTGGAAACAGGCCCCGAGAGCTAGCTGCGCTCCCATTGGCCATTGGAAACAGGCCCAGGGGGCTAGCTGCGCTCCCATTGGCTGTTGGAAACAGGCCCAGGAGGCTAGCTGCGCTCCCATTGGCTGTTGGAAACAGGCCCAGGGGGCTAGCTGCGCTCCTATTGGCCGTTTGAAACAGACCCCGGGGTCTAGCTGTGCTCCCATTGGCCATTGGAAACAAGCCCCAGGGGCTAGGTGCGCTACCATTGGCCGTTGGAAATAGGCCCCGGGTGCTAGCTGCGCTCCCATTGGCCGTTGGAAACAGGCCCCAGGGGCTAGCTGCGCTCCCATTGGCCGTTGGAAATAGGCCCCAGGGGCTAGCTGCACTCCCATTGGCCGTTGAAACAGGCCCCGTGGGCTCTTCGGCAGTACTTCTTTGATTTCCCATGGAATGATTTCTGCTTCCATGGCCGAGGACCCTCGGAGAGTGCTGAACGCATTACCGAGGTAATCCTATCGGGCATGGAAGCATACATTCCATTCTCTTTCTCTCAGACTAATGCTAAAAAATCTTGGTTTACTCACGCCTGTTCTACTGCTGTCCGCAATAAGGAGGAAGCATTCAAACGGTACCGACGCCTTAAAACTCAAGACTCTCATTCTTCATATGTTTCTGCCCGGAATCAAGCCAAATCTGTTCTTCGACTTGCCAAACACTCTTTCATCAATAATAAATGCACTGAACTATCCAACTCTAGCTCTTCCCAAGCTTTCTGGCATCTAGCCAAAAACCTCTCCAACAATTTCTCTTCCTCGTCTTTCCCTCCCCTTTCCCACTCTGATGGCACAACCATCACTTCTTCCTCTGACAAAGCTAAACTCTTCGCTCAAACTTTTGCTAGAAACTCCACCTTGGATGATTCCGGTGCTATTCCTCCCTCTCCACCCTCCTCTCTCTTACTTATGCCTAATATCCTAATCTCTTCTAAAGATGTACTTTCTACCCTCTCTGGGCTTAACACTAATAAGGCGTACGGTCCGGATGGTGTTCCTCCTGTTGTTCTCAAAAACTGTGCTTCCGTGCTGACTCCCTGCCTAGGCAAACTCTTTCGTCTCTGTCTATCCTCTAACGTCTTCCCTTCATGCTGGAAGTTTGCTCACATTCAACCTGTCCCAAAGAAGGGTGACCGCTCTCAACCCTCCAACTATCGTCCAATTGCTCTTATCTCTTGTCTTTCTAAAGTTTTTGAAACTATTCTTGCTTCCAAATTTCTTAAGCATTTCTCTTCTCATAATCTGCTCTCAGATTGCCAGTATGACTTCCTTAAGGGTCGCTCTACTGGTGATCTTCTTTCATATCTTACTAACTCTTGGTCATCCTCCTTTCGGGACTTCGGTGAGACTTTTTCTATTGCACTAGACATATCGAAAGCCTTCGATAGAGTCTGGCATAAATCTTTAATTTCTAAACTACCCTCCTTCGGTTTCTATCCCTCCATCTGTGCCTTTGTCTCTAATTTCCTTTCCGGCCGTTCCATAGCCGCGGTTGTGGACGGCCATTGTTCACTTCCTCACCCTATAAACTCCGGTGTTCCTCAGGGCTCTGTCCTATCTCCTATTCTCTTTCTAATTTTTATAAATGATCTCCTTAACTGTACCTTAATTCCCATCCATTCATACGCAGACGACTCAACCTTGCACTACTCCATTAGTTTTTCAGAACGCCCCAGCCAGCAATCCCTCAACGACAAACATAGTGAAGCCATAGAACTCTTAAATTCTGATCTAAATACAATTTCCAATTGGGGCAGAGAAAACCTTGTTAACTTTAATGCTTCCAAAACCCAATTTCTCCATCTATCTACCCGTCAGGATCTCCCAGCGGACTATCCCTTATTCTTCAACAATACAAAAATCAACCCTTCATCTTCTCTCAATATTCTTGGTGTCTCTTTTTCTGCTGCTCTCATTTGGAAGGACCATATTACCAGTCTTGCTAAGGCAGCCTCCCAGAAGCTGGGTGTGCTCAACCGCCTTAGGGGGTTCTTTTCCCCTGCACAGCTTCTTGCTCTGTACAGGGGCATAGTGCGCCCTTGTATTGAGTATTGTTCACATGTGTGGGGAGGTTCCTCTCACACCGCTCTCCTAGACAAAGTTGAAAGGAAGGCCTTTCGTATCATTAACTCCCGTCCACTCACCAACTCTCTGCAATCTCTCTCTCTCCGCCGCAATGTTGCATCTCTCTCGCTATTCTATCGCTACTATAATAATCAGTGTTCCTCAGAGCTATCCCAGTGCATACCACCTCCTTTACGTAGGGCACGTGGTACCCGTCTTGCAACTCAATCCCACCCCTACTCTGTGCAACTCTCCAACCCAAGAGTGAAACGTTACTCTCAAACTTTCTTCTACTCAACAGCTGTACTCTGGAACTCTCTCCCAGAATCAGTCTTTCCCTCTTCCTATGACTTAAATTGCTTCAAACTCCGTGTGTCCAGGCATTTTGGCTCGAACGTCCATTGAGTTTGGCCCTGTCACTCTTTCAACGATGGGGGAGGCACTCGCTATAGGCAGTTATGCCTTTTGCCTCCCTCAATCACATAGAAAAAAAAAAAAAAAAAAAAAAAATGCGCCCACAGTTGCCGTTGGAAATAGGCCCAGGGGGCTAGCTGCGCTCCCATTGGCCATTGGAAATAGGCCCCGGTGGATAGCTGCTCTCCCATTGGCCGTTGGAAATAGGCCCCGGGGGCAAGCTGCACTCCCAGTGGCCGTTGGAAGTAGGCCCCGGGGCCTAGCTGCGCTCCCATTGGCCGTTGGAAATAGGTCTCGGGGGTTAGAGATGCTCCCATTGGCCGTTTGAAACAGGCCCCGGGGGCTAAAGTTGCTGTAAGTAGGCGAGATATCATTACACCTATCATCTGTAACTCAAAAATGACTAGAGTAATCGAGCTAATATGTCTATCATTTGGGAAGAGTCAGTCAAGGAATAGATGTGGAAATTTACAGGCAATTTGCTATAGCACTTTTTGAGTTAAAGAGGACAGAGGTAATAATTTTTCGCCTACTTACAGCAATAATTATAGCTGTGCTCCCATTGGCAGTTGAAAATATGCCCCAGGGGCTAGCTGCCCTCCCATTGCCCAATGGAAACAGGCCCACGGGATAGCTGCAGTTCCATTGGCCATTGGAAATAGGTCCCGGGGACTAGCGGCGCTCCCATTGACCGTTGGAAATAGGCCCCGAGGGCTAGCTGCACTCCCATTGGCCGTTGGAAACTGGTTCTGGGGGATAGCTGCCCTCCCATTTGCCGTTGGAAAAAGGCTCTGGGGGCTAGCTGCGCTCCCATTGGCCGCTGAGAACAGGCCCCAAGGGCTAGCTGTGCTCATATTGGCCGTTTGAAAGAGCCACCGGAGGTTAGCTGAGCTCCCATTGGCCGTTGGAAACAGGCCCCGGGGGCTAGCTGCGCTCCCATTGGCCATTGGAAACAGGCCAAAGGGGCTAGCTGCGCTCCCATTGGCCGTTGGAAACAGGCCCAGGGGGCTAGCTGTGCTCCTATTGGCCGTTTGAAACAGGCCCCGGGGGGTAGCTGCGGTCCCATTGGCCGTTGGAAACAGGCCCCGGGGGCTAGCTGAGCTCCCATAGGCCGATGGAAATAGGGCCTGCGGGCTAGATGCGCTCCCATTAGCCGTTTGAAACAGGCAACGAAGGCTAGCTGCGCTCCCATTGGGGTTGCAAACAGGCCCCGTGGGCTAGCTGTGCTCCCATTGGCAGTTGGAAACAGGCCAAGGGGGCTAGCTGCACTCCCATTGGCTGTTGGAAACTGGCCCAGGGGGATAGCTGCGCTCCCAATGGCCATTGGAACCAGGCCCCTGGGGCTAGCTGCGCTCCCATTGGCCGTTGGAAACATGCCCCGGGGTGCTTGCTGCGCTCCCATAGGCCGATGAAATGAGGCCCCGGGGGGTAGCTGCGCTCCCATTGGCCATTGAAAACAGGACCCAGGGGCTAGCGGAGCTCCTATAGGCCGTTGGAAACAGGCCCCGGTGGCTAGCTGCGCTCCCATTAGCCATCAGAAACAGGCCCCGGGGCTAGCTTTGCTCCAATAAGCTGTTGTAAATAGGCTCCGGAATATAGCTGCGCTCCCAAAGCCATTGGAAATAGTCCCCGGGGGCCAGCTGCGCTCCCATTGGCCGTTGGAAACAGGACCTGGGGGCTAGCGGAGCTCCTTTAGGTCGTTGGAAATAGGCTCCGGGGCTAGCTGCGCTCCCATTGGCTGTTGTAAATAGGCCCCGGAATAAAGCTGCGCTCCCATTGGCCATTGGAAACAGGCCCCGGGGGCCAGCTGCGCTCCCATTGGCTGTAGGAAACAGGTCCAAGGGGCTAGCTGCGCTCCCTTTGGCCGATGGATATAAGCCCCAGGGGCTAGCTGCGCTCCCATTGGCCGTTGGAAACAGCCCCGGGGGCTAGCTGCACTCCCATTGGCCAATGGAAACAGGCCCAAGGGGATAGCTGCACTCCCTTTGGCCGTTGGAAATAGGCCCCGGGGGCTTGCTGCAAGCCCATTGGCTGTTGGAAATAGTCCTCGGGGGTTAGCTGCACTCCCATTGAATGTTGGACATAGGCCCCGGGGGCTAGCCGAGCTCCCATTGGCCTTTTGACATGGGCCCTGGGGGCTAGGTGAGCTCCCATTTGCTGTTGGACATAGGCCCAGGGGGCTCGCTGCACT
Organism: Lithodes maja; assembly: GCA_037953745.1. Lineage (NCBI taxonomy): Eukaryota > Metazoa > Arthropoda > Malacostraca > Decapoda > Lithodidae > Lithodes > Lithodes maja. Next base: position 72,731 of record JBAKBP010001255.1, read on the forward strand.
CCCATTGGCTGGGAGTAGCTATCAGGGGCTAGCTGCGCTCCCATTGGCCGTTGGAAATAGGCCCATGGGGCTAGCTGCGCTCCCATTGGTTGTTGGAAATAGGCCTCGGGGGCTAGCTGCGCTCCCATTGGCCGTTGGAAATAGGAGCTGGGGGCTAGCATCGCTTCCATTGGCCGTTGGAAAAAGGCCCCGGGGGCTAGCTGTGCTCGCATTGGCCGTTGGATATAGGCCCCTGGAGCTAGCTGTGCTCCAATTGGCTGGTGTAAACAGGCCACGGGGGCTAGCTGCGCTCCCATTGGCTGTTTGAAATAGGTCCCGGGGGCTAGCTGCGCTCCCATTGGACGTTGGAAACAGGCCCTCATGGGCTAGCTGCGCTCCCATTGGCCATTGGAAATATGCCCCGGGGGCTAGCTGCACTCCCATTGGCCACTTAGAACACGCCCCATGGGCTAGCTGCGCTCAAATTAGCCGTTTGAAACAGGCACCGAAGGCTAGCTGCGGTCCCATTGGCCGTTGGAAACAGGCCCCGGGGGCTTGCTGTGCTCCCATTGGCAGTTGGAAACAGGCCCAGGGGGCTAGCTGTGCTCCCATTGGCTCTTGGAAACAGGCCCAGGGGGCTAGCTGCGCTCCCAATGGCTGTTGGAAACAGGCCCTTGGGGCTAGCTGCGCTCCCATTGGCCTTTTGAAACATGCCCCGGGGGATAGCTGCGCTCTCATAGGGCGATGAAATAAGGCCCCGAGGGCTAGGTGCGCTCCCATTGGCCATTGAAAACAGGAACCGGGGGCTAGCGGAGCTCCTATAGGCCATTGGAAACAGGCCCCGGTGGCTAGCTGCGCTCCCATTAGCCGTTGGAAACAGGCCCCGGGGCTAGCTTTGCTCCCATTGGTTGTTGTAAATAGGCTCTGGTATATAGTTGCGCTCCTAATGGCCATTGGAAATAGTCCCCGGGGGCCAGCTGCGCTCCCATTGGCCGTTGGTAACAGGCCCCACGGGCTAGCTGCACTCCCATTGGCCGTTGGAAACAAGAACTGGGGGCTAGCGGAGCTCCCATAGGCCATTGGAAACAGGCCCCGGTGGCTAGCTGCACTCCCATTAGCCGTCGGAAACAGGCCCCGGGGCTAGCTGCGCTCCCATTGGCTGTTGTAAATAGGCCCCGGGATAAAGCTGCGCTTCCATTGGCCATTGGAAACAGGCCCCGGGGGCCAGCTGAACTCCCATTGGCTGTATGAAACAGACCCAAGGGGCTAGCTGCGCTCCCTTTGGCCGTTGGATATAGGCCCCGGGAGCTAGCTGCGCTCCCATTGGCCGTTGGAAACAGGCCCCGGGGGCTAGCTGCACGCCCATTGGCCAATGGAAACAGGCCCAGGGGGCTCGCTGAGCTCCCATTGGCCGGGAGTAGGAACCAGGGGCTAGCTGCGCTACCATTGGCCGTTGGAAAAAGGCTCCGGGGGCTAGCTGCGCTCCCATTGGCCATTGGATATAGGCCCCTGGGGCTAGCTAAGCTCCAATTGGCCCGTGTAAACAGGCCACAGGGGCTAGCTGCGCTCCCATTGGCTGTTTGATATAGGCCCCGGGGACTATGCTGCGCTCCCATTGGCCGTTGGAAACTGGACCCGGGGCTAGCTGCGCTCCCATTGGCCGTTGGAAACAAGCCCCAGGGGCTAGGTGTGCTACCATTGGCCGTTGGAAATAGGCCCCTGGGGCTAGCTGGGCTCCCAATGGCTGTTGGAAATATGCCCAGGGTGCTAGCTGCGCTCCCATTGGCCGTTGGAAATAGGACCCGGGGCCTAGCTGCGCTCCCATTGGCCGGTGTAAACAGGCCACGGGGGCTAGCTGCTCTCCCATTGGCTGTTTGATATAGGTCCCGGGGACTATGCTGCGCCTCCCATTGGCAGTTGGAAACAGGAACCGGGGGCTAGCTGCGCTCCAATTGGCCGGTGTAAACAGGCCCTGGGGCTAGCTGCGCTCCCATTGGCTGTTTGAAATAGGCCCCGGGGCCTAGCTGTGCTCCCATTGGCCGTTGGAAATAGGGCCTGGGGGCTAGCTGCAATCCCACTGGCCGTTGGAAACAGGCCCCAGGGGCTAGCTGCGCTCCCATTGGCCGTTGGAAATAGGCCCCTGGGGCTAGCTGCGCGCCCATTGCCGATGGAAATAGGCCCCTGGGGCTAGCTGCGCTCCCATTGGCCATTGGATATAGGCCCCTGGGGCTAGCTGTGCTCCAATTGGCTGGTGTAAACAGGCCACAGGGGCTAGCTGCTCTCCCACTGGCTGTTTGAAATAGGCCCCTGGGGCTAGCTGTGCTCCAATTGGCTGGTGTAAACAGGCCACGGGGGCTAGCTGCTCTCCCATTGGCTGTTTGAAATTGGTCCCGGGGGCTAGCTGCGCTCCCATTGGACGTTGGAAACAAGCCCCGGGGACTAGCTGCGCTCCCATTGGCCATTGGAAATAGGCCCCGGTGGTTAGCTGCGCTCCCATTGGCTGTTGGATATAGGCCCCTGGGGCTAGCTGTGCTCCAATTGGCTGGTGTAAACAGGCCACAGGGGCTAGCTGCTCTTCCATTGGCTGTTTGAAATAGGTCCCGGGGGCTAGCTGCGCTCCCATTGGACGTTGGAAACAGGCCCCGGGGGCCAGCTGCGCTCCCATTGGCCATTGGAAATAGGCCCCTGGGGCTAGCTGTGCTCCAATTGGCTGGTGTAAACAGGCCACGGGGGCTAGCTGTTCTCCCATTGGCTGTTTGAAATAGGTCCCGGGGGCTAGCTGCGCTCCCATTGGACGTTGGAAACAGGCGCCGGGGACTAGCTGCGCTCCCATTGGCCATTGGAAATAGGCCCTGGGGGTTAGCTTCGCTCCCATTGGCCGTTGGAAACCGGCCCCTGGGGCTAGCTGCACTTCTATTGGCCATTGGAAAAAGGCCCCGGGGGCTAGCTGTGCTCCCATTGGCCGCTTAGAACAGGCACCGAAGGCTAGCTGCGGTACCATTGGCCGTTGCAAACAGGCCCCGGGGGCTTGCTGTGCTCCCATTGGCAGTTGGAAACAGGCCCAGGGGGCTAGCTGTGCTCCCATTGGCTGTTGGAAACAGGCCCAGGGGGCTAGCTGTGCTCCCAATGGCCATTGGAAACAGGCCCCTGGGGCTAGCTGCGCTCCCATTGGCCGTTGGAAACATGCCCCGGGGGCTAGCTGCGCTCCCATAGGCCGATGAAATAAGGCCCCGAGGGCTAGCTGCGCCCCCATTGGCCATTGAAAACAGGACCCGGGGGCAGGCGGAGCTCCTATAGGCCGTTGGAAACAGGCCCCGGTGGCTAGCTGCGCTCCCATTAGCCGTCGGAAACAGGCCCCGGGGCTAGCTTTGCTCCCATTGGTTGTTGTAAATAGGCTCTGGAATATAGTAGCGCTTCTAATGGCCATTGGAAATAGTCCCCGGGGGCCAGCAGCGCTCCCATTGGCCGTTGGTAACAGGCCCCAGGGGCTAGCTGCACTCCCATTGGTCGTTGGAAACAAGACCTGGGGGCTAGCGGAGCTCCCATAGGCCGTTGGAAACAAGCCCCGGTGGCTAGCTGCGCTCCCATTAGCCGTCGGAAACAGGCCCCAGGGCTAGCTGCGCTCCCATTGGCTGTTGTAAATAGGCCCCGGGATAAAGCTGCGCTCCCATTGGCCATTGGAAACAGGCCCCGGGGGCCAGCTGAACTCCCATTGGCTGTATGAAACAGGCCCAAGGGGCTAGCTGCGCTCCCTTTGGCCGTTGGATATAGGCCCCGGGAGCTAGCTGCGCTCCCATTGGTCGTTGGAAACAGGCCCCGGGGGCTAGCTGCGCTCCCATTGGCCATTGGAAATAGGCCCCTGGGGCTAGCTGCTCTCCCATTGGCCGATGGAAATAGGCCCCTGGGGCTAGCTGCGCTCCCATTGGCCATTGGATATAGGCCCCTGGGGCTAGCTGTGCTCCAATTGGCTGGTGTAAACAGGCCACAGGGGCTAGCTGCTCTCCCACTGGCTGTTTGAAATAGGTCCCGGGGCTAGCTGTGCTCCCAATGGCCATTGGAAACAGGCCCCTGGGGCTAGCTGCGCTCCCATTGGCCGTTGGAAACATGCCCCGGGGGCTAGCTGCGCTCCCATAGGCCGATGAAATAAGGCCCCGAGGGCTAGCTGCGCCCCCATTGGCCATTGAAAACAGGACCCGGGGGCAGGCGGAGCTCCTATAGGCCGTTGGAAACAGGCCCCGGTGGCTAGCTGCGCTCCCATTAGCCGTCGGAAACAGGCCCCGGGGCTAGCTTTGCTCCCATTGGTTGTTGTAAATAGGCTCTGGAATATAGTAGCGCTTCTAATGGCCATTGGAAATAGTCCCCGGGGGCCAGCAGCGCTCCCATTGGCCGTTGGTAACAGGCCCCAGGGGCTAGCTGCACTCCCATTGGTCGTTGGAAACAAGACCTGGGGGCTAGCGGAGCTCCCATAGGCCGTTGGAAACAAGCCCCGGTGGCTAGCTGCGCTCCCATTAGCCGTCGGAAACAGGCCCCAGGGCTAGCTGCGCTCCCATTGGCTGTTGTAAATAGGCCCCGGGATAAAGCTGCGCTCCCATTGGCCATTGGAAACAGGCCCCGGGGGCCAGCTGAACTCCCATTGGCTGTATGAAACAGGCCCAAGGGGCTAGCTGCGCTCCCTTTGGCCGTTGGATATAGGCCCCGGGAGCTAGCTGCGCTCCCATTGGTCGTTGGAAACAGGCCCCGGGGGCTAGCTGCGCTCCCATTGGCCGTTGGAAATAGGCCCCTGGGGCTAGCTGCTCTCCCATTGGCCGATGGAAATAGGCCCCTGGGGCTAGCTGCGCTCCCATTGGCCATTGGATATAGGCCCCTGGGGCTAGCTGTGCTCCAATTGGCTGGTGTAAACAGGCCACAGGGGCTAGCTGCTCTCCCACTGGCTGTTTGAAATAGGTCCCGGGGGCTAGCTGCGCTCCCATTGGACGTTGGAAACAGGCCCCGGGGGCCAGCTGCGCTCCCATTGGCCATTGGAAATAGGACCCTGGGGCTAGCTGTGCTCCAATTGGCTGGTGTAAACAGGCCACGGGGGCTAGCTGCTCTCCCATTGGCTGTTTGAAATTGGTCCCGGGGGCTAGCTGCGCTCCCATTGGACGTTGGAAACAAGCCCCGGGGACTAGCTGCGCTCCCATTGGCCATTGGAAATAGGCCCCGGTGATTAGCTGCGCTCCCATTGGCTGTTGGATATAGGCCCCTGGGGCTAGCTGTGCTCCAATTGGCTGGTGTAAACAGGCCACAGGGGCTAGCTGCTCTTCCATTGGCTGTTTGAAATAGGTCCCGGGGGCTAGCTGCGCTCCCATTGGACATTGGAAACAGGCCCCGGGGGCCAGCTGCGCTCCCATTGGCCATTGGAAATAGGCCCCTGGGGCTAGCTGTGCTCCAATTGGCTGGTGTAAACAGGCCACGGGGGCTAGCTGTTCTCCCATTGGCTGTTTGAAATAGGTCCCGGGGGCTAGCTGTGCTCCCATTGGACGTTCGAATCAGGCCCCGGGGACTAGCTGCGCTCCCTTTGGCCATTGGAAATAGGCCCCGGGGGTTAGCTTCGCTCCCATTGGCCGTTGGAAACCGGCCCCTGGGGCTAGCTGCACTTCTATTGGCCATTGGAAAAAGGCCCCGGGGGCTAGCTGTGCTCCCATTGGTCGCTTAGAACAGGCACCAAAGGCTAGCTGCGGTACCATTGGCCGTTGCAAACAGGCCCCGGGGGCTTGCTGTGCTCCCATTGGCAGTTGGAAACAGGCCCAGGGGGCTAGCTGTGCTCCCATTGGCTGTTGGAAACAGGCCCAGGGGGCTAGCTGCGCTCCCAATGGCCGTTGGAAACAGGCCCCTGGGGCTAGCTGTGCTCCCATTGGCCGTTGGAAACATGCCCCGGGGGCTAGCTGCGCTCCCATAGGCAGATGAAATAAGGCCCCGAGGGCTAGCTGCGCCCCCATTGGCCATTGAAAACAGGACCCGGGGGCTAGCGGAGCTCCTATAGGCCGTTGGAAACAGGCCCCGGTGGCTAGCTGCGCTCCCATTAGCCGTCGGAAACAGGCCCCGGGGCTAGCTTTGCTCCCATTGGTTGTTGTAAATAGGCTCTGGAATATAGTTGCACTCCTAATGGCCATTGGAAATAGTCCCCGGGGGCCAGCTGCGCTCCCATTGGCCGTTGGTAACAGGCCCCAGGGGCTAGCTGCACTCCCATTGGCCGTTGGAAACAAGACCTGGGGGCTAGCGGAGCTCCCATAGGCTGTTGGAAACAGGCCCCGGTGGCTAGCTGCGCTCCCATTAGCCGTCGGAAACAGGCCCCGGGGCTAGCTGCGCTCCCATTGGCTGTTGTAAATAGGCCCCGGGATAAAGCTGCGCTCCCATGGGCCATTGGAAACAGGCCCCGGGGGCCAGCTGAACTCCCATTGGCTGTATGAAACAGGCCCAAGGGGCTAGCTGCGCTCCCATTGGCTGTTTGATATAGGCCCCGGGGACTATGCTGCGCTCCCATTGGCCGTTGGAAACTGGACCCGGGGCTAGCTGCGCTCCCATTGGCTGTTGGAAACAAGCCCCAGGGGCTAGGTGCGCTACCATTGGCCGTTGGAAATAGGCCCCTGGGGCTAGCTGGGCTCCCATTGGCTGTTGGAAATATGCCCAGGGTGCTAGCTGCGCTCCCATTGGCCGTTGGAAATAGGACCCGGGGCCTAGCTGCGCTCCCATTGGCCGGTTTAAACAGGCCACGGGGGCTAGCTGCTCTCCCATTGGCTGTTTGATATAGGCCCCGGGGACTATGCTGCGCTCCCATTGGCAGTTGGAAACAGGAACCGGGGGCTAGCTGCGCTCAAATTGGCCGGTGTAAACAGGCCCTGGGGCTAGCTGCGCTCCCATTAGCTGTCTGAAATAGGCCCCGGGGCCTAGCTGTGCTCCCATTGGCCGTTGGAAATAGGGCCTGGGGGCTAGCTGCGCTCCCACTGGCCGTTGGAAACAGGCCCCAGGGGCTAGCTGCGCTCCCATTGGCCGTTGGAAATAGGGCCCTGGGGCTAGCTGCGCTCCCATTGGCCGATGGAAATAGGCCCCTGGGGCTAGCTGCGCTCCCATTGGCCGTTGGATATAGGCCCCTGGGGCTAGCTGTGCTCCAATTGGCTGGTGTAAACAGGCCACAGGGTCTAGCTGCTCTCCCACTGGCTGTTTGAAATAGGTCCCGGGGGCTAGCTGCGCTCCCATTGGACGTTGGAAACAGGCCCCGGGGGCCAGCTGCGCTCCCATTGGCCATTGGAAATAGGCCCCTGGGGCTAGCTGTGCTCCAATTGGCTGGTGTAAACAGGCCACGGGGGCTAGCTGTTCTCCCATTGGCTGTTTGAAATTGGTCCCGGGGGCTAGCTGCGCTCCCATTGGACGTTGGAAACAAGCCCCGGGGACTAGCTGCGCTCCCATTGGCCATTGGAAATAGGCCCCGGTGGTTAGCTGCGCTCCCATTGGCTGTTGGATATAGGCCCCTGGGGCTAGCTGTGCTCCAATTGGCTGGTGTAAACAGGCCACAGGGTCTAGCTGCTCTCCCACTGGCTGTTTGAAATAGGTCCCGGGGGCTAGCTGCGCTCCCATTGGACGTTGGAAACAGGCCCCGGGGGCCAGCTGCGCTCCCATTGGCCATTGGAAATAGGCCCCTGGGGCTAGCTGTGCTCCAATTGGCTGGTGTAAACAGGCCACGGGGGCTAGCTGTTCTCCCATTGGCTGTTTGAAATAGGTCCCGGGGGCTAGCTGCGCTCCCATTGGACGTTGGATACAGGCCCCGGGGACTAGCTGCGCTCCCATTGGCCATTGGAAATAGGCCCCGGGGGATAGCTTCGCTCCCATTGGCCGTTGGAAACCGGCCCCTGGGGCTAGCTGCACTTCTATTGGCCATTGGAAAAAAGGCCCCGGGGGCTAGCTGCGCTCCCATTGGCCGCTTAGAACAGGCACCGAAGGCTAGCTGCGGTACCATTGGCCGTTGCAAACAGGCCCCGGGGGCTTGCTGTGCTCCCATTGGCAGTTGGAAACAGGCCCAGGGGGCTAGCTGTGCTCCCATTGGCTGTTGGAAACAGGCCCAGGGGGCTAGCTGCGCTCCCAATGGCCGTTGGAAACAGGCCCCTGGGGCTAGCTGCGCTCTCATTGGCCGTTGGAAACATGCCCCGGGGGCTAGCTGCGCTCCCATAGGCCGATGAAATAAGGCCCCGAGGGCTAGCTGCGCCCCCATTGGCCATTGAAAACATGACCCGGAGGCTAGCGGAGCTCCTATAGGCCGTTGAAAACAGGCACCGGTGGCTAGCTGCGCTCCCATTAGCCGTCGGGAACAGGTCCCGGGGCTAGCTTTGCTCCCATTGATTGTTGTAAATAGGCTCTAGAATATAGCTGCGCTCCTAATGGCCATTGGAAATAGTCCCCGGGAGCCAGCTGCGCTCCCATTGGCCGTTGGAAACAGGACCTGGGGGCTAGCGGAGCTCCCATAGGCCGTTGGAAACAGGCCCCGGTGGCTAGCTGCGCTCCCATTAGCCGTCGGAAACAGGCCCCGGGACTAGCTGCGCTCCCATTGGCTGTTGTAAATAGGCCCCGGGATAAAGCTGCGCTCCCATTGGACGTTGGAAACAGGCCCCGGGGGCTAGCTGCATGCCCATTGGCCAATTGAAACAGGCCCAGGGGGCTTGCTGCACTCCCATTGGCCGGGAGTAGGTACCAGGGGCTAGCTGCGCTACCATTGGCCATTGGATAAAGGCTCCGGGGGCTAGCTGCTCTCCCATAGGCCATTGGATATAGGCCCCTGGGGCTAGCTGAGCTCCAATTGGCCGGTGTAAACAGGCCATGGGGGCTAGCTGCAGTCCCATTGTCTGTTTGAAATAGGCCCCGGGGACTATGCTGCGCTCCCATTGGCCGTTGGAAACAGGACCCGGGGCTAGCTGCGCTCCCATTGGCCATTGGAAACAAGCCCCAGGGGCTAGGTGCGCTACCATTGGCCATTGGAAATAGGTCCCTGGGGCTAGTTGGGCTCCCATTGGCTGTTGGAAATATGCCCAGGGTGCTAGCTGCGCTCCCATTGGCCGTTGGAAATAGGACCCGGGGCCTAGCTGCGTTCCCATTGGCTGTTGGAAACAGGCCACTAGGGGTAGCTGCGCTCCCATTGGCTGTTGGAAACAGGCCCACGGGGTTAGCTGTGCTCCCATTGGCCGTTTGAAATATGCCCCGGGGGCTAGCTGCGCTCCCATTGGCTGTTTGACACAGGCCCCGGGGGCTAGTTGCGCTCCCATTGGCCATTGAAAACAGGCCCTGTGGGCTATCTGCGCTCCCACTGGCCGTTGAAAACAGGCCCCTGGGGCTAGCTGCGCTCCAATTGGCCGTTAGAAACAGGCCCCGAGGGCTTGCTGCGCTCCCATTGGCCGTTGGAAACAGGCCCCGGGGGCTAGCTGCGCTCCCATTGGCCGTTGAAAACAGGCCCTGAGGGCTAGCTGCGCTCCCATAGGACGTTTGAAAAAGGTCCCGGCGGTTAGCTGCGCTCCCATTGCCCGTCGAAAACAGGCCCCTGGGGCTAGCTACGCACCAATTAGCCATTGGAAACAGGCCCCGGGGGCTTGCTGCGCTCCCATTGGCTGTTGGAAATAGGCCCCGGGGGCTAGCTGCACTCCCATTGGCCTTTGGAAATAGGCCCCGGGGGCTAGCTGTGCTCTTATTGGCCATTGAAAATAGGGCCTGGGAGCTAGCTGCGCTCCCATTGGCCATCAGAAAAAAGACCCGGGGGCTAGCTGCGCTCCCATTGGCCGTTGGAAATGGGCCCCGGGGTCTAGCTGGGCTCCCATTGGCCATTGGAAATGGGGCCCGGGGTCTAGCTGTGCTCCCATTGGCAGTTGGAAACAGGCACTGGGGGCTAGCTGTGCTCCCATTGGCCATGTGACGTAGGCCCCTGGGGCTAGTTGCGCTCCCAATGGCCGTTGGACATAGGCCCCGGGGGCTAGCTGCGCTCCCATTGGCCGTTGGAAATAGGTCCCCGGGGAAAGCGACGCTCCCATTGGCCGTTGGAAACAGGCCCCGGGTTCTAGCTGCACTCCCATTGGCCATTGGAAACAGGCCCTGGGGGCTAGCTGCGCTCCCATTGGCCATTGGAAATAGGCCCGGGGGCCTAGCTGCGCTCTCATTGGCTGTTGGAAACAGGCACCGGAGGCTAGCTCCGCTCCTATTGGCCGTTAGAAATAGGCCCCTCGGGCTGACTGCGCTCCCATTGGAAGTAGGAAACAGGCCCTAAGGCTAGCTTCGCTCCCATTGGCTGTTGGAAATAGGCCCCGGGGGCTAGCTGCGCTCTCATTGGCCGTTGGAAACAGGCCTTGGTGGCTAGGTTTGCTCCCATTGGCCGTTTGAAATAGGCCCGGGAGCTAGCTGCACTCCCATTGGCTGTTGGAAATAGGCCCCGGGGGATAGCTGCTCTCCCATTGGACATTGGAAATAGGCCCCGGGATCTTGCTGTGCTCCCATTGGCGATTGGAAATAGGCCCCTGGGGCTAGCTGCGCTCCCATTGGCTGTTGGAAACAGGCCCCGGGGGCTAGCTGTGCTCCCATTACCCGTTGGAAACAGGCCCTGGGGGTTAGCTTCGCTTCCATTGGCAGTTGGAAATAGGCTACTGGGGGTAGTTAGGCTCCCATTGGCCGTTGGAAAAAGGCCCCGGAGGCTAGCTGCGCTCCCATTGGCCGTTGGATATAGGCCCCTGGGGCAAGCTGCGCTCCAATTGGCCGATGTAAACAGGCCGCGGGGGCTAGCTGCGCTCCCATTGGCTGATTGAAAGAGGCCCCGGGGGCTAGCTGCGCTCACATTGGTCGTTGGAAATAGTGCCTGGGGGCTAGTTGCGTTCCCATTGGCCATTGGAAACAGGCCCCAGGGGCTAGCTGCGCTCCCATTGGCTGTTGAAAATAGGCCCCGGGGGCTAGCTTCGCTCTCATTGGCCGTTGGAAATAGGATCTAGGGGCTAGCTACGCTCCCATTGGCCATTGGAAACAGGCCCCGGGGGCTAGCTGCACTACCATTGGCCATTGAAAACAGGTCCTGTGGGCTAGCAGTGCTCCCATTGGCCGTTGGAAACAGGCCCCGGGGGCTAGCTGCGCTCCCATTGGCCGTTGAAAATAGGCCCCGGGTCTAGCTGCGCTCCAATTGTCCATTGGAAAAAGGCCCCAGGGACTAGCTGCGCTCCTATTGGCCTTTGGAAATAGGCCCGTGGGCTAGCTGCGCTCCCATTGGGCGTTGGAAATAGGCCCCGGGGACTAGCTGTACTCCTATTGGCCTTTGGAAATAGGGCCCGGGGGCTAGCTGCTCTCCCATTGGCCGTTGGAAATAAGCCCCTGGGGCTAGCTGCGCTCCCATTGGTCGTTGGAAATGGGCCCCGGGGTCTAGCTGCACTCCCATTGGCCATTAGAAATAGGCCCCGGGGCCTAGCTGCTCCCCCATTGGCAGTTGAAAACATGCCCTGGGGGCTAACTGTGCTCCCATTGGCCGTTTGAAAAAGGCCCTGGCGGCTATCTGCGCTCCCATTGGCCGTTCAAAACAGGCCCCTGGGGCTAGCTGCGCACCAATTGGCCGTTGGAAACAGGTCCCGGGGGCTTGCTGCGCTCCCATTGGCCATTGGAAATAGGCCCCAGGGGCTAGCTGCGCTCCCATTGGCCTTTGGAAATAGGCCCCGGGGGCTAGCTGTGCTCCTATTGGCCATTGAAAATAGGGCCTGGGAGCTAGCTGCGCTCCCATTGGCCATCGGAAAAAAGACCCGGGGGCTAGCTGCGCTCCCATTGGCCGTTGGAAATGGGCCCCGGGGTCTAGCTGGGCTCCCATTGGCCATTGGAAATGGGGCCCGGGGTCTAGCTGCGCTTCCATTGGCAGTTGGAAACAGGCACTGGGGGCTAGCTGTGCTCCCATTGGCCATGTGACGTAGGCCCCTGGGGCTAGTTGCACTCCCATTGGCCATTGGACATAGGCCCCGGGGGCTAGCTGCGCTCCCATTGGCCGTTGGAAATAGGTCCCGGGGGATAGAGACGCTCTCATTGGCCGTTGGAAACAGGCCCCGGGTTCTAGCTGCACTCCCATTGGCCATTGGAAACAGGCCCTGGGGGCTAGCTGTGCTCCCATTGGCCGTTGGCAATAGGCCCCAGGGCCTAGCTGCTCTCCCATTGGCAGTTGAAAACATGCCCTGGGGGCTAACTGTGCTCCATTGGCCACTGGACTTAGGTCCCTGGGGCTAGTTGCACTCCCATTGATCGTTGGACATAGGCCCCGGGGGCTAGCTGCACTCCCATTGGCCGTTGGGAATAGGTCCCGAGGGATGGCGACGCTCCCATTGGCTGTTGGAAACAGGCCCCGGGGGCTAGCTGCGCTCCCATTGGCCGTTGGAAATAGGCCCCGGGGAATAGCTGCGCTCCCTTTGGTCGTGGGAAACAGGCCCCGGGGGATAGCTGCACTCCCATTGGCCGTTGGGAATAGGTCCCGAGGGATGGCGACGCTCCCATTGGCTGTTGGAAACAGGCCCCGGGGGCTAGCTGTGCTCACATTGGCTGTTGGAAACCGGCCCCGGGGGCTAGCTGCGCTCCCATTGGCCGTTGGAAATAGGCCCCGGGGAATAGCTGCGCTCCCTTTGGTCGTGGGAAACAGGCCCCGGGGGATAGCTGCACTCCCATTGGCCGTTGGACATAGGCCCCAGGGGCTAGCCGAGCTCCCATTGGCTGTTGGACATGGGCCCCGGGTGCTAGCTGAGCTCCCATTGGCTGTTGGATATAGGCCCCTGGGGCTAGCTGAGCTCCAATTGGCCGGTGTAAACAGGCCATGGGGGCTAGCTGCGCTCCCATTGGCTGTTTGAAATAGGCCCCGGGGACTATGCTGCGCTCCCATTGGCCGTTGCAAATGGGCCCCGGGGTCTAGCTGGGCCCCCATTGGCCATTGGAAATGGGGCCCGGGGGCTAGCTGTGCTCCCATTGGCCATGTGATGTAGGCCCCTGGGGCTAGTTGCACTCCCATTGGTCGTTGGACATAGGCCCCGGGGGCTAGCTGCGCTCCCATTGGACATTGGAAATAGGTCCCGGGGGATAGCGACACTCCCATTGGCCGTTGCAAACAGGCCCCGGGTTCTAGCTGCACTCTCATTGGCCATTGGAAACAGGCCCTGGGGGCTAGCTGCGCTCCCATTGGCCATTGGAAATAGGCCCCGGGGCCTAGCTGCGCTCTCATTGGCTGTTGGAAACAGGCACCGGGGGCTAGGTGCGCTCCCATTGGCCATTGGAAACAGGCCCCAGGGGATAGCTGCACTCCCATTGGCCGTTGTAAACAGGCCCAGGGGGCTAGCTGCGCTCCCTGTGGCCATTGGAAATAGGCCCCGGCGGCTAGCTGCTCACCCATTGGCCGTTGGAAATAGTCCCCGGAGGCTAGCTGCACTCCCATTGGCCGTTGGACATAGGCCCCAGGGGCTAGCCGAGCTCCCATTGGCCGTTGGACATGGGCCTCAGGGGCTAGCTGAGCTCCGATTGGCTGTTGGATATAGGCGCCTGGGGCTAGCTGAGCTCCAATTGGCCGGTGTAAACAGGCCATGGGGGCTAGCTGTGCTCCCATTGGCTGTTTGAAATAGGCCCCGGGGACTATGCTGCGCTCCCATTGGCCGTTGGAAACAGGACCCGGGGCTAGCTGCACTCCCATTGGCCGTTGGAAACAAGCCCCAGGGGCTAGGTGCGCAATCATTGGCCATTGGAAATAGGCCCCTGGGGCTAGCTGGGCTCCCATTGGCTGTTGGAAATATGCCCAGGGTGCTAGCTGCGCTCCCATTGGCCGTTGGAAATAGGACCCGGGGCCTAGCTGCGCTCCCATTGGCTGTTGGAAACAGGCCACTGGGGGTAGCTGCACTCCCATTGGCTGTTAGAAACAGGCCCACGGGGTTAGCTGTGCTCCCATTGGCCGTTTGAAATATGCCCCGGGGGCTAGCTGCGGTCCCATTGGCTGTTTGACACATGCCCCAGGGGCTAGCTGAGCTCCCATTTTCCGTTGAAAACAGGCCACGGGGGCTAGCTGCGCTCCCCTTGGTTGTTGGAAACAGGCCCCGGGGGCTAGCTGCGCTCACATTGGCCGGTGGAAACAGGCCCAGGGGGCTAGCTGTGCTCTCATTGGCCATTGAAAACAGACCCCGGGGGCTAGTTGCGCTCCCATTGGCCATTGAAAACAGGCCCTGTGGGCTATCTGCGCTCCCACTGGCCGTTGAAAACAGGCCCTTGGGGGCTTGCTACGCTCCCATTGGCCGTTCGAAATAGGCCCCGGGGGCTAGCTGCACTCCCATTGGCCGTTGAAAACAGGCCCTGGGGGCTAGCTGTGCTCCCATTGGCCGTTTGAAAAAGGCCCTGGCGGCTATCTGCGCTCCCATTGGCCGTTGAAAACAGGCCCCTGGGGCTAGCTGCGCACCAATTGGCCGTTGGAAACAGGTCCCGGGGGCTTGCTGCGCTCCCATTGGCCATTGGAAATAGGTCCCAGGGGCTAGCTGCGCTCCCATTGGCCTTTGGAAATAGGCCCCGGGGGCTAGCTGTGCTCCTATTGGCCATTGAAAATAGGGCCTGGGAGCTAGCTGCGCTCCCATTGGCCATCGGAAAAAAGACCCGGGGGCTTGCTGCGCAGCTCCCATTGGCCGTTGGAAATGGGCCCCGGGGTCTAGCTGGGCTCCCATTGGCCATAGGAAATGGGGCCCGGGATCTAGCTGCGCTCCCATTGGCAGTTGGAAACAGGCACTGGGGGCTAGCTGTGCTCCCATTGGCCATGTGACGTAGGCCCCTGGGGCTAGTTGCACTCCCATTGGCCGTTGGACATAGGCCCCGGGGGCTAGCTGCGCTCCCATTGGCCGTTGGAAATAGGTCCCGGGGGATAGCGACGCTCCCATTGGCCGTTGGAAACAGGCCCCGGGTTCTAGCTGCACTCCCATTGGCCATTGGAAACAGGCCCTGGGGGCTAGCTGTGCTCCCATTGGCCGTTGGCAATAGGCCCCAGGGCCTAGCTGCGCTCTCATTGGCTGTTGGAAACAGGCACCGGGGGCTAGCTCCGCTCCCATTGGCCGTTAGAAATAGGCCCCTCGGGCTGACTGCGCTCCCATTGGAAGTAGGAAACAGGCCCTAAGGCTAGCTGCGCTCCCATTGGCTATTGGAAATAGGCCCCGGGGGCTAGCTGCACTCTCATTGGCCTTTGGAAACAGGCCTTGGTGGCTAGGTTTGCTCCCATTGGCCGTTTGAAATAGGCCCCGGGGCTAGCTGCACTCCCATTTTCTGTTGGAAATAGGCCCCGGGGGCTAGCTGCTCTCCCATTGGCCGTTGGAAATAGGCCCTGGGGGCTTGATGCGCTGCCATTGGCCATTGGAAATAGGCCCCTGGGGCTAGCTGCGCTCCCATTGGCTGTTGGAAACAGGCCCCGGGGGCTAGCTGCACTCCCATTGCCTGTTGGAAACAGGCCCCGGGGTATAGCTTCACTCCCATTGGCCGTTGGAAATAGGCTACTGGGGGTAGCTAGGCTCCCATTGGCCGTTGGAAAAAGGTCCCGGGGGCTAGCTGCGCTCCCATTAGCCGTTGGATATAGGCCCTTAGGGCAAGCTGCGCTCCAATTGGCCGATGTAAACAGGCCCCGGGGGCTAGCTGCGCTCCCATTGGCTGTTTGAAATTGGCCCCGGGGGATAGCTGCGCTCACATTGGCCGTTCGAAATAGGGCTTGGGGGCTAGTTGCGTTCCCATTGGCCATTGGAAACAGGCCCCAGGGGCTAGCTGCGCTCCCATTGGCTGTTGAAAATAGGCCCCGGGGGCTAGCTTCGCTCTCATTGGCCGTTGGAAATAGGATCTAGGGGCTAGCTACGCTCCCATTGGCCATTGGAAACAGGCCCCGGGGGCTAGCTGCACTACCATTGGCCATTGAAAACAGGTCCTGGGGGCTAGCAGTGCTCCCATTGGCCGTTGGAAACAGACCCCGGTGGCTAGCTGCACTCCCATTGGCCGTTGAAAACAGGCCCCGGGTCTAGCTACGCTCCAATTGGCCGTTGGAAAAAGGCCCCAGGGGCTAGCTGCGCTCCATTTGGCCGTTGGAAATAGGCCCGTGGGCTAGCTGCGCTCCCATTGGGCATTGGAAATAGGCCCCGGGGGCTAGCTGTACTCCTATTGGCCGTTGGAAATAGGGCCCGGGGGCTAG
Source organism: Lithodes maja (assembly GCA_037953745.1). Taxonomy (NCBI): domain Eukaryota; kingdom Metazoa; phylum Arthropoda; class Malacostraca; order Decapoda; family Lithodidae; genus Lithodes; species Lithodes maja. The sequence continues at coordinate 88,914 of JBAKBP010001255.1, forward strand.
CTGCTCTCCCATTGGCCGTAGGAAATAAGCCCCTGGGGCTAGCTGCGCTCCCATTGGTCGTTGGAAATGGGCCCCAGGGTCTAGCTGCACTCCTATTGGCCATTAGAAATTGGCCCCGGGGCCTAGCTGCTCTCCCATTGGCTGTTGAAAACATGCCCTGGGGGCTAACTATGCTCCCATTGGCTGCTGGACTTAGGCCCCTGGGGCTAGTTGCACTCCCATTGGCCATTGGACATAGGCCCCGGGGGCTAGCTGCGCTCCCATTGGCTGTTGGAAATAGGTCCCGAGGGATGGTGACGCTCCCATTGGCCGTTGGAAACAGGCCCCGAGGGCTAGCTGTGCTCCCTTTGACTGTTGGAAACTGGCCCCGGGGGCTAGCTGCGCTCCCATTGGCCGTTGGAAATAGGCCCCGGGGAATAGCTGCGCTCCCTTTGGTCGTTGGAAACAGGCCCCGGGGGATAGCTGCGCGCCCATTGGCCGTTGGAAATAGGCCCCGGGGGCTAGCTGCGCTCCCATTGGCCGTTGGAAACAGGCCCCGGGGGATAGCTGCACTCCCATTGGCCGTTGGAAACAGGCCCAAGGGGCAAGCTGCGCTCCCTGTGGCCGTTGGAAATAGGCCCCGGGGGCTAGCTGCTCACCCATTGGCTGTTGGAATTAGTCCCCGGGGGCTAGCTGCACTCCCATTGGCCGTTTGACATAGGCCCGGGGGCATCGCTGCGCTCCCATTGGCTGGGAGTAGGTACCAGGGGCTAGCTGCGCTCCCATTGGACATTGGAAAAAAGGCCCCGGGGGCTAGCTGCGCTCCCATTGGCCGTTGGATATAGGCCCTTGGGGCTGGCTGTGCTCCAATTGGCCGGTGTAAGCAGGCCACGTGGGCTAGCTGCACTCCAATTGGCTGTTTGAAATAGGCCCCGGGGAGTAGCTGCGCTCCCATTGGCCGTTGGAAACAAGCCCCGGGGGCTAGCTGCGCTACCATTGACCGTTGGAAACAGGCCCCTGGGGCTACCTGCACTCCAATTGGCCGTTGGAAACAGGCCCCGAGGGCTAGCTGCGCTCCCATTGGCCGTTGGAAATAGGCCCTGGGGGCTAGCTGCGCTCCCATTGACCATTGGAAATAGGACCCGGGGGCTAAATGTGCTCCTATTGGCCATTGCAAATAGGGCCCGTGGGCTAGCTGCGCTCCCATTGGCCGTTGGAAAAAAGCCCCGAGGGCTAGCTGCGCTCCCATTGGCCGTTGGAAATGGGCCCCGGGGTCTGGCTGTGCTACCAGTGGCCATTGGAAATAGGCCCCGGGGGCTAGCTGCGCTCCCATTGGCAGTTGGTAACAGGCATTGGGGGCTAGGTGTGCTCCCATTGGCCTTGTGATGTAGGCCCTGGGGGCTAGCTGAGCTCCCATTAGCCGTTGGAAATAGGTCCCGGGGGATAGCGACACTCCCATTGGCCGTTGGAAACAGGCCCTGAGGACTAGCTGCGCTCCCATTGGCCATTGGGAACAGGCCCCGGAGGCTAGCTGCGCTCTCATTGGCCTTTGGAAACAGGCTGCGGGGGCTAGCTGCGCTCCCATTTGCCGTTGGAACTAGGCCCTTGGGGCTAACTGGCTCCCATTGGCAGTAGGAAACAGGCCCTGGGGGCTAGCTGCACTACCATTGGCCGTTGAAAATAGGTCCTGGGGGCTAGCTGCGCTCCCATTGGCCGTTGGAAACTGGCCCCGGTGGCTAGCTGCGCTCCCATTGGCCATTCAAAACAGAACCTGGGGGCTAGCTATGCTCTAATTGGCTGTTTGAAACAAGCCCCGGGGGCTACCTGCGCTCCCATTGGCCGTTGAAAACAGGCCCCGTGTCTAGCTGCGTCCAATTGGCCGTTGGAAACAGGCCCCGGGAGCTAGCTGCGCTCAATTTGGCCGTTGGAAATAGGCCCCGAGGGCTAGCTGCGCTCCCATTGACCATTGGAAACAGGCCCAGGGGGCTAGCTGTGCTCCCATTGGCCGTTGAAAACAGGCCCAGGGGGCTAGCTGCGCTCCTATTGGCCGTTTGAAACAGACTCCGGGGTCTAGCTGAGCGCCCACTGACCATTGGAAACAGGCCCCGGGGGCAAGCTGAGCTCTCATAGGCCGATGGAAATAATGCCCCGGGGGCTAGCAGTGCTCCCATTGGCCGTTGGAAACAGGCCCCGGGGGCTAGCTGCGCTCCCATTGGCCGTTGAAAATAGGCCCCAGGGGCTATCTGCGCTCCCATTGGCTATTTGAAACAGGCCCCGTGGGCTAACTGCGCCCTCAGTTGCTGTTGGAAATGGGCCCAGGGGGCTAGCTGCACTCCCATTGGCCATTGGAAATAGGCCCCGGTGGATAGCTGCTCTCCCATTGGCCGTTGGAAATAGGCCCTGGGGGCTAGCTGCACTCCCATTGGCCGTTGGAAGTAGGCCCCGGGGGCTAGCTGCGCTCCCATTGGCCGTTGGATATAGGTCTCATGGGTTAGAGATGCTCCCATTGGCTGTTGGAAACAGGCCCCGAGGGCAAAAGTTGCTGTAAGTAGGTGAGATAACATTACCCCTATCATCTGTAACTCAAAAACGACTAGAGTAATCGAGCTAATAATTATGTCTATCATTTGGGAAGAGTCAGTCAAGGAATAGATGTGGAAATTTACAGGCAATTTGCTATAGCACTTTTTGAGTTAAAGAGGATAGAGGTAATAATTTTTCACACACTTACAGCAATAATCATTGCTGTGCACCCATTGGCAGTTGAAAATAGGCCCCAGGGGCTAGCTGCCCTCCCATTGCTCAATGGAAACAGGCCCACAGGCTAGCTGCGATCCCATTGGCCGTTGGAAAGAGGCCCCGGGGACTAGCGGTGCTCCCATTGACCGTTGGAAATAGGCCCCGGGGGCTAGCTACGGTCCCATTGGCCATTGGAAACAGGCCCTGGGGGATAGCTGCGCTTCCATTGGCCGTTGGAAACAGGCCCCGGGGGCTAGCTGCGCTCCCATAGGCTGTTGGAAACAGGCTCCGGTGGCCAGCTGCGCTCCCATTGGCTGTCGGAAACAGGCGCCGGGGGCTAGCTGCGCTCCAATTGGCCGGTGTAAACAGGCCCCGGGGGCTAGCTGCGGTCCCATTGGCTGTTTGAAATAGGCCCCGGGGCCTAGCTGCGCTCCCATTGGCCGTAGGAAATAGGGCCTGCGGGCTAGCTGCGCTCCCATTGGCCGTTGGAAACAGGCCTCGGGGGCTAGCTGTGCTCCCATTGGCCGTTGGAAATAGGACCTGCGGGCTAGCTGCACTCCCATTGGCCATTGGAAACAGGCCACGGGGGGTAGCTCCGCTCCCCTTTGCCGTTGGATATAGGCCCCTGGGGCTAGCTATGCTCCAATTGGCTGGTGTAAACAGGCCACGGGGGCTAGCTGCTCTCCCATTGGCTGTTTGAAATAGGTCCCGGGGGCTAGCTGCGTTCCCATTGGACATTGGAAACAGGCGTCGGGGGCTAGCCGCGCTCCCATTGGCCATTAGAAATAGGCCCCGGGGTCTAGCTGGGCTCCCATTGGCCATTGGAAATGGGGCCCGGGGTCTAGCTGTGCTCCCATTGGCAGTTGGAAACAGGCACTGGGGGCTAGCTGTGCTCCCATTGGCCATGTGACGTAGGCCCCTGGGGCTAGTTGCGCTCCCAATGGCCATTGGACATAGGCCCCGGGGGCTAGCTGCGCTCCCATTGGCCGTTGGAAATAGGTCCCGGGGGAAAGCGACGCTCCCATTGGCCGTTGGAAACAGGCCCCGGGTTCTAGCTGCACTCCCATTGGCCATTGGAAACAGGCCCTGGGGGCTAGCTGCGCTCCCATTGGCCATTGGAAATAGGCCCGGGGGCCTAGCTGCGCTCTCATTGGCTGTTGGAAACAGGCACCGGAGGCTAGCTCCGCTCCTATTGGCCGTTAGAAATAGGCCCCTCGGGCTGACTGCGCTCCCATTGGAAGTAGGAAACAGGCCCTAAGGCTAGCTTCGCTCCCATTGGCTGTTGGAAATAGGCCCCGGGGGCTAGCTGCGCTCTCATTGGCCGTTGGAAACAGGCCTTGGTGGCTAGGTTTGCTCCCATTGGCCGTTTGAAATAGGCCCGGGAGCTAGCTGCACTCCCATTGGCTGTTGGAAATAGGCCCCGGGGGATAGCTGCTCTCCCATTGGACATTGGAAATAGGCCCCGGGATCTTGCTGTGCTCCCATTGGCGATTGGAAATAGGCCCCTGGGGCTAGCTGCACTCCCATTGGCTGTTGGAAACAGGCCCCGGGGGCTAGCTGTGCTCCCATTACCCGTTGGAAACAGGCCCTGGGGGTTAGCTTCGCTCCCATTGGCAGTTGGAAATAGGCTACTGGGGGTAGTTAGGCTCCCATTGGCCGTTGGAAAAAGGCCCCGGAGGTTAGCTGCGCTCCCATTGGCCGTTGGATATAGGCCCCTGGGGCAAGCTGCGCTCCAATTGGCCGATGTAAACAGGCCGCGGGGGCTAGCTGCGCTCCCATTGGCTGTTTGAAAGAGGCCCCGGGGGCTAGCTGCGCTCACATTGGTCGTTGGAAATAGTGCCTGGGGGCTAGTTGCGTTCCCATTGGCCATTGGAAACAGGCCCCAGGGGCTAGCTGCGCTCCCATTGGCTGTTGAAAATAGGCCCCGGGGGCTAGCTTCGCTCTCATTGGCCGTTGGAAATAGGATCTAGGGGCTAGCTACGCTCCCATTGGCCATTGGAAACAGGCCCCGGGGGCTAGCTGCACTACCATTGGCCATTGAAAACAGGTCCTGTGGGCTAGCAGTGCTCCCATTGGCCGTTGGAAACAGGCCCCGGGGGCTAGCTGCGCTCCCATTGGCCGTTGAAAATAGGCCCCGGGTCTAGCTGCGCTCCAATTGTCCATTGGAAAAAGGCCCCAGGGACTAGCTGCGCTCCTATTGGCCTTTGGAAATAGGCCCGTGGGCTAGCTGCGCTCCCATTGGGCGTTGGAAATAGGCCCCGGGGACTAGCTGTACTCCTATTGGCCTTTGGAAATAGGGCCCGGGGGCTAGCTGCTCTCCCATTGGCCGTTGGAAATAAGCCCCTGGGGCTAGCTGCGCTCCCATTGGTCGTTGGAAATGGGCCCCGGGGTCTAGCTGCACTCCCATTGGCCATTAGAAATAGGCCCCGGGGCCTAGCTGCTCCCCCATTGGCAGTTGAAAACATGCCCTGGGGGCTAACTGTGCTCCCATTGGCCGTTTGAAAAAGGCCCTGGCGGCTATCTGCGCTCCCATTGGCCGTTCAAAACAGGCCCCTGGGGCTAGCTGCGCACCAATTGGCCGTTGGAAACAGGTCCCGGGGGCTTGCTGCGCTCCCATTGGCCATTGGAAATAGGCCCCAGGGGCTAGCTGCGCTCCCATTGGCCTTTGGAAATAGGCCCCTGGGGCTAGCTGTGCTCCTATTGGCCATTGAAAATAGGGCCTGGGAGCTAGCTGCGCTCCCATTGGCCATCGGAAAAAAGACCCGGGGGCTAGCTGCGCTCCCATTGGCCGTTGGAAATGGGCCCCGGGGTCTAGCTGGGCTCCCATTGGCCATTGGAAATGGGGCCCGGGGTCTAGCTGCGCTTCCATTGGCAGTTGGAAACAGGCACTGGGGGCTAGCTGTGCTCCCATTGGCCATGTGACGTAGGCCCCTGGGGCTAGTTGCACTCCCATTGGCCGTTGGACATAGGCCCCGGGGGCTAGCTGCGCTCCCATTGGCCGTTGGAAATAGGTCCCGGGGGATAGAGACGCTCTCATTGGCCGTTGGAAACAGGCCCCGGGTTCTAGCTGCACTCCCATTGGCCATTGGAAACAGGCCCTGGGGGCTAGCTGTGCTCCCATTGGCCGTTGGCAATAGGCCCCAGGGCCTAGCTGCTCTCCCATTGGCAGTTGAAAACATGCCCTGGGGGCTAACTGTGCTCCATTGGCCACTGGACTTAGGCCCCTGGGGCTAGTTGCACTCCCATTGATCGTTGGACATAGGCCCCGGGGGCTAGCTGCGCTCCCATTGGCCGTTGGGAATAGGTCCCGAGGGATGGCGACGCTCCCATTGGCTGTTGGAAACAGGCCCCGGGGGCTAGCTGTGCTCACATTGGCTGTTGGAAACCGGCCCCGGGGGCTAGCTGCGCTCCCATTGGCCGTTGGAAATAGGCCCCGGGGAATAGCTGCGCTCCCTTTGGTCGTGGGAAACAGGCCCCGGGGGATAGCTGCACTCCCATTGGCCGTTGGACATAGGCCCCAGGGGCTAGCCGAGCTCCCATTGGCTGTTGGACATGGGCCCCGGGTGCTAGCTGAGCTCCCATTGGCTGTTGGATATAGGCCCCTGGGGCTAGCTGAGCTCCAATTGGCCGGTGTAAACAGGCCATGGGGGCTAGCTGCGCTCCCATTGGCTGTTTGAAATAGGCCCCGGGGACTATGCTGCGCTCCCATTGGCCGTTGCAAATGGGCCCCGGGGTCTAGCTGGGCCCCCATTGGCCATTGGAAATGGGGCCCGGGGGCTAGCTGTGCTCCCATTGGCCATGTGATGTAGGCCCCTGGGGCTAGTTGCACTCCCATTGGTCGTTGGACATAGGCCCCGGGGGCTAGCTGCGCTCCCATTGGACATTGGAAATAGGTCCCGGGGGATAGCGACACTCCCATTGGCCGTTGCAAACAGGCCACGGGTTCTAGCTGCACTCTCATTGGCCATTGGAAACAGGCCCTGGGGGCTAGCTGCGCTCCCATTGGCCATTGGAAATAGGCCCCGGGGCCTAGCTGCGCTCTCATTGGCTGTTGGAAACAGGCACCGGGGGCTAGGTGCGCTCCCATTGTCCATTGGAAACAGGCCCCGGGGGATAGCTGCACTCCCATTGGCCGTTGTAAACAGGCCCAGGGGTCTAGCTGCGCTCCCTGTGGCCATTGGAAATAGGCCCCGGCGGCTAGCTGCTCACCCATTGGCCGTTGGAAATAGTCCCCGGGGGCTAGCTGCACTCCCATTGGCCGTTGGACATAGGCCCCAGGGGCTAGCCGAGCTCCCATTGGCCGTTGGACATGGGCCTCAGGGGCTAGCTGAGCTCCGATTGGCTGTTGGATATAGGCGCCTGGGGCTAGCTGAGCTCCAATTGGCCGGTGTAAACAGGCCATGGGGGCTAGCTGTGCTCCCATTGGCTGTTTGAAATAGGCCCCGGGGACTATGCTGCGCTCCCATTGGCCGTTGGAAACAGGACCCGGGGCTAGCTGCACTCCCATTGGCCGTTGGAAACAAGCCCCAGGGGCTAGGTGCGCAATCATTGGCCATTGGAAATAGGCCCCTGGGGCTAGCTGGGCTCCCATTGGCTGTTGGAAATATGCCCAGGGTGCTAGCTGCGCTCCCATTGGCCGTTGGAAATAGGACCCGGGGCCTAGCTGCGCTCCCATTGGCTGTTGGAAACAGGCCACTGGGGGTAGCTGCACTCCCATTGGCTGTTAGAAACAGGCCCACGGGGTTAGCTGTGCTCCCATTGGCCGTTTGAAATATGCCCCGGGGGCTAGCTGCGGTCCCATTGGCTGTTTGACACATGCCCCAGGGGCTAGCTGAGCTCCCATTTTCCGTTGAAAACAGGCCACGGGGGCTAGCTGCGCTCCCCTTGGTTGTTGGAAACAGGCCCCGGGGGCTAGCTGCGCTCACATTGGCCGGTGGAAACAGGCCCAGGGGGCTAGCTGTGCTCTCATTGGCCATTGAAAACAGACCCCGGGGGCTAGTTGCGCTCCCATTGGCCATTGAAAACAGGCCCTGTGGGCTATCTGCGCTCCCACTGGCCGTTGAAAACAGGCCCCTGGGGGCTTGCTACGCTCCCATTGGCCGTTCGAAATAGGCCCCGGGGGCTAGCTGCGCTCCCATTGGCCGTTGAAAACAGGCCCTGGGGGCTAGCTGTGCTCCCATTGGCCGTTTGAAAAAGGCCCTGGCGGCTATCTGCGCTCCCATTGGCCGTTGAAAACAGGCCCCTGGGGCTAGCTGCGCACCAATTGGCCGTTGGAAACAGGTCCCGGGGGCTTGCTGCGCTCCCATTGGCCATTGGAAATAGGTCCCAGGGGCTAGCTGCGCTCCCATTGGCCTTTGGAAATAGGCCCCGGGGGCTAGCTGTGCTCCTATTGGCCATTGAAAATAGGGCCTGGGAGCTAGCTGCGCTCCCATTGGCCATCGGAAAAAAGACCCGGGGGCTAGCTGCGCAGCTCCCATTGGCCGTTGGAAATGGGCCCCGGGGTCTAGCTGGGCTCCCATTGGCCATTGGAAATGGGGCCCGGGGTCTAGCTGCGCTCCCATTGGCAGTTGGAAACAGGCACTGGGGGCTAGCTGTGCTCCCATTGGCCATGTGACGTAGGCCCCTGGGGCTAGTTGCACTCCCATTGGCCGTTGGACATAGGCCCCGGGGGCTAGCTGCGCTCCCATTGGCCGTTGGAAATAGGTCCCGGGGGATAGCGACGCTCCCATTGGCCGTTGGAAACAGGCCCCGGGTTCTAGCTGCACTCCCATTGGCCATTGGAAACAGGCCCTGGGGGCTAGCTGTGCTCCCATTGGCTGTTGGCAATAGGCCCCAGGGCCTAGCTGCGCTCTCATTGGCTGTTGGAAACAGGCACCGGGGGCTAGCTCCGCTCCCATTGGCCGTTAGAAATAGGCCCCTCGGGCTGACTGCGCTCCCATTGGAAGTAGGAAACAGGCCCTAAGGCTAGCTGCGCTCCCATTGGCTATTGGAAATAGGCCCCGGGGGCTAGCTGCACTCTCATTGGCCTTTGGAAACAGGCCTTGGTGGCTAGGTTTGCTCCCATTGGCCGTTTGAAATAGGCCCCGGGGCTAGCTGCACTCCCATTTTCTGTTGGAAATAGGCCCCGGGGGCTAGCTGCTCTCCCATTGGCCGTTGGAAATAGGCCCCGGGGGCTTGATGCGCTGCCATTGGCCATTGGAAATAGGCCCCGGGGGCTAGCTGCGCTCCCATTGGCCGTTAGAAATAGGCCCCTCGGGCTGACTGCGCTCCCATTGGAAGTAGGAAACAGGCCCTAAGGCTAGCTGCGCTCCCATTGGCTATTGGAAATAGGCCCCGGGGGCTAGCTGCACTCTCATTGGCCTTTGGAAACAGGCCTTGGTGGCTAGGTTTGCTCCCATTGGCCGTTTGAAATAGGCCCCGGGGCTAGCTGCACTCCCATTTTCTGTTGGAAATAGGCCCCGGGGGCTAGCTGCTCTCCCATTGGCCGTTGGAAATAGGCCCCGGGGGCTTGATGCGCTGCCATTGGCCATTGGAAATAGGCCCCGGGGGCTAGCTGCGCTCCCATTGGCTGTTGGAAACAGGCCCCGGGGGCTAGCTGCACTCCCATTGCCTGTTGGAAACAGGCCCCGGGGTATAGCTTCACTCCCATTGGCCGTTGGAAATAGGCTACTGGGGGTAGCTAGGCTCCCATTGGCCGTTGGAAAAAGGTCCCGGGGGCTAGCTGCGCTCCCATTAGCCGTTGGATATAGGCCCTTAGGGCAAGCTGCGCTCCAATTGGCCAATGTAAACAGGCCCCGGGGGCTAGCTGCGCTCCCATTGGCTGTTTGAAATTGGCCCCGGGGGATAGCTGCGCTCACATTGGCCGTTCGAAATAGGGCTTGGGGGCTAGTTGCGTTCCCATTGGCCATTGGAAACAGGCCCCAGGGGCTAGCTGCGCTCCCATTGGCTGTTGAAAATAGGCCCCGGGGGCTAGCTTCGCTCTCATTGGCCGTTGGAAATAGGATCTAGGGGCTAGCTACGCTCCCATTGGCCATTGGAAACAGGCCCCGGGGGCTAGCTGAACTACCATTGGCCATTGAAAACAGGTCCTGGGGGCTAGCAGTGCTCCCATTGGCCGTTGGAAACAGACCCCGGTGGCTAGCTGCACTCCCATTGGCCGTTGAAAACAGGCCCCGGGTCTAGCTACGCTCCAATTGGCCGTTGGAAAAAGGCCCCAGGGGCTAGCTGCGCTCCATTTGGCCGTTGGAAATAGGCCCGTGGGCTAGCTGCGCTCCCATTGGGCATTGGAAATAGGCCCCGGGGGCTAGCTGTACTCCTATTGGCCGTTGGAAATAGGGCCCGGGGGCTAGCTGCTCTCCCATTGGCCGTAGGAAATAAGCCCCTGGGGCTAGCTGCGCTCCCATTGGTCGTTGGAAATGGGCCCCAGGGTCTAGCTGCACTCCTATTGGCCATTAGAAATTGGCCCCGGGGCCTAGCTGCTCTCCCATTGGCTGTTGAAAACATGCCCTGGGGGCTAACTATGCTCCCATTGGCTGCTGGACGTAGGCCCCTGGGGCTAGTTGCACTCCCATTGGCCGTTGGACATAGGCCCCGGGGGCTAGCTGCGCTCCCATTGGCTGTTGGAAATAGGTCCCGAGGGATGGTGACGCTCCCATTGGCCGTTGGAAACAGGCCCCGGGGGCTAGCTGTGCTCCCTTTGACTGTTGGAAACTGGCCCCGGGGGCTAGCTGCGCTCTCATTGGCCGTTGGAAATAGGCCCCGGGGAATAGCTGCGCTCCCTTTGGTCGTTGGAAACAGGCCCCGGGGGATAGCTGCGCGCCCATTGGCCGTTGGAAATAGGCCCCGGGGGCTAGCTGCGCTCCCATTGGCCGTTGGAAACAGGCCCCGGGGGATAGCTGCACTCCCATTGGCCGTTGGAAACAGGCCCAAGGGGCAAGCTGCGCTCCCTGTGGCCGTTGGAAATAGGCCCCGGGGGCTAGCTGCTCACCCATTGGCCGTTGGAATTAGTCCCCGGGGGCTAGCTGCACTCCCATTGGCCGTTGGACATAGGCCCGGGGGCATCGCTGCGCTCCCATTGGCTGGGAGTAGGTACCAGGGGCTAGCTGCGCTCCCATTGGACATTGGAAAAAGGCCCCGGGGGCTAGCTGCGCTCCCATTGGCCGTTGGATATAGGCCCTTGGGGCTGGCTGTGCTCCAATTGGCCGGTGTAAGCAGGCCACGTGGGCTAGCTGCACTCCAATTGGCTGTTTGAAATAGGCCCCGGGGAGTAGCTGCGCTCCCATTGGCCGTTGGAAACAAGCCCCGGCGGCTAGCTGCGCTACCATTGACCGTTGGAAACAGGCCCCTGGGGCTACCTGCACTCCAATTGGCCGTTGGAAACAGGCCCCGAGGGCTAGCTGCGCTCCCATTGGCCGTTGGAAATAGGCCCTGGGGGCTAGCTGCGCTCCCATTGACCATTGGAAATAGGACCCGGGGGCTAAATGTGCTCCTATTGGCCATTGCAAATAGGGCCCGTGGGCTAGCTGCGCTCCCATTGGCCGTTGGAAAAAAGCCCCGAGGGCTAGCTGCGCTCCCATTGGCCGTTGGAAATGGGCCCCGGGGTCTGGCTGTGCTACCAGTGGCCATTGGAAATAGGCCCCGGGGGCTAGCTGCGCTCCCATTGGCAGTTGGTAACAGGCATTGGGGGCTAGGTGTGCTCCCATTGGCCTTGTGATGTAGGCCCTGGGGGCTAGCTGAGCTCCCATTAGCCGTTGGAAATAGGTCCCGGGGGATAGCGACACTCCCATTGGCCGTTGGAAACAGGCCCTGAGGACTAGCTGCGCTCCCATTGGCCATTGGGAACAGGCCCCGGAGGCTAGCTGCGCTCTCATTGGCCTTTGGAAACAGGCTGCGGGGGCTAGCTGCGCTCCCATTTGCCGTTGGAACTAGGCCCTTGGGGCTAACTGGCTCCCATTGGCAGTAGGAAACAGGCCCTGGGGGCTAGCTGCACTACCATTGGCCGTTGAAAATAGGTCCTGGGGGCTAGCTGCGCTCCCATTGGCCGTTGGAAACTGGCCCCGGTGGCTAGCTGCGCTCCCATTGGCCATTGAAAACAGAACCTGGGGGCTAGCTATGCTCTAATTGGCTGTTTGAAACAAGCCCCGGGGGCTACCTGCGCTCCCATTGGCCGTTGAAAACAGGCCCCGTGTCTAGCTGCGTCCAATTGGCCATTGGAAACAGGCCCCGGGAGCTAGCTGCGCTCAATTTGGCCGTTGGAAATAGGCCCCGAGGGCTAGCTGCGCTCCCATTGACCATTGGAAACAGGCCCAGGGGGCTAGCTGTGCTCCCATTGGCCGTTGAAAACAGGCCCAGGGGGCTAGCTGCGCTCCTATTGGCCGTTTGAAACAGACTCCGGGGTCTAGCTGAGCGCCCACTGACCATTGGAAACAGGCCCCGGGGGCAAGCTGAGCTCTCATAGGCCGATGGAAATAATGCCCCGGGGGCTAGCAGTGCTCCCATTGGCCGTTGGAAACAGGCCCCGGGGGCTAGCTGCGGTCCCATTGGCCGTTGAAAATAGGCCCCAGGGGCTATCTGCGCTCCCATTGGCTATTTGAAACAGGCCCCGTGGGCTAACTGCGCCCTCAGTTGCTGTTGGAAATGGGCCCAGGGGGCTAGCTGCACTCCCATTGGCCATTGGAAATAGGCCCCGGTGGATAGCTGCTCTCCCATTGGCCGTTGGAAATAGGCCCTGGGGGCTAGCTGCACTCCCATTGGCCGTTGGAAGTAGGCCCCGGGGGCTAGCTGCGCTCCCATTGGCCGTTGGATATAGGTCTCATGGGTTAGAGATGCTCCCATTGGCTGTTGGAAACAGGCCCCGGGGGCAAAAGTTGCTGTAAGTAGGTGAGATAACATTACCCCTATCATCTGTAACTCAAAAACGACTAGAGTAATCGAGCTAATAATTATGTCTATCATTTGGGAAGAGTCAGTCAAGGAATAGATGTGGAAATTTACAGGCAATTTGCGATAGCACTTTTTGAGTTAAAGAGGATAGAGGTAATAATTTTTCACACACTTACAGCAATAATCATTGCTGTGCACCCATTGGCAGTTGAAAATAGGCCCCAGGGGCTAGCTGCCCTCCCATTGCTCAATGGAAACAGGCCCACGGGCTAGCTGCGATCCCATTGGCCGTTGGAAAGAGGCCCCGGGGACTAGCGGTGCTCCCATTGACCGTTGGAAATAGGCCCCGGGGGCTAGCTACGGTCCCATTGGCCATTGGAAACAGGCCCTGGGGGATAGCTGCGCTTCCATTGGCCGTTGGAAACAGGCCCCGGGGGCTAGCTGCGCTCCCATAGGCTGTTGGAAACAGGCTCCGGTGGCCAGCTGCGCTCCCATTGGCTGTCGGAAACAGGCGCCGGGGGCTAGCTGCGCTCCAATTGGCCGGTGTAAACAGGCCCCGGGGGCTAGCTGCGGTCCCATTGGCTGTTTGAAATAGGCCCCGGGGCCTAGCTGCGCTCCCATTGGCCGTAGGAAATAGGGCCTGCGGGCTAGCTGCGCTCCCATTGGCCGTTGGAAACAGGCCTCGGGGGCTAGCTGTGCTCCCATTGGCCGTTGGAAATAGGACCTGCGGGCTAGCTGCACTCCCATTGGCCGTTGGAAACAGGCCACGGGGGGTAGCTCCGCTCCCCTTTGCCGTTGGATATAGGCCCCTGGGGCTAGCTATGCTCCAATTGGCTGGTGTAAACAGGCCACGGGGGCTAGCTGCTCTCCCATTGGCTGTTTGAAATAGGTCCCGGGGGCTAGCTGCGTTCCCATTGGACATTGGAAACAGGCGTCGGGGGCTAGCCGCGCTCCCATTGGCCATTAGAAATAGGCCCCGGGGTCTAGCTGGGCTCCCATTGGCCATTGGAAATGGGGCCCGGGGTCTAGCTGTGCTCCCATTGGCAGTTGGAAACAGGCACTGGGGGCTAGCTGTGCTCCCATTGGCCATGTGACGTAGGCCCCTGGGGCTAGTTGCGCTCCCAATGGCCGTTGGACATAGGCCCCGGGGGCTAGCTGCGCTCCCATTGGCCGTTGGAAATAGGTCCCGGGGGAAAGCGACGCTCCCATTGGCCGTTGGAAACAGGCCCCGGGTTCTAGCTGCACTCCCATTGGCCATTGGAAACAGGCCCTGGGGGCTAGCTGCGCTCCCATTGGCCATTGGAAATAGGCCCGGGGGCCTAGCTGCGCTCTCATTGGCTGTTGGAAACAGGCACCGGAGGCTAGCTCCGCTCCTATTGGCCGTTAGAAATAGGCCCCTCGGGCTGACTGCGCTCCCATTGGAAGTAGGAAACAGGCCCTAAGGCTAGCTTCGCTCCCATTGGCTGTTGGAAATAGGCCCCGGGGGCTAGCTGCGCTCTCATTGGCCGTTGGAAACAGGCCTTGGTGGCTAGGTTTGCTCCCATTGGCCGTTTGAAATAGGCCCGGGAGCTAGCTGCACTCCCATTGGCTGTTGGAAATAGGCCCCGGGGGATAGCTGCTCTCCCATTGGACATTGGAAATAGGCCCCGGGATCTTGCTGTGCTCCCATTGGCGATTGGAAATAGGCCCCTGGGGCTAGCTGCGCTCCCATTGGCTGTTGGAAACAGGCCCCGGGGGCTAGCTGTGCTCCCATTACCCGTTGGAAACAGGCCCTGGGGGTTAGCTTCGCTCCCATTGGCAGTTGGAAATAGGCTACTGGGGGTAGTTAGGCTCCCATTGGCCGTTGGAAAAAGGCCCCGGAGGCTAGCTGCGCTCCCATTGGCCGTTGGATATAGGCCCCTGGGGCAAGCTGCGCTCCAATTGGCCGATGTAAACAGGCCGCGGGGGCTAGCTGCGCTCCCATTGGCTGTTTGAAAGAGGCCCCGGGGGCTAGCTGCGCTCACATTGGTCGTTGGAAATAGTGCCTGGGGGCTAGTTGCGTTCCCATTGGCCATTGGAAACAGGCCCCAGGGGCTAGCTGCGCTCCCATTGGCTGTTGAAAATAGGCCCCGGGGGCTAGCTTCGCTCTCATTGGCCGTTGGAAATAGGATCTAGGGGCTAGCTACGCTCCCATTGGCCATTGGAAACAGGCCCCGGGGGCTAGCTGCACTACCATTGGCCATTGAAAACAGGTCCTGTGGGCTAGCAGTGCTCCCATTGGCCATTGGAAACAGGCCCCGGGGGCTAGCTGCGCTCCCATTGGCCGTTGAAAATAGGCCCCGGGTCTAGCTGCGCTCCAATTGTCCATTGGAAAAAGGCCCCAGGGACTAGCTGCGCTCCTATTGGCCTTTGGAAATAGGCCCGTGGGCTAGCTGCGCTCCCATTGGGCGTTGGAAATAGGCCCCGGGGACTAGCTGTACTCCTATTGGCCTTTGGAAATAGGGCCCGGGGGCTAGCTGCTCTCCCATTGGCCATTGGAAATAAGCCCCTGCGGCTAGCTGCGCTCCCATTGGTCATTGGAAATGGGCCCCGGGGTCTAGCTGCACTCCCATTGGCCATTAGAAATAGGCCCCGGGGCCTAGCTGCTCCCCCATTGGCAGTTGAAAACATGCCCTGGGGGCTAACTGTGCTCCCATTGGCCGTTTGATAAAGGCCCTGGCGGCTATCTGCGCTCCCATTGGCCGTTCAAAACAGGCCCCTGGGGCTAGCTGCGCACCAATTGGCCGTTGGAAACAGGTCCCGGGGGCTTGCTGCGCTCCCATTGGCCATTGGAAATAGGCCCCAGGGGCTAGCTGCGCTCCCATTGGCCTTTGGAAATAGGCCCCGGGGGCTAGCTGTGCTCCTATTGGCCATTGAAAATAGGGCCTGGGAGCTAGCTGCGCTCCCATTGGCCATCGGAAAAAAGACCCGGGGGCTAGCTGCGCTCCCATTGGCCGTTGGAAATGGGCCCCGGGGTCTAGCTGGGCTCCCATTGGCCATTGGAAATGGGGCCCGGGGTCTAGCTGCGCTTCCATTGGCAGTTGGAAACAGGCACTGGGGGCTAGCTGTGCTCCCATTGGCCATGTGACGTAGGCCCCTGGGGCTAGTTGCACTCCCATTGGCCGTTGGACATAGGCCCCGGGGGCTAGCTGCGCTCCCATTGGCCGTTGGAAATAGGTCCCGGGGGATAGAGACGCTCTCATTGGCCGTTGGAAACAGGCCCCGGGTTCTAGCTGCACTCCCATTGGCCATTGGAAACAGGCCCTGGGGGCTAGCTGTGCTCCCATTGGCCATTGGCAATAGGCCCCAGGGCCTAGCTGCTCTCCCATTGGCAGTTGAAAACATGCCCTGGGGGCTAACTGTGCTCCATTGGCCACTGGACTTAGGCCCCTGGGGCTAGTTGCACTCCCATTGATCGTTGGACATAGGCCCCGGGGGCTAGCTGCGCTCCCATTGGCCGTTGGGAATAGGTCCCGAGGGATGGCGACGCTCCCATTGGCTGTTGGAAACAGGCCCCGGGGGCTAGCTGTGCTCACATTGGCTGTTGGAAACCGGCCCCGGGGGCTAGCTGCGCTCCCATTGGCCGTTGGAAATAGGCCCCGGGGAATAGCTGCGCTCCCTTTGGTCGTGGGAAACAGGCCCCGGGGGATAGCTGCACTCCCATTGGCCGTTGGACATAGGCCCCAGGGGCTAGCCGAGCTCCCATTGGCTGTTGGACATGGGCCCCGGGTGCTAGCTGAGCTCCCATTGGCTGTTGGATATAGGCCCCTGGGGCTAGCTGAGCTCCAATTGGCCGGTGTAAACAGGCCATGGGGGCTAGCTGCGCTCCCATTGGCTGTTTGAAATAGGCCCCGGGGACTATGCTGCGCTCCCATTGGCCGTTGCAAATGGGCCCCGGGGTCTAGCTGGGCCCCCATTGGCCATTGGAAATGGGGCCCGGGGGCTAGCTGTGCTCCCATTGGCCATGTGATGTAGGCCCCTGGGGCTAGTTGCACTCCCATTGGTCGTTGGACATAGGCCCCGGGGGCTAGCTGCGCTCCCATTGGACATTGGAAATAGGTCCCGGGGGATAGCGACACTCCCATTGGCCGTTGCAAACAGGCCCCGGGTTCTATCTGCACTCTCATTGGCCATTGGAAACAGGCCCTGGGGGCTAGCTGCGCTCCCATTGGCCATTGGAAATAGGCCCCGGGGCCTAGCTGCGCTCTCATTGGCTGTTGGAAACAGGCACCGGGGGCTAGGTGCGCTCCCATTGGCCATTGGAAACAGGCCCCGGGGGATAGCTGCACTCCCATTGGCCGTTGTAAACAGGCCCAGGGGGCTAGCTGCGCTCCCTGTGGCCATTGGAAATAGGCCCCGGCGGCTAGCTGCTCACCCATTGGCCGTTGGAAATAGTCCCCGGGGGCTAGCTGCACTCCCATTGGCCGTTGGACATAGGCCCCAGGGGCTAGCCGAGCTCCCATTGGCCGTTGGACATGGGCCTCAGGGGCTAGCTGAGCTCCGATTGGCTGTTGGATATAGGCGCCTGGGGCTAGCTGAGCTCCAATTGGCCGGTGTAAACAGGCCATGGGGGCTAGCTGTGCTCCCATTGGCTGTTTGAAATGGGCCCCGGGGACTATGCTGCGCTCCCATTGGCCGTTGGAAACAGGACCCGGGGCTAGCTGCACTCCCATTGGCCGTTGGAAACAAGCCCCAGGGGCTAGGTGCGCAATCATTGGCCATTGGAAATAGGCCCCTGGGGCTAGCTGGGCTCCCATTGGCTGTTGGAAATATGCCCAGGGTGCTAGCTGCGCTCCCATTGGCCGTTGGAAATAGGACCCGGGGCCTAGCTGCGCTCCCATTGGCTGTTGGAAACAGGCCACTGGGGGTAGCTGCACTCCCATTGGCTGTTAGAAACAGGCCCACGGGGTTAGCTGTGCTCCCATTGGCCGTTTGAAATATGCCCCGGGGGCTAGCTGCGGTCCCATTGGCTGTTTGACACATGCCCCAGGGGCTAGCTGAGCTCCCATTTTCCGTTGAAAACAGGCCACGGGGGCTAGCTGCACTCCCATTGGCCGTTGTAAACAGGCCCAGGGGGCTAGCTGCGCTCCCTGTGGCCATTGGAAATAGGCCCCGGCGGCTAGCTGCTCACCCATTGGCCGTTGGAAATAGTCCCCGGGGGCTAGCTGCACTCCCATTGGCCGTTGGACATAGGCCCCAGGGGCTAGCCGAGCTCCCATTGGCCGTTGGACATGGGCCTCAGGGGCTAGCTGAGCTCCGATTGGCTGTTGGATATAGGCGCCTGGGGCTAGCTGAGCTCCAATTGGCCGGTGTAAACAGGCCATGGGGGCTAGCTGTGCTCCCATTGGCTGTTTGAAATAGGCCCCGGGGACTATGCTGCGCTCCCATTGGCCGTTGGAAACAGGACCCGGGGCTAGCTGCACTCCCATTGGCCGTTGGAAACAAGCCCCAGGGGCTAGGTGCGCAATCATTGGACATTGGAAATAGGCCCCTGGGGCTAGCTGGGCTCCCATTGGCTGTTGGAAATATGCCCAGGGTGCTAGCTGCGCTCCCATTGGCCGTTGGAAATAGGACCCGGGGGCTAGCTGCGCTCACATTGGCCGGTGGAAACAGGCCCAGGGGGCTAGTTGTGCTCTCATTGGCCATTGAAAACAGACCCCGGGGGCTAGTTGCGCTCCCATTGGCCATTGAAAACAGGCCCTGTGGGCTATCTGCGCTCCCACTGGCCGTTGAAAACAGGCCCCTGGGGGCTTGCTACGCTCCCATTGGCCGTTCGAAATAGGCCCCGGGGGCTAGCTGCGCTCCCATTGGCCGTTGAAAACAGGCCCTGGGGGCTAGCTGTGCTCCCATTGGCCGTTTGAAAAAGGCCCTGGCGGCTATCTGCGCTCCCATTGGCCGTTGAAAACAGGCCCCTGGGGCTAGCTGCGCACCAATTGGCCGTTGGAAACAGGTCCCGGGGGCTTGCTGCGCTCCCATTGGCCATTGGAAATAGGTCCCAGGGGCTAGCTGCGCTCCCATTGGCCTTTGGAAATAGGCCCCGGGGGCTAGCTGTGCTCCTATTGTCCATTGAAAATAGGGCCTGGGAGCTAGCTGCGCTCCCATTGGCCATCGGAAAAAAGACCCGGGGGCTAGCTGCGCAGCTCCCATTGGCCGTTGGAAATGGGCCCCGGGGTCTAGCTGGGCTCCCATTGGCCATTGGAAATGGGGCCCGGGGTCTAGCTGCGCTCCCATTGGCAGTTGGAAACAGGCACTGGGGGCTAGCTGTGCTCCCATTGGCCATGTGACGTAGGCCCCTGGGGCTAGTTGCACTCCCATTGGCCGTTGGACATAGGCCCCGGGGGCTAGCTGCGCTCCCATTGGCCGTTGGAAATAGGTCCCGGGGGATAGCGACGCTCCCATTGGCCGTTGGAAACAGGCCCCGGGTTCTAGCTGCACTCCCATTGGCCATTGGAAACAGGCCCTGGGGGCTAGCTGTGCTCCCATTGGCCGTTGGCAATAGGCCCCAGGGCCTAGCTGCGCTCTCATTGGCTGTTGGAAACAGGCACCGGGGGCTAGCTCCGCTCCCATTGGCCGTTAGAAATAGGCCCCTCGGGCTGACTGCGCTCCCATTGGAAGTAGGAAACAGGGCCTAAGGCTAGCTGCGCTCCCATTGGCTATTGGAAATAGGCCCCGGGGGCTAGCTGCACTCTCATTGGCCTTTGGAAACAGGCCTTGGTGGCTAGGTTTGCTCCCATTGGCCGTTTGAAATAGGCCCCGGGGCTAGCTGCACTCCCATTTTCTGTTGGAAATAGGCCCCGGGGGCTAGCTGCTCTCCCATTGGCCGTTGGAAATAGGCCCCGGGGGCTTGATGCGCTGCCATTGGCCATTGGAAATAGGCCCCTGGGGCTAGCTGCACTCCCATTGGCTGTTGGAAACAGGCCCCGGGGGCTAGCTGCACTCCCATTGCCTGTTGGAAACAGGCCCCGGGGTATAGCTTCACTCCCATTGGCCGTTGGAAATAGGCTACTGGGGGTAGCTAGGCTCCCATTGGCCGTTGGAAAAAGGTCCCGGGGGCTAGCTGCGCTCCCATTAGCCGTTGGATATAGTCCCTTAGGGCAAGCTGCGCTCCAATTGGCCGATGTAAACAGGCCCCGGGGGCTAGCTGCGCTCCCATTGGCTGTTTGAAATTGGCCCCGGGGGATAGCTGCGCTCACATTGGCCGTTCGAAATAGGGCTTGGGGGCTAGTTGCGTTCCCATTGGCCATTGGAAACAGGCCCCAGGGGCTAGCTGCGCTCCCATTGGCTGTTGAAAATAGGCCCCGGGGGCTAGCTTCGCTCTCATTGGCCGTTGGAAATAGGATCTAGGGGCTAGCTACGCTCCCATTGGCCATTGGAAACAGGCCCCGGGGGCTAGCTGCACTACCATTGGCCATTGAAAACAGGTCCTGGGGGCTAGCAGTGCTCCCATTGGCCGTTGGAAACAGACCCCGGTGGCTAGCTGCACTCCCATTGGCCGTTGAAAACAGGCCCCGGGTCTAGCTACGCTCCAATTGGCCGTTGGAAAAAGGCCCCAGGGGCTAGCTGCGCTCCATTTGGCCGTTGGAAATAGGCCCGTGGGCTAGCTGCGCTCCCATTGGGCATTGGAAATAGGCCCCGGGGGCTAGCTGTACTCCTATTGGCCGTTGGAAATAGGGCCCGGGGGCTAGCTGCTCTCCCATTGGCCGTAGGAAATAAGCCCCTGGGGCTAGCTGCGCTCCCATTGGTCGTTGGAAATGGGCCCCAGGGTCTAGCTGCACTCCTATTGGCCATTAGAAATTGGCCCCGGGGCCTAGCTGCTCTCCCATTGGCTGTTGAAAACATGCCCTGGGGGCTAACTATGCTCCCATTGGCTGCTGGACTTAGGCCCCTGGGGCTAGTTGCACTCCCATTGGCCGTTGGACATAGGCCCCGGGGGCTAGCTGCGCTCCCATTGGCTGTTGGAAATAGGTCCCGAGGGATGGTGACGCTCCCATTGGCCGTTGGAAACAGGCCCCGGGGGCTAGCTGTGCTCCCTTTGACTGTTGGAAACTGGCCCCGGGGGCTAGCTGCACTCCCATTGGCCGTTGGAAATAGGCCCCGGGGAATAGCTGCGCTCCCTTTGGTCGTTGGAAACAGGCCCCGGGGGATAGCTGCGCGCCCATTGGCCGTTGGAAATAGGCCCCGGGGGCTAGCTGCGCTCCCATTGGCCGTTGGAAACAGGCCCCGGGGGATAGCTGCACTCCCATTGGCCGTTGGAAACAGGCCCAAGGGGCAAGCTGCGCTCCCTGTGGCCGTTGGAAATAGGCCCCGGGGGCTAGCTGCTCACCCATTGGCCGTTGGAATTAGTCCCCGGGGGCTAGCTGCACTCCCATTGGCCGTTGGACATAGGCCCGGGGGCATCGCTGCGCTCCCATTGGCTGGGAGTAGGTACCAGGGGCTAGCTGCGCTCCCATTGGACATTGGAAAAAGGCCCCGGGGGCTAGCTGCGCTCCCATTGGCCGTTGGATATAGGCCCTTGGGGCTGGCTGTGCTCCAATTGGCCGGTGTAAGCAGGCCACGTGGGCTAGCTGCACTCCAATTGGCTGTTTGAAATAGGCCCCGGGGAGTAGCTGCGCTCCCATTGGCCGTTGGAAACAAGCCCCGGGGGCTAGCTGCGCTACCATTGACCGTTGGAAACAGGCCCCTGGGGCTACCTGCACTCCAATTGGCCGTTGGAAACAGGCCCCGAGGGCTAGCTGCGCTCCCATTGGCCGTTGGAAATAGGCCCTGGGGGCTAGCTGCGCTCCCATTGACCATTGGAAATAGGACCCGGGGGCTAAATGTGCTCCTATTGGCCATTGCAAATAGGGCCCGTGGGCTAGCTGCGCTCCCATTGGCCGTTGGAAAAAAGCCCCGAGGGCTAGCTGCGCTCCCATTGGCCGTTGGAAATGGGCCCCGGGGTCTGGCTGTGCTACCAGTGGCCATTGGAAATAGGCCCCGGGGGCTAGCTGCGCTCCCATTGGCAGTTGGTAACAGGCATTGGGGGCTAGGTGTGCTCCCATTGGCCTTGTGATATAGGCCCTGGGGGCTAGCTGAGCTCCCATTAGCCGTTGGAAATAGGTCCCGGGGGATAGCGACACTCCCATTGGCCGTTGGAAACAGGCCCTGAGGACTAGCTGCGCTCCCATTGGCCATTGGGAACAGGCCCCGGAGGCTAGCTGCGCTCTCATTGGCCTTTGGAAACAGGCTGCGGGGGCTAGCTGCGCTCCCATTTGCCGTTGGAACTAGGCCCTTGGGGCTAACTGGCTCCCATTGGCAGTAGGAAACAGGCCCTGGGGGCTAGCTGCACTACCATTGGCCGTTGAAAATAGGTCCTGGGGGCTAGCTGCGCTCCCATTGGCCGTTGGAAACTGGCCCCGGTGGCTAGCTGCGCTCCCATTGGCCATTCAAAACAGAACCTGGGGGCTAGCTATGCTCTAATTGGCTGTTTGAAACAAGCCCCGGGGGCTACCTGCGCTCCCATTGGCCGTTGAAAACAGGCCCCGTGTCTAGCTGCGTCCAATTGGCCGTTGGAAACAGGCCCCGGGAGCTAGCTGCGCTCAATTTGGCCGTTGGAAATAGGCCCCGAGGGCTAGCTGCGCTCCCATTGACCATTGGAAACAGGCCCAGGGGGCTAGCTGTGCTCCCATTGGCCGTTGAAAACAGGCCCAGGGGGCTAGCTGCGCTCCTATTGGCCGTTTGAAACAGACTCCGGGGTCTAGCTGAGCGCCCACTGACCATTGGAAACAGGCCCCGGGGGCAAGCTGAGCTCTCATAGGCCGATGGAAATAATGCCCCGGGGGCTAGCAGTGCTCCCATTGGCCGTTGGAAACAGGCCCCGGGGGCTAGCTGCGCTCCCATTGGCCGTTGAAAATAGGCCCCAGGGGCTATCTGCGCTCCCATTGGCTATTTGAAACAGGCCCCGTGGGCTAACTGCGCCCTCAGTTGCTGTTGGAAATGGGCCCAGGGGGCTAGCTGCACTCCCATTGGCCATTGGAAATAGGCCCCGGTGGATAGCTGCTCTCCCATTGGCCGTTGGAAATAGGCCCTGGGGGCTAGCTGCACTCCCATTGGCCGTTGGAAGTAGGCCCCGGGGGCTAGCTGCGCTCCCATTGGCCGTTGGATATAGGTCTCATGGGTTAGAGATGCTCCCATTGGCTGTTGGAAACAGGCCCCGAGGGCAAAAGTTGCTGTAAGTAGGTGAGATAACATTACCCCTATCATCTGTAACTCAAAAACGACTAGAGTAATCGAGCTAATAATTATGTCTATCATTTGGGAAGAGTCAGTCAAGGAATAGATGTGGAAATTTACAGGCAATTTGCTATAGCACTTTTTGAGTTAAAGAGGATAGAGGTAATAATTTTTCACACACTTACAGCAATAATCATTGCTGTGCACCCATTGGCAGTTGAAAATAGGCCCCAGGGGCTAGCTGCCCTCCCATTGCTCAATGGAAACAGGCCCACGGGCTAGCTGCGATCCCATTGGCCGTTGGAAAGAGGCCCCGGGGACTAGCGGTGCTCCCATTGACCGTTGGAAATAGGCCCCGGGGGCTAGCTACGGTCCCATTGGCCATTGGAAACAGGCCCTGGGGGATAGCTGCGCTTCCATTGGCTGTTGGAAACAGGCCCCGGGGGCTAGCTGCGCTCCCATAGGCTGTTGGAAACAGGCTCCGGTGGCCAGCTGCGCTCCCATTGGCTGTCGGAAACAGGCGCCGGGGGCTAGCTGCGCTCCAATTGGCCGGTGTAAACAGGCCCCGGGGGCTAGCTGCGGTCCCATTGGCTGTTTGAAATAGGCCCCGGGGCCTAGCTGCGCTCCCATTGGCCGTAGGAAATAGGGCCTGCGGGCTAGCTGCGCTCCCATTGGCCGTTGGAAACAGGCCTCGGGGGCTAGCTGTGCTCCCATTGGCCGTTGGAAATAGGACCTGCGGGCTAGCTGCACTCCCATTGGCCGTTGGAAACAGGCCACGGGGGGTAGCTCCGCTCCCCTTTGCCGTTGGATATAGGCCCCTGGGGCTAGCTATGCTCCAATTGGCTGGTGTAAACAGGCCACGGGGGCTAGCTGCTCTCCCATTGGCTGTTTGAAATAGGTCCCGGGGGCTAGCTGCGTTCCCATTGGACATTGGAAACAGGCGTCGGGGGCTAGCCGCGTTCCCATTGGCCATTAGAAATAGGCCCCGGGTGTTAGCTGCGCTCCCATTGGCCATTGGAAACAGGCCCCTGGGGCTAGCTGCACTTCTATTGTCCATTGGAAAAAGGCCCAGGGGGCTAGCTGCACTCCCATTGGCCACTTAGAACAGGCCCCATGGGCTAGCTGCGCTCATATTGGCCATTTGAAACAGGCACCGAAGGCTAGCTGCGCTCCCATTGGCCGTTGGAAATAGGCCCCGGGGGCTAGCTGTGCTCCCATTGGCAGTTGGATACAGGCCCAGGGGGCTAGCTGCAATCCCATTGGCTGTTGGAAACAGGCCCAGGGGGCTAGCTGCGCTCCCATTGGCCATTGGAAACATGCCCCGGGGTGCTAGCTGCGCTCCCATAGGCCGATGAAATAAGGCCCCGGGGGGTAGCTGCGCTCCCATTGGCCGTTGAAGACAGGACCCGGGGGCTAGCGGAGCTCCTATAGGCCGTTGGAAACAGGCCCCAGTGGCTAGCTGCGCTCCCATTAGCCGTCGGAAACAGGCCCCGGGGCTAGCTTTGCTCCAATTGGCTGTTGTAAATAGGCTCCGGAATATAGCTGCGCTCCCAAAGCCATTGGAAATAGTCCCCGGGGGCCAGCTGTGCTCCCATTGGCCGTTGGAAACAGGACTTGGTGGCTAGCGGGAGCTCCCATAGGTCGTTGGAAATAGGCCCCGGGGCTAGCTGCGCTCCCATTGGCTGTTGTATATTGGCCCCGGGATAAAGCTGCACTCCCATTAGCCATTGGAAACAGGCCCCCGGGGGCCAACTGCGCTCCCATTGGCTGTAGGAAACAGGCCGAAGGGGCTAGCTGCGATCCCTTTGGCCATTGAATATAGACCCCAGGGGCTAGCTGCGCTCCCATTGGCCATTGGAAACAGGCCCCAGGGGCTAGCTGCACTCCCATTGGCCAATGGAAACAGGCCCAGGGTGATAGCTGCACTCCCTTTGGCCATTGGAAATAGGCCCCGAGGGCTTGCTGCAAGCCCATTGGCCGTTGGAAATAGTCCTCGGGGGCTAGCTGCGCTCCCATTGGATGTTGGACATAGGCCCCGGGGGCAAGCCGAGCTCCCATTGGCCGTTTGACATGGGCACTGGGGGCTAGGTGAGCTCCCATTTGCTGTTGGACATAGGCCCAGGGGGCTCGCTGCGCTCCCATTGGCCGGGAGTAGCTACCAGGGGCTAGCTGTGCTACCATTGGCCGTTGGAAAAAGGCTCCGGGGGCTAGCTGCGCTCCCATTGGCCGTTGGATATAGGCCCCTGGGGCTAGCTGTGCTCCAATTGGCCGGTGTAAACAGGCCACAGGGGCTAGCTGCGCTCCCATTGGCTGTTTGAAATTGGCCCCGGGGACTATGCTGCGCTCCCATTGGCCGTTGGAACCAGGACCCGGGCTAGCTGCGATCCCATTGGCCGTTGGAAACAAGCCCCAGGGGCAAGGTGCGCTACCATTGGCCGTTGGAAATAGGCACGTGGGGTTAGCTGGGCTCCCATTGGCTGTTGGAAATAGGCCCAGGTTGCTAGCTGCTCTCCCATTGGCCGTTTGACACAGGCCCAGGGGGCTAGCTGAGCTCCCATTTTCCGTTGAAAACAGGCCCCGGGGGCTAGCTGCGCTCCCCTTGACCGTTGGAAACAGGCCCCGGGGGCTAGCTGCGCTCCCATTGGCCATTGGAAACAGGCCCAGGGGGCTAGTTGCGCTCTCATTGGCCGTTGAAAACAGGCCACGGGGTCTAGCTGCGCTCCCCTTGACCATTGGAAACAGGCCCGGTGGGTTAGCTTCTCTCACATTGGCCGTTGGAAATAGGCTACTGGGGATAGCTACGGTTCCATTGGCCGTTGGAAAAAGGCCCCGGGGGTTAGCTGCGCTCCCATTGGTCATTGGAAATGGGCCCCGGGGTCTAGCTGCACTCCCATTGACCATTAGAAATAGGCCCAGGGGCATAGCTGCTCTCCCATTGGCAGTTGAAAACATGCCCTGGGGACTAGCTGCTCACCCATTGGCCATTGGAAATAGTCCCCGGGGGCTAGCTGCGCTCCCATTGGCCATTGGACATAGGCCCCAGGGGCTAGCCGAGCTCCCATTGGCCGTTGGACATGGGCCCCGGGTGCTAGCTGAGCTCCTATTGGCTGTTGGACATAGACCCAGGGGCCTCGTTGCACTCCCATTGGCCGGGAGTAGGTACCAGGGGCTAGCTGCGCTCCCATTGGCCGTTGGAAAAAGGTCCCGGGGGCTAGCTGCGCTCCCATTAGCCGTTGGAAAAAGGCCCCGGGGGCTGGCTGTGCTCCAATTGGCTGGTGTAAACAGGCCACGTGGGCTAGCTGCACTCCAATTGGCTGTTTGAAATAGGCCCCGGGGACTAGCTGCACTCCCATTGGCCGTTGGAAACAAGCCCCGGGGGCTAGCTGCGCTACCATTGATTATTGGAAACAGGCCCCTGGGGCTAGCTGCGCTCCAATTGGCCATTGGAAACAGGCCCCGAGGGCTAGCTGCGCTCCCATTGGCCGTTGGAAATAGGCCCCGGGGGCTAGCTACACTCCAATTGGCCGTTGGAAACAGGCCCCGAGGGCTAGCTGCGCTCCCATTGACCCTTGGAAATAGGCCCCGGGGGCTAAACGTGCTCCCATTGGCCGTTGGAAATATGGCCCGTGGGCTAGCTGTGCTCCCATTGGCCGTTGGAAGAAAGCCCCGAGGGCTAGCTGCGCTCCCATTGGCCATTGGAAATAGGCCCCAGGGCCTAGCTGCACTCCCATTGGCAGTTGGTAACAAGCATTGGGGGCTAGCTGTGCTCCCATTGGCCGTGTGACGTAGGCCCCGGGGGCTAGCTGTGCTCCCATTAGCCGTTGGAAATATGTCCCGCGGGATAGGGAGCTACCATTGGCCGTTGGAAATAGGCACCTGGGGCTAGCTGGGCTCCCATTGGCTGTTGGAAATAGGCCCAGGTTGCTAGCTGCTCTCCCATTGGCCGTTTGACACAGGCCCAGGGGGCTAGCTGAGCTCCCATTTTCCGTTGAAAATTGGCCCCGGGGGCTAGCTGCGCTCCCCTTGACCGTTGGAAACAGGCCCCGGGGGATAGCTGCGCTTCCATTGGCCGTTGGAAATAGGCCCCGGGGGCTAGCTGTGCTCCGATTGGCCTTTGGAAATAGGCCCCGGGGGCTAGCTGTGCTCTATTGGCCGTTCAAAATACGGCCTGGGGGCTAACTGCGCTCGCATTGGCCATCGGAAAAAAGAACCTGGGGCTAGTAACTCTCCCATTGGCCGTTGGACATAGGCCCCGGGGGCTAGCTGCGCTCTCATTGGCCGTTGGAAATATGTCCCTGGGGCTAGCTGCGCTCCCATTGGCCGTTGGAAACACGCCCCGGGGGTTAGCTGCGCTCCCATTGGCTGTTGGAACTAGGCCCCGGGGCCTTGGCCGCTAGAAATAGGCCCCTGGGGCTGACTGCGCTCCCATTGAAAATAGGAAACAGGCCCTAAGGCTAATGGTCCATTGGCTGTTGGAAATAGGCCCCGGGGGCTAGCTGTGTTCTCATTGGCCGTTGGAAACAGGCCTTGGTGGCTAGGTTTGCTCCCATTGGCCGTTTGAAATAGGCCCGGGGGCTAGCTGCACTCCCATTGGCTGTTGAAAATAGGCCGCGGGGGCTAGCTGCTCTCCCATTGGCCGTTGGAAATAGGCCTCGGGGGCTAGCTGCGCTCCCATTGGCCGTTGGAAATAGGCCCCTGGGGCTAGCTGTGCTCCCATTGGCTGTTGGAAACAGGCCCCGGGGGCTAGCTGCGCTCCCATTACCCGTTGAAAACAGGCCCGGTGGGTTAGCTTCTCTCCCATTGGGCGTTGGAAATAGGCTACTGGGGATAGCTACGATCCCATTGGCCGTTGGAAAAAGGCCCCGGGGGTTAGCTGCGCTCCCATTGGCCGTTGGAAATAAGCCCCTGGGGCTAGCTGCGCTCCCATTGGTCATTGGAAATGGGCCCCGGGGTCTAGCTGCACTCCCATTGGCCATTAGAAATAGGCCCCGGGGCATAGGTGCTCTCCCATTGGCAGTTGAAAACATGCCCTGGGGGCTAACTGTGCTCCCATTGGCCGCTGGACTTAGGTCCCTGGGGCTAGTTGCACTCCCATTGGCCGTTGGACATAGGCCCCGGGGACTAGATGCACTCCCATTGGCCGTTGGAAATAGGTCCTGAGGGATGGCGACGCTCCCATTGGCCGTTGGAAACAGGCCCCGGGGCTAGCTGCGCTCCCATTGGCAATTGGCAGCAGGCCCCGGGGGCTAGCTGTGCTCCCATTGGCTGTTGCAAACCGGCCCCGGAGGCTAGCTGCTCTCCCATTGGCCGTTGGAAATAGGCCCCGGGGAATAGCTGCGCTCCCATTGGTCGTTGGAAACAGACCCCGGGGGAAAGCTACACTCCCATTGGCCGTTGGAAACAGGCCCCGGGGGCTAGCGCGCTCCGATTGGCTATTGGAAACAGGCCCCGGGGGATAGATGCAGTTCCATTGGCCGTTGGAAACAGGCCCAGGGGGCTAGCTGCGCTCCCTGTGGCCATTGGAAATAGGCCCCAGGGGCTAGCAGCTCACCCATTGGCCATTGAATATAGTCCCCAGGGGCTAGCTGCGCTCCCATTGGCCATTGGACATAGGCCCCAGGGGCTAGCCGAGCTCCCATTGGCCGTTGGACATGGGCCCTGGGTGCTAGCTTAGCTCGCATTGGCTGTTGGACATAGGCCCAGGGGCCTAGCTGCACTCCAATTGGCTGTTTGAAATAGGCCCCGGGGACTAGCTGCGCTCCCATTGGCCATTGGAAACAAGCCCCGGGGGCTAGCTGGGCTACCATTGACCGTTGGAAACAGGCCCCTGGGGCTAGCTGCGCTCCAATTGGCCATTGGAAACAGGCCCCGAGGGCTAGCTTCGCTCCCATTGGCCGTTGGAAATAGGCCCCGGGGGCTAGCTGTGCTCCAATTGGCCGTTGGAAACAGGCCCCGAGGGCTAGCTGCGCTCCCATTGACGGTTGGAAATAGGCCACGGGGGCTAAACGTGCTCCTATTGGCCGTTGGAAATAGGACCCGTGGGCTAGCTGCGCTCCCATTGGCCGTTGGAAGAAAGCCCCAAGGGCTAGCTGCGCTCCCATTGGCCATTGCAAATAGGACCCGGAGCCTAGCTTCGCTCCCATTGGCAGTTGGTAACAAGCATTGGGGGCTAGCTGTGCTCCCATTGGCCGTGTGGCGTAGGCCCCGGGGGCTAGCTGTGCTCCCATTAGCCGTTGGAAATATGTCCCGGGGGATAGCGAGCTCCCATTGGCCGTTGGAAACAGGCCCTGGGGACTAGCTGTGCTCCTATTGGCCGTTGGGAACAGGCCCCGGGGGCTAGCTGCGCTCTCATTGGCCTTTGGAAACAGGCCCCGGGGGCTAGCTGCGCTCCCATTGGCCATTGGATATAGGCCCCTGGGGCTAACTGCACTCCCATTGGCAGTAGGAAACAGGCCCTGGGGGCTAGCTACACTACCATTGGCCATTGAAAACAGGTCCTGGGGGCTAGCTGCGCTCCCATTGGCCATTGGAAACAGGCCCCGGTGGCTAGCTGCGCTCCCATTGGCAATTCAAAACAGACCCTGGGGGCTAGCTTTGCTCTGATTGGCCGTTTGAAACAGGCCCCGGGGGCTACCTGCGCTCCCATTGGCCGTTGAAAACAGGCCCCGGGTCTAGCTGCGCTCCAATTGGCCGTTTGAAACAGGCCCCGAGGGCTAGCTGCGCTCCCATTGGCCGTTGAAAACAGGCCCAGGGGGCTAGATGTGCTCCCATTGGCTGTTGGAAACAGGCCCAGGGGGCTAGCTGTGCTCTTATTGGCCGCTTAAAACAGACCCCGGGGTATAGCTGCCCTCCAATTGGCCGTTGGAAACAGGCCCCGGGGGCCAGCTGAGCTCCCATAGGCCGATGGAAATAAGGCCCCGTGGGCAAGCTGCGCTCCCATTGGCCGTTGGAAACAGGCCCCGGGGACTAGCTGCGCTCCCATTGGCCGTTGGAAATAGGCCACAGGGGCTAGCTGCAATCCCATTGGCCGTTGAAACAGGCCCCGTGGGCTAACTGCGCCCCCAGTTGCCATTGGAAATAGGCGCAGGGGGCTAGCTGCGCTCCCATTGGCCATTGGACATAGGCCCCGGTGGATAGCTGCTCTCCCATTGGCCGTTGGAAAGAGGCCCCGGGGGCTAGCTGCACTCCCATTGGCCGTTGGAAGTAGGCCCCGGGGGCTAGCTGCGCTCCCATTGGCCATTGGATATAGATCTCGTGAGATGCTCCCATTGGCCGTTGGAAACAGGCCCAGGGGGCTAAAGTTGCTGTAAGTAGGCAAGATATCATTATCCCTATCATCTGTAACTCTAAAACGACTAGAGTAATCGAGCTAATAAGTCTATCATTTGGGAAGAGTCAGTTAAGGAATAGATGTGGAAATTTACAGGCAATTTGCTATAGCGCTTTTTGAGTTAAAGAGGATAGAGGTAATAATTTTTCACACACTTACATCAATAATTATAGCTGTGCACCCATTGGCAGTTGAAAATAGGCCCCATGGGCTAGCTGCCCTCCCATTGCCCAATGGAAACAGGCCCGTGGGATAGCTGCGGTCCCATTGGCCATTGGAAATAGGCCTCGGGGACTAGCGGCGCTCCAATTGACTTTTGGAAATAGGCCCCGAGGGCTAGCTGCACTCCCATTGGCCATTGGAAATAGGCCCCGGTGGCCAGCTGCGCTCCCATTGGCCGTCGGAAACAGGCCCCGGGGGCTAGCTGCGCTCCCATAGGCCGGTGTAAACAGGTCCAGGGGGCCAGCTGCACTCCCATTGGCTGTTGGAAACAGGCCCCAGGGGCTAGCTGCGCTCCCATTGGTAGTTGGAAATAGGCCTCGGGGCTAGTTGCGCTCCCATTGGCCGTTGGAAATAGGAACTGGGGGCTAGCTGCACTCCCATTGGCCATTGGAAACAGGCCACGGGGGGTAGCTGCGCTCCCATTGGCTGTTGGTAACAGGCCCCGGGGGTTAGCTGCGCTCCCATTGGCCGTTGGAAAAAGGCCTCGGGGGCTAGCTGCGCTCCCATTGGCCGTTGGAAATAGGAGCTAGGGGCTAGCTGCACTCCCATTGGCCGTTGGAAACAGGCCACGGGGGGTAGCTGCACTCCCTTTGGCTGTTGGAAACAGGCCCCGGGGATTACCTGCGCTCGCATTGGCCGTTGGATATAGGCCCCTGGAGCTAGCTGTGCTCCAATTGGCTGGTGTAAACAGGCCACAGGGTCTAGCTGCGCTCCCATTGACTGTTTGAAATAGGTCCCAGGGGCTAGCTGTGCTCCCATTGGACGTTGGAGACAGGCCCTCATGGGCTAGCTGTGCTCCCATTGGCCAGAGGAAATATGCCCTGGGGGCTAGCTGCGCTCCCATTGGCCATTGGAAACTGGTTCTGGGGGCTAGCTGTGCTCCCATTGGTCATTG
Source organism: Lithodes maja (assembly GCA_037953745.1). Lineage (NCBI taxonomy): Eukaryota > Metazoa > Arthropoda > Malacostraca > Decapoda > Lithodidae > Lithodes > Lithodes maja. Next base: position 120,188 of record JBAKBP010001255.1, read on the forward strand.
GAAATAGGCCCCGGGGGTTAGATGCGCTCCCATTGTGCGTTGGAAACAGGCCCCGGGGGCTAGCTGCGCTCCCATTTGCCTTTGGAAAAAGGCTCCTGGGGCTAGCTGTGCTGCCATTGGCCGTTTAGAACAGGCCCCAAGGGCTAGCTGTGCTCATATTGGCCGTTTGAAAGAGCCACCGGAGGTTAGCTGAGCTCCCATTGGCCGTTGGAAACAGGCCCCGGGGGCTAGCTGCACTCCCATTGGCCATTGGAAACAGGCCCAAGGGGCTAGCTGTGCTCCCATTGGCCATTGGAAACAGGCCCAGGGGGCTAGCTGTGCTCCTATTGGCCGTTTCGAACAGGCCCCGGGGGGTAGCTGCGCTCCCATTGGCCGTTGGAAACAGGCCCCGGGGGCTAGCTGAGCTCCCATAGGCCGATGGAAATAAGGCCCCAGGGGCTAGCTGCGCTCCCATTTGCTGCTGGAAACAGGCCCCGGGGGCTAGCTGCGCTCCCATTGGCTGTTGGAAATAGGCCCCAGGGGCTACCTGCTCTCCCATTGGCCGTTTGAAACAGGCCCCGTGGGCTAGCTGCGCCCCCAGTTGCCATTGGAAATAGGCCCAGGGGTCAAGCGCGTCCCATTGGCAATTGGAAATAGGCCCAGGTGGATAGCTGCTCTCCCATTGGCCGTTGGAAATAGGCCCCGGGGGCTAGCTGCACTCCCATTGGCCGTTGGAAGTAGGCCCCAGGGGCTAGCTGCACTCCCATTGGCCGTTGAAAATAGGTCTCGGGGGATAGAAATGCTCCCATTGGCCGTTGGAAACAGGCCCCGGGGGCTAAAGTTGCTGTAAATAGGCGAGATATCATTACCCCTACTATCTGTAACTCAAAAACGACTAGAGTAATCAAGCTAATATGTCTATCATTTGGAAAGAGTCAGTCAAGGAATAGATGTGGAAATTTACAGGAAATTTGCTATAGCACTTTTTGAGTTAAAGAGGACAGAGGTAATAATTTTTCGCCTACTTACAGCAATAATTATAGCTGTGCTCCCATTGGCAGTTGAAAATAGGCCCCAGGGGCTAGCTGCCCTCCCATTGCCCAATGGTAAAAGGCCCGCGGGCTAGCTGCGATCCCATTGGCCGTTGGAAATAGGCCACAGGGACTAGCGGCGCTCCCATTGACCATTGGAAATAGGTCCCGGGGGCTAGCTACGCTCCCATTGGCCATTGGAAACAGGCCCTGGGGGATAGCTGCGCTCCCATTGGCCGTTGGAAAAGGGACCCGGGGGCTAGCTGCACTCCCATAGGCTGTTGGAAACAAGCCCCGGTGGCCAGCTGCGCTCCCATTGGCCGTCGGAAACAGGCGCCGGGGGCTAGCTGCACTCCAATAGGCTGGTGTAAAAAGTCCCGGGGGCAAGCTGCGCTCCCATTGGCTGTTTGAAATAGGCCCCGGGGCATAGCTGCGCTCCCATTGGGCGTTGGAAATAGGGTCTGGGGGCTAGCTGTGCTCCCATTGGCTGTTGGAAACAGGCCTCGGGGGCTAGCTGTGCTCCCATTGGCCGTTGGAAATAGGACCTGGGGGCTAGCTGCACTCCCATTGGCCGTTGGAAACAGGCTACGGGGGTAGCTGCGCTCCCATTGGCTGTTGGAAACAGGGCCCGGGGGTTAGCTGCGCTCCCATTGGCCGTTGGAAAAAGGCCCCGGGGGCTAGCTGCGCTCCCATTGGCCGTTGGATATAGGCCCCTGGGGCTAGCTGTGCTCCAATTGGCTGGTGTAAACAGGCCACGGGGGCTAGCTGCTCTCCCATTGGCTGTTTGAAACAGGCCCCTGGGGCAAGCTGCGCTCCCATTGGACGTTGGAAACAGGCCCCGGGGATTAGCTGCGCTCCAATTGGCTGCTTAGATCAGACCCCATGGGCTAGCTGCGCTCATATTGGCCGTTTGAAACAGGCAAAGAAGGCTAGCTGTGCTCCCATTGGCTGTTGGAAACAAGCTCAGGGGGCTAGCTGCGCTCCCAATGGCCGTTGGAAACAGGCCCCTGGGGCTAGCTGCTCTCCCATTGGCCGTTGGAAACATCCCCCTTGGTGCTAGCTGCGCTCCCATAGGCCGATGAAATAAGGTCCCGGGGGGTAGCTGCGCTCCCATTGGCCGTTGAAAACAGAACCCGGGGGCTAGCGGAGCTCCTATAGGTGGTTGGAAACAGGCCCCGGTGGCTAGCTGCGATCCCATTAGCCGTCGGAAGCAGGCCCCAGGGCTAGCTTTGCTCCCATTGGCTGTTGTAAATAGGCTCCGGAATATAGCTGCGCTCCCCTTGGCCATTGGAAATAGTCCCCGGAGGGCAGCTACGCTCCCATTGGCCGTTGGAAACAGGCTCTGGGGGCTAGCTGCGCTCCCATTGGCCGTTGGAAACAGGACCAGGAGGCTAGCGGAGCTCCCATAGGCCGTTGGAAACAGGACCCGGTGGCTAGCTGCGCTCCCATTAGCCGTCGGAATCAGGCCCCGGGGCTAGCTGCACTCCCATTGGCTGTTTAAATAGGCCCCGGGATAAAGCTGCACTCCCATAGGCCATTGGAAACAGGCCCCGGGGGCCAGCTGCGCTCCCATTGGCTATAGGAAACAGGCCCAAGGGGCTAGCTGCGCTCCCTTTGGCCGTTGGATATTGGCCCCGGGGGCTAGCTGCGCTACCATTGGCCGTTGGAAACAGGCCCCGGGGGCTAGCTGCACTCCCATTGGCCAATGGAAACAGGCCCAGGGGGTTAGCTGCTAGCCCATTGGTCATTGGAAATAGTCCCCGGGAGCTAGCTGCGCTCCCATTGGCTGTATGACATAGGCCCCGGGGGGCTAGCCGAGCTCCCATTGGCCGGAAGTAGGTACCAGGGGCTAGCTGCACTACCATTGGCCGTTGGAAAAAGGCTCCGGGGGCTAGCTGCGCTCCCATTGTCCGTTGGATATAGGCCCCTGGGGCTAGCTGTGCTCCAATTGGCTGGTGTAAACAGGCCACAGGGGCTAGCTGCGCTCCCATTGGCTGTTTGAAATAGGCCCCTGGGACTATGCTGCGCTCCCATTGGTCGTTGGAAACAGGACCCGGGGGTAGCTGCGCTCCCATTGGCCGTTGGAAACAAGCCCCAGGGGCTAGGTGCGCTACCATTGGCCATTGGAAATAGACCCCTGGGGCTAGCTGGGCTCCCATTGGCTGTTGGAAATAGGCCTAGGGTGCTAGCTGCGCTCCCATTGGCCATTGACACAGGCCCCGGGGGCTAGCTGAGCTCCCATTTTCCGTTGAAAACAGGCCCCAGGGGCTAGCTGTGCTCCCCTTGACCTTTGGAAACAGGCCCTGGGGGCTAGCTGCGCTCCCATTGGCCTTTGGAAACAGGCCCAGGGGGCTAGCTGTGCTCCCATTGGCTGTTGAAAACAGGCCATGGGGGCTAGCTGCGCTCCCATTGGCCGTTGAGAACAGGCCCTGGGGGCTAGCTGCGCTCCCATTGGCCTTTTGAAACAGGCCCCGGCGGCTATCTGCGCTCCCATTGGCCGTTGAAAACAGGCCCCTGGGGCTAGCTGCGCTCCAATTGGCCGTACAAAATAGGACCTGGGGGCTAACTGCGCTCGCGTTGGCCATCGGAAAAAAGAACCGGGGGCTAGTTGCACTCCCATTGGCCGTTGGACATAGGTCCCGTGGTCTAGCTGCGCTCCCATTGGCCGTTGGAAATAGGTCCCGGGGACTAGCTGCACTCCCATTGGCCCTTGGAAACAGGCCCCGGGGGCTAGCTGCGTTCCCTTGGCCGTTGGAAACAGGCCCTGGGGGCTAGCTGCGCTCCCATTGGCCGTTGGAAATAGGCCCAAGGGGCCTAGCTGCACTCACATTGGCTGTTGGAAACAGTCCCCGGGGGCTGACTGTGCTCCCATTGAAAGTAGGAAACAGGCCCTAAGGCTAGCTGCACTCCCAGTGGCCAATGGAAACAGGCCCAGGGGGTTAGCTGCACTCCCTTTGGCCATTGGAAATAGGCCCCGGGGGCTAGCTGCTAGCCCATTGGTCATTGGAAATAGTCCCTGGGGGCTAGCTGCGCTCCCATTGGCTGTATGACATAGGCCCCGGGGGGCTAGCCGAGCTCCCATTGGCCGGGAGTAGGTACCAGGGGCTAGCTGCACTACCATTGGCCGTTGGAAAAAGGCTCCGGGGGTTAGCTGCGCTCCCATTGTCCGTTGGATATAGGTCCCTGGGGCTAGCTGTGCTCCAATTGGCCGGTGTAAACAGGCCACAGGGGTTAGCTGCGCTCCCATTGGCTGTTTGAAATAGGCCCCTGGGACTATGCTGCGCTCCCATTGGTCGTTGGAAACAGGACCCGGGGCTAGCTGCGCTCCCATTGGCCATTGGAAACAAGCCCCAGGGGCTAGGTGCGCTACCATTGGCCGTTGGAAATAGGCCCCTGGGGCTAGCTGGGCTCCCATTGGCTGTTGGAAATAGGCCTAGGGTGCTAGCTGCGCTCCCATTGGCCATTGACACAGGCCCCGGTGGCTAACTGAGCTCCCATTTTCCGTTGAAAACAGGCCCCGGGGGCTAGCTGCGCTCCCCTTGACCATTGGAAACAGGCCCTGGGGGCTAGCTGCGCTCCCATTGGCCTTTGGAAACAGGCCCAGGGGGCTAGCTGTGCTCCCATTGGCCGTTGAAAACAGGCCACGGGGGCTAGCTGCGCTCCCATTGGCCGTTGAGAACAGGCCTTGGTGGCTAGCTGCGCTCCCATTGGCCTTTTGAAACAGGCCCCGGCGGCTATCTGCGCTCCCATTGGCCGTTGAAAACAGGCCCCTGGGGCTAGCTGCGCTCCAATTGGCCGTTCAAAATAGGACCTGGGGGCTAACTGCGCTCGCGTTGGCCATCGGAAAAAAGAACCGGGGGCTAGTTGCACTCCCATTGGCCGTTGGACATAGGTCCCGTGGGCTAGCTGCGCTCCCATTGGCCCTTGGAAACAGGCCCCCGGGGCTAGCTGCGTTCCCTTGGCCGTTGGAAACAGGCCCTGGGGGCTAGCTACGCTCCCATTGGCCATTGGAAATAGGCCCCGGGGCCTAGCTGCACTCACATTGGCTGTTGGAAACAGTCCCCGGGGGCTGACTGCGCTCCCATTGAAAGTAGGAAACAGGCCCTAAGGCTAGCTGCGCTCTCATTGGCCGTTGGAAACAGGCCCTGGTGGCTAGGTTTGCTCCCATTGGCCATTTGAAATAGGCCCAGGGGCTAGCTGCACTCCCATTGGCTGTTGGAAATAGGCCCCGGGGGCTAGCTGCTCTCCCATTGACTGTTGGAAATAGGCCCCGGGGGCTAGCTGTGCTCCCATTGGCCGTTGGAAATAGGCCCCTGGGGCTAGCTGCGTTCCCATTGGCTGTTGGAAACAGGCCCCAGGGGCTAGCTGCGCTCCCATTGGCCGTTGGAAACTGGCCCCGTGGGTTAGCTTCTCTCCCATTGGCCGTTGGAAATAGGCTACTGGGGGTAGCTACGCTCCCATTGGCCGTTGGAAAAAGGCCCCGGGGGCTAGCTGCGCTCCCATTGGCTGTTGGATATAGGCCCCTGGGGCTCGCTGTGCTCCAATTGGCCAGTGTAAACAGTCCCTGGGGGCTAGCTGCGCTACCATTGGCTGTTTGAAATAGGCCCCGGGGGCTAGCTGCGCTCACATTGGCCTTTGGAAATAGGGCCGGGGGGCTAGTTGCGTTCCCATTGGCCATTGGAAACAGGCCCCCGGGGCTAGCTGCACTCCCACTGGCTGTTGAAAATAGGCCCCGGGGGCTAGCTTCGCTCTCATTGGCCGTTGGATATAGGATCTAGGGGCTAGCTGTGCTCCCTTTGGCCGTTGGAAACAGGCCCCGGGGGCTAGCTGCACACTACCATTGGCCATTGAAAACAGGTCCTGAGGGCTAGCTGCGCTCCCATTGGCCGTTGGAAACAGGCCGCAGGGGCTAGCTGCGCTCCCATTGGCCATTGAAAACAGGTCCTGGGGGCTAGCTATGCTAACATTGGCCATTTGAAACAGGCCCAGGGGGCTAGCTGCGCTCCCATTGGCCGTTGAAAACAGGCCCCGGGTCTAGCTGCGCTCCAAGTGGTCATTGGAAAAAGACCCCGGGGGCTAGCTGCGCTCCATTTGGCCATTGGAAATAGGCCCGGGGGCTAGCTGCGCTCCCATTGGCCGTTGGAAATAGGCCCCGGGTGCTAGCTGTACTCCTATTGGCCGTTGTAAATAGGGCCGGGGGATAGCTGCTCTCCAATTGGCCATTGGAAATAAGCCCCTGGGGCTAGCTGCGCTCCCATTGGCCGTTGGAAATGGGCCCCGGGGTCTAGCTGCACTCCCATTGGCCATTAGAAATAGGCCCCGGAGCCTAGCTGCTCTCCCATTGGCAGTTGAAAACATGCCCTGGGGGCTAACGGTGCTCCCATTGGCCGCTGAACTTAGGCTCTGGGGCTAGTTGCGCTCCCATTGGCCGTTGGATGTAGGCCCCGGGGGCTAGCTGAGCTCCCGTTGGCCATTGGAAATAGGTCCCGAGGGATGGCGACGCTCCCATTGGCCGTTGGAAACAGGCCCCGGGGCTAGCTGCGCTCCCATTGGCCGTTGGCAGCAGGCCCCGGGGGCTAGCTGCGCTCCCATTAGCTGTTGGAAACCAGCCCCAGTGGCTAGCTGCAATCCCATTGGCCTTTGAAACAGGCCCCGTGGGCTAACTGTGCCCCCAGTTGCCATTGGAAATAGGCCCAGGGGGTTAGCTGCGCTCCAATTGGCCATTGGAAATAGGCCCCGGTGGATAGCTGCTCTCCGATTGGCCGTTGGAAAGAGGCCCCGGGGGCTAGCTGCACTCCCATTGGCCGTTGGAAGTAGGCCCTGGGGGCTAGCTGCACTCCCATTGGCCGTTGGATATAGGTCTCGGGGGTTAGAGATGCTCCCATTGGCCATTGGAAACAGGCCCGGGGGCTAAAGTTGCTGTAAGTAGGCGAGATATCATTACCCCTATCATCTGTAACTCTAAAACGACTAGAGTAATCGAGCTAATATGTGTATCATTTGGGAAGAGTCAGTCAAGGAATAGATGTGGAAATTTTCAGGCAATTTGCTATAGCACTTTTTGAGTTAAAGAGGATAGAGGTAATAATTTTTCACACACTTACAGCAATAATTATAGCTGTGCACCCATTGGCAGTTGAAAATAGGCCCCATGGGTTAGCTGCCCTCCCATTGCCCAATGGAAACAGGCCCGCGGGATAGCTGCGGTCTCATTGGCCATTGGAAATAGGCCTCGGGGACTAGCGGCGCTCCCATTGACCGTTGGAAATAGGCCCCGAGGGCTAGCTGCGCACCCATTGGCCATTGGAAACAGGCCCTGGGGGCTAGCTGCACTCCCATTGGTTGTTGAAAACAGGCCCCGGGGGCTAGCTGCGCTCCCATAGGCTGTTGGAAACAGGCCCCGGTGGCCAGCTGCGCTCCCATTGGCCGTCGGAAACAGGCCCCGGGGGCTAGCTGCGCTCCAATTGGCCGGTGTAAACAGGTCCAGGGGGCCAGCTGTGCTCCCATTGGCTGTTTGAAATAGGCCCCGGGGGCTAACTGCGCTTCCATTGGCCGTTGGAAATAGGGCCTGGGGGCTAGCTGCGCTCCCATTGGCTGTTGGAAACAGGCCCCAGGGGTTAGCTGCGCTCCCATTGGCCATTGGAAATAGGCCCATGGGGCTAGCTGCGCTCCCAATGGTAGTTGGAAATAGGCCTCATGGGCTAGCTGCGCTCCCATTGGCCGTTGGAAATAGGAGCTGGGGGCAAGCAGCGCTCCCATTGGCCGTTGGAAACAGGCCACGGGGGGTAGCTGCGCTCCCATTGGCTGTTGGAAACAGTCGCCGGGGGTTAGCTGCGTCCCATTGGCCGTTGGAAAAAGGCCCCGGGGGCTAGCTGCGCTCGCATTGGCCGTTGGATATAGGCCCCTGGAGCTAGCTGTGCTCCAATTGGCTGGTGTAAACAGGCCACGGGGTCTAGCTGCGCTCCCATAGGCTGTTGGAAACAGGCCCCAGGGGCTAGCTGCGCTCCCATTGGCCGTTGGAAACTGGTTCTGGGGGCTAGCTGTGCTCCAATTGGTCATTGGAAATAGGCCCCGGGGGTTAGATGCGCTCCCATTGGACGTTGGAAACAGGCCCCGGGGGCTAGCTGCGCTCCCATTTGCCGTTGGAAAAAGGCTCCGGGGGCTAGCTGCGCTCCCATTGGCCGCTTAAAACAGGCCCCAACGGCTAGCTGTGCTCATATTGGCCGTTTGAAAGAGCCACCGGAGGTGAGCTGAGCTCCCATTGGCCGTTGGAAACAGGCCCCAGGTGCTAGCTGCGCTCCCATTGGCCATTGGAAACAGGCCCAAGGGGCTAGCTGCACTCCCATTGGCTGTTGGAAACAGGCGCCGGGGGTTAGCTGCGCTCCCATTGGCCGTTGGAAAAAGGCCCCGGGGGTTAGCTGCGCTCCCACTGGCCGTTGGAAATAGGCCCAGGGGGCTAGCTGAGCTCCCATAGGCCGATGGAAAAAAGGCCCCAGGGGCTAGCTGCGCTCCCATTGGCTGTTGGAAACAGGCCCCAGGGGCTAGCTGCGCTCCCATTGATTGTTGGAAATAGGCCCCAGGGGCTACCTGCTCTCCCATTGACCGTTTGAAACAGGCCCCGTGGGCTAGCTGCGCCCCCAGTTGCCGTTGGAAATAGGCCCAGGGGGCTAGCTGCGTCCCATTGGCAATTGGAAATAGGCCCAGGTGGATAGCTGCTCTCCCATTGGCCATTGGAAATAGGCCCCGGGGGCTAGCTGCACTCCCATTGGCCGTTGGAAATAGGCCCCGGGGGCTAACTGTGCTCCCATTGGCCGCTGGACTTAGGCCCCTGGGGCTAGTTGCGCTCCCATTGGCCGTTGGAAACAGGCCCCGGGGGCTAGCTGCGCTCCCATTGGCTGTTGGAAACCGGCCCCGGGGGCTAGCTGTGCTCCCATTGGCCGTTGGAAACATGCCCTGGTGGGCTAGCTGCAATCCCATTGGCCGTTGGAAATAGGCCCCGGGGCATAGCTGCACTCTCATTGGCTGTTGGAAACAGTCCCCGGGGGCTGACTGCGCTCCCATTGAAAGTAGTAAACAGGCCCTGAGGCTAGCTGCGCTCCCATTGGCTGTTGGAAATAGGCCCCGGGGGCTAGCTGCACTCTCATTGGCTGTTGGAAACATGCCTTGGTGGCTAGGTTTGCTCCCATTGGCCATTTGAAATAGGCCCGGGGGCTAGCTGCACTCCCATTGGCTGTTGGAAATAGGCCCCGGGGGCTAGCTGCTCTCCCATTGGCCGTTGGAAATTGGCCCCGGGGGCTAGCTGCGCTCCCATTGGCCATTGGAAATAGGCCCCTCGGGCTAGCTGCATTCCCATTGGCTGTTGGAAACAGGCCCCAGGGGCTAGCTGCGCTCCCATTGGCCGTTGGAAAAAGGCTCCGGGGGCTAGTTTCACTCCCATTGGCCGTTGGATATAGGCCCCTGGGGCTAGCTGTGCTCCAATTGGCCGGTGTAAACAGGCCCCGGGGGCTAGCTGCGCTACCATTCGCTGTTTGAAATAGGCCCTGGGGGCTAGCTGCGCTCACATTGGCCTTTGGAAATAGGGCCTGGTGGCTAGTTGCATTCCCATTGGCCATTGGAAACAGGCCCCAGGGGCTAGCTGCACTCCCATTGGCTGTTGAAAATAGGCCCCGGGAGCTAGCTTCGCTATCATTGGCCGTCGGAAATAGGATCTAGGGGCTAGCTGTGCTCCCATTGGCCGTTGGAAACAGGCCCCGGGGGCTAGCTGCACTACCATTGGCCGTTGAAAACAGGTCCTGAGGGCTAGCTGTGCTCCCATTGGCCATTGGAAACAGGCCCCGGGGGCTAGCTGCGCTCCCATTGGCCATTGAAAACAGGCCCTGGGGGCTAGCTATGCTCTGATTGGCCGTTTGAAACAGGCCCCGGGGGCTAGCTGCGCTCCGATTGGCTGTTGAAAACAGGCCCCAGGTCTAGCTGCGCTCCAATTGGTCGTTGGAAAACGGCCCCGGGGGCTAGCTGCGCTCCCTTTGGCCGTTGGAAATTGGCCCGGGGGCTAGCTGCTCTCCCATTGGCCATTGGAAAGAGGCCCCGGGGGCTATCTGCACTCCCATTGGCCATTGGAAGTAGGCCCCGGGGGCTAGCTGCACTCCAGTTGGCCGTTGGATATAGGTCTCGGGGGTTAGAGATGCTCCCATTGGCCATTGGAAACAGGCCCCGGGGGCTAAAGTTGCTGTAAGTAGGCGAGATATCATTAACCCTATCATCTGTAACTCTAAAACGACTAGAGTAATCGAGCTAATATGTCTATCATTTGGGAAGAGTCAGTCAAGGAATAGATGTGGAAATTTACAGGAAATTTGCTATAGCACTTTTTGAGTTAAAGAGGATAGAGGTAATCATTTTTCAACAGCCAAGGGAGCGCAGCTAGCCCCCGGTGCCTGTTTCCATCAGCCAATGGGAGCGCAGCTAGCCCCTGGGGCCTTATTTCCATCGGCCTATGGGAGCTCAGCTAGCCCCCTGGGCCTATTTCGAACGGCAACTGGGAGCGAAGCTACCCCCCGGGGCCTGTTTCAAACGGCCAATAGGAGCACAGCTAGCCCCCTGGGCCTGTTTCAAATGGCCAATGGGAGCGCAGCTAGCCCCTTGGGCCTGTTTCCAATGGCCAATGGGAGTGCAGCTAGCCCCTGGGGCCTGTTTCCAACGGCTAATGGGAGCTCAGCTAACCTCCGGTGGCTCTTTCAAACGGCCAATAGGAGCACAGCTAGCCGTTGGGGCCTGTTTTAAGCGGCCAATGGGAGCGCAGCTAGCCCCTTGGGCCTGTTTCCAATGGCCAATGGGAGCGCAGCTAGCCCCTGGGGCCTGTTTCCAACGGCCAATGGGAGCTCAGCTAACCTCCGGTGGCTCTTTCAAACGGCCAATATGAGCACAGCTAGCCGTTGGGGCCTGTTTTAAGCGGCCAATGGGAGCGCAGCTAGCCCCCGGAGCCTTTTTCCAACGGCAAATGGGAGCGCATCTAACCCCCGGGGCCTATTTCCAATGACCAATGGGAGCACAGCTAGCCCCCAGAACCAGTTTCCAACGGCCAATGGGAGCGCAGCTAGCCCCCGGGGCATATTTCCTATGGCCAATGGTAGCGTAGCTAGCCCATGAGGGCCTGTCTCCAACGTCCAATGGGAGCGCAGCTAGCCCCCGGGACCTATTTCAAACAGCCAATGGGAGCACAGAAGACCCTGTGGCCTGTTTACACCAGCCAATTGGAGCACAGCTAGCTCCAGGGGCCTATATCCAACGGCCAATGCGAGCGCAGCTAGCCCCCGGGGCCTTTTTCCAACGGCCAATGGGACGCAGCTAACCCCCGGGGACTGTTTCAAACAGCCAATGGGAGCGCAGCTACCCCCCGTGGCCAGTTTCCAACGGCCAATGGGAGCGCTGCTTGCCCCCAGCTCCTATTTCCATCGGCCAATGGGAGTGCAGCTAGCTGCTCTCCCATTGGCTGTTTGAAATAGGTCCCGGGGGCTAGCTGCGCTCCCATTGGACGTTGGAAACAGGCCCCGGGGGCTAGCTGCGCTCCCATTGGCCATTGGAAATAGGCCCCAGGTGTTAGCTGCGCTCCCATTGGCCGTTGGAAACAGGCCCCTGGGACAAGCTGCACTTCTATTGGCTGTTGGAAAAAGGCCCCGGGGACTAGCTGCGCTCCCATTGGCCGCTTAGAACAGGCCCCATGGGCTAGCTGAGCTCATATTGGCCGTTTGAAACAGGCAAAGAATGCTAGCTGCGCTCCCATTGGCCATTGGAAACAGGCCCCGGGGGCTAGCTGTGCTCCCATTGGCAGTTGGAAACAGGCCCCGGTGGCTAGCTGCGCTCCCATTAGCCGTCGGAAACAGGCCCCAGGGCTAGCTTTGCTCCCTTTGGCTGTTGTAAATAGGCTCTGGAATATAGCTGCGCTCCCATTGCCCATTGGAAATAGTCCCCGGGGACCAGCTACGCTCTCATTGGCCATTGGAAACAGGCTCTAGGGGCTAGTTGCGCTCCCATTGGCCGTTGGAAACAGGACCTGGGGGCTAGCAGAGCTCCCATAGTCCGTTGGAAACAGGCCCCGGTGGCTTGCTGCGCTCCCATTAGCCATCGGAATCAGGCCCCGGGGCTAGCTGCACTCCCATTGGCTGTTTAAATAGGCCCCGGGATAAAGCTGCGCTCCCATTGGCCATTGAAAACAGGCCCCGGGGGCTAGCTGCGCTCCCATTGGCTGTAGGAAACAGGCCCAAGGGGCTAGCTGTGCTCCCTTTGGTTGTTGGATATAGGCCCCGGGGGCTAGCTGCGCTCCCATTGGCCGTTGGAAACAGGCCCCGGGGGCTAGCTGCACTCCCATTGGCCAATGGAAACAGGCCCAGGTGGTTAGATGCACTCCCTTTGGCCGTTGGAAATAGGCCCCGGGGGCTAGCTGCTAGCCCATTGGCCGTTGGAAATAGTCCCCGGGGGCTAGCTGCGCTCCCATTGGCTGTTGGACATGGGCCCTGGGGGCTAGGTGAGCTCCCATTGGCTGTTGGACATAGGCCCAGGGGGTTCGCTGCGCTCCCATTGGCCGGGAGTAGGTACCAGGGGCTAGCTGCGCTACCATTGGCCGTTGGAAAAAGGCTCTGGGGGCTAGCTGCGCTCCCATTGGCCGTTGGATATAGGCCCCTGGGGCTAGCTGTGCTCCAATTGGCCTGTGAAAACAGGCCACGGGAGCTAGCTGCGCTCCCATTGGCTGTTTGAAATAGGCCCCTGGGGCTATGCTGCGCTCCCATTGGACGTTGGAAATAGGACCCGGAGCTAGCTGCGCTCCCATTGGCCATTGGAAACAAGCCCCAGGGGCTAGGTGCGCTACCATTGGCCATTGGAAATAGGCCCCTGGGGCTAGCTGGGCTCCCATTGGCTGTTGGAATAGGCCCAGGCTGCTAGATGCGCTCCCATTGGCTGTTTGACACAGGCCCCGGGGGCTAGCTCAGCTCCCATTTTCCGTTGAAAACAGGCCCCGGGGGCTAGCTGCGCTCCCCTTGACCATTGGAAACAGGCCCCAGGGGCTAGCTGCGCTCCCATTGGCCTTTGGAAACAGGCCCAGGGGGCTAGCTGTGCTCCCATTGGCCATTGAAAACAGGCCACGGGGGCTAGCTGTGCTTCCATTGGCCATTGAGAACAGGCTCTGGGGGCTAGCTGCGCTCCCATTGGCCGTTTGAAACAGGCCACGGCGGCTATCTGCGCTCCCATTGGCCATTGAAAACAGGCCCCTGGGGCTAGCTGCGCTCCAATTGGCCTTTCAAAATAGGGCCTGGGGGCTAACTGCGCTCGCATTGGCCATCGGAAAAAAGAACCGGGGGCTCGTTGCACTCCCATTGGCAGTTGGACATAGGTCCTGGGGGCTAGCTGCGCTCCCATTGGCCGTTGGAAATAGGTCCTGGGGGCTAGCTGCGCTCCCATTGGCCGTTGGAAACAGGCCCCGGGGGCTAGCTGCATTCCCATTGGCCGTTGGAAACAGGCCCTGGGGGCTAGCTGCGCTCCCATTGGCCGTTGGAAATAGGCCCCGGGGCCTAGCTGCACTCTCATTGGCTTTTGGAAACAGTCCCCGTGGGCTGACTGCGCTCCCATTGAAAGTAGGAAACAGGCCCTAAAGCTAGCTGCGCTCCCATTGGCTGTTGGAAATATACCCCGGGGGCTAGCTGCGCTCTCATTGGCCGTTGGAAACAGGCCTTGGTGGCTAGGTTTGCTCCCATTGGCCATTTGAAATAGGCCCAGGGGCTAGCTGCACTCCCATTGGCTGTTGGAAATAGGCCCTGGGGGCTAGCTGCTCTCCCATTGGCCATTGGAAATAGGCCCTGGGGGCTAGCTGCGCTCCCATTGGCCATTGGAAATAGGCCCCTGGGGCTAGCTGCGCTCCCATTGGCTGTTGGAAACAGGTCCCGGGGGCTAACTGCGCTCCCATTGGCCGTTGGAAACAGGCCCTGTGGGTTAGCTTCTCTCCCATTGGCCGTTGGAAATAGGCTACTGGGGGTAGCTACGCTCCCATTGGCCGTTGGAAAAAGGCCCCGGGGGCTAGCTGCACTCCCATTGGCTGTTGGATATAGGCCCCTGGGGCTAGCAGTGCTCCAATTGGACGGTGTATACAGGCCCCGGGGGCTAGCTGCGCTACCATTGGCTGTTTAAATAGGCCCCGGGGGCTAGCTGAGCACACATTGGCCATTGGAAATAGGGCCTGGGGCTAGTTGCATTCCCTTGGCCATTGGAAACAGCCCCAGGGGCTAGCTGCGCTCCCATCGGTTGTTGAAAATAGGCCCCGGGGGATAGCTTCGCTATCATTGGCCGTTGAAAATAGGATCTAGGGGCTAGCTGTGCTCCCATTGACCGTTGGAAACAGGCCCAGGGGGCTAGCTGCACTACCATTGGCCGTTGAAAACAGGTCCTGAGGGCTAGCTGCGCTCCCATTGGCCATTGGAAACAGGCCCCGGGGACTAGCTGCGCTCCCATTGGCCATTGAAAACAGGCCCTGGGGGCTAGCTTTGCTCTGATTGGCCGTTTGAAACAGGACCCGGGGGCTAGCTGCGCTCCCATTGGCCGTTGAAAACAGGCCCCGGGTCTAGCTGCGCTCCAATTTGTCGTTGGAAAAAGGCCCCAGGGGCTAGCTGCGCTCCATTTGGCCATTGGACATAGGCCCCCGGGGCTAGCTGAGCTCCTATTGGCCATTGGAAATAGGTCCCGAGGGATGGCGACGCTCCCATTGGCCGTTGGAAACAGGCCCCGGGGCTAGCTGCGCTCCCATTGGCCGTTGGCAGCAGGCCCCGGGGGCTAGCTGCGCTCCCATTGGCGGTTGGAAACTGGCCCCGGGGGCTAGCTGTGCTCCTATTGGCCGTTGGAAACAGGCCCTGGGGGCTAGCTGCGCTCCCATTGGCCATTGGAAATAGGCCCCGGGGCCTAGTTACACTGTCATTGGCTGTTGGAAACAGTCCCCGGGGGCTGACTGCGCTCCCATTGAAAGTAGTAAACAGGCCCTAAGGCTAGCTGCACTCCCATTGGCTGTTGGAAATAGGCCCCGGGGGCTAGCTGCGCTCTCATTGGCTGTTGGATACAGGCCTTGGTGGCTAGGTTTGCTCCCATTGGCAATTTGAAATAGGCCCGGGGGCTAGCTGCACTCCCATTGGCTGTTGGAAACAGGCCCCGTGGGTTAGCTTCTCTCCCATTGGCCGTTGGAAATAGGCTACTGGGGGTAGCTACGCTCCCATTGGCCGTTGGAAAAAGGCCCCGGGGGCTAGCTGCGCTCCCATTGGCTGTTGGATATAGGCCCCTGGGGCTAGCAGTGCTCCAATTGGACGGTGTATACAGGCCCCGGGGGCTAGCTGCGCTACCATTGGCTGTTTAAATAGGCCCCGGGGGCTAGCTGCGCACACATTGGCCATTGGAAATAGGTCCTGGGGGCTAGCTGCGCTCCCATTGACCATTGGAAATAGGCCCCTGGGGCTAGCTGCGTTCCCATTGGCTGTTGGAAACCGGCCCCGGGGGCTAGCTGTGCTCCCATTGGCCGTTGGAAACAGGCCCTGGGGGCTAGCTGCGCTCCCATTGGCCATTGGAAATAGGCCCCGGGGCCTAGCTGCACTGTCATTGGCTGTTGGAAACAGTCCCCGGGGGCTGACTGCGCTCCCATTGAAAGTAGTAAACAGGCCTTAAGGCTAGCTGCGCTCCCATTGGCTGTTGGAAATAGGCCCCGGGGGCTAGCTGCGCTCTCATTGGCTGTTGGAAACAGGCCTTGGTGGCTAGGTTTGCTCCCATTGGCCATCTGAAATAGGCCCGGGGGCTAGCTGCACTCCCATTGGCTGTTAGATATAGGCCCCGGGGGCTAGCTGCTCTCCCATTGGCCGTTGGAAATAGGCCCCGGGGGCTAGCTGCGCTCCCATTGGCCATTGGAAATAGGCCCCTGGGGCTAGCTGCGTTCCCATTGGCTGTTGGAAACAGGCCCCAGGGGCCTAGCTGCGCTCCCATTGGCCGTTGGAAACTGGTCCCGCGGGTTAGCTTCTCTCCCATTGGGCGTTGGAAATAGGCTACTGGGGGTAGCTACGCTCCCATTGGCCGTTGGAAAAAGGCCCCAGGGGCTAGCTGCGCTCCCATTGGCCGTTGGATATAGGCCCCTGGGGCTAGCTGTGCTCCAATTGGCCGGTGTAAACAGGCCCCGGGGGCTAGCTGCGCTACCAATGGCTGTTTGAAATAGGCCCCGGGGGCTAGCTGCGCTCACATTGTCCTTTGGAAATAGGGCCTGGGGGCTAGTTGCGTTCCCATTGGCCATTGGAAACAGTCCCCAGGGGCTAGCTGTGCTCCCATTGGCTGTTGGAAAAAGGCCCCGGGGGCTAGATGCACTACCAATGGACGTTGAAAACAGGTCCTGAGGGCTAGCTGCGCTCCCATTGGCCATTGGAAACAGGCCCCGGGGGCTAGCTGCGCTCCCATTGGCCATTGAAAACAGGCCCTGGGGGCTAGCTATGCTCTGATTGGCCATTTGAAACAGGCCCCGGGGGCTAGCTGCGCTCCCATTGGCCGTTGAAAACAGGCCCCGGTCTAGCTGCGCTCCAATTGGTCGTTGGAAAAAGGCCCCGGGGGCTAGCTGCGCTCCATTTGGCCGTTGGAAATAGGCCTGGGGGCTAGCTGTGCTCCCATTGGCCGTTGGAAATAGGCCCCAGGTGCTAGCTGTACTCCTATTGGCCGTTGGAAATAGGGCCCGGGGGCTAGCTGCTCTCCAATTGGCCGTTGGAAATAAGCCCCTGGGGCTAGCTGCGCTCCCATTGGCCGTTGGAAATGGGCCCCGGGGTCTAGCTGCACTCCCATTGGCCATTAGAAATAGGCCCCGGAGCCTAGCTGCTCTCCCATTGGCAGTTGAAAACATGCCCTGGGAGCTAACTGTGCTCCCATTGGCCGCTGGACTTAGGCCCTTGGGGCTAGTTGCGCTCCCATTGGCCGTTGGACATAGGCCCCGGGGGCTAGCTGAGCTCCCATTGGCCGTTGGAAATAGGTCCCAAGGGATGTCGACGTTCCCATTGGCCGTTGGAAACAGGCCCCGGGGCTAGCTGCGCTCCAATTGGCCATTGGCAGCAGGCCCCGGGGGCTAGCTGCGCTCCAATTGGCCATTAAAACAGGCCCCGTGGGCTAAGAGTGCCCCCAGTTACCATTGGAAATAGGCCTAGGGGGCTAGCTGCACTCCCATTGGCCATTGGAAATAGGCCCCGGTGGATAGCTGCTCTCCCATTGGCTGTTGGAAAGAGGCCCCGGGGGCTAACTGCACTCCCATTGGCCGTTAGAAGTAGGCCCCGGGGGCTAGCTGTGCTCCCATTGGTCGTTGGAAACAGGCCCCGGGGGCTAAAGTTGCTGTAAGTAGGCGAGATATCATTACCTCTATCATCTGTAACTCTAAAACGACTAGAGTAATCGAGCTAATATGTCTATCATTTGGGCAGAGTCAGTCAAGGAATAGATGTGGAAATTTACAGGCAATTTGCTATAGCACTTTTTAAGTTAAAGAGGATAGAGGTAATAATTTTTCACACACTTACAGCAATAATTATAGCTGTGCACCCATTGGCAGTTGAAAATAGGCCCCATGGGCTAGCTGCCCTCCCATTGCCCAATGGAAACAGGCCCGCGGGATAGCTGCGGTCCCATTGGCCATTGGAAATTGGCCTCAGGGACTAGCGGCGCTCCCATTGACCGTTGGAAATAGGCCCCGAGGGCTAGCTGCGCTCCCATTGGCCATTGGAAACAGGCCCTGGGGGCTAGCTGCGCTCCCATTGGCCATTGAAAACAGGCCCCGGGGGCTAGCTGTGCTCCCATAGGCTGTTGGAAACAGGCCCCGCTGGCCAGCTGCGCTCCCATTGGCTGTCGGAAACAGGCCCCGTGGGCTAGCTGCGCTCCAAAAGGCCTTTGTTAACAGGTCCAGGGGGCCAGCTGCCAATGTCCAACGGCCAATGGGAGTGCAACTAGCCCCAGGGGCCTAAGTCCAGCGGCCAATGGGAGCAGAGTTAGCCCCCAGGGCATGCTTTCAACTGCCAATGGGAGAGCAGCTAGGCTCCGGGGCCTATTTCTAATGGCCAATGGGAGTGCAGCTAGACCCCGGGGCCCATTTCCAACGGCCAATGGGAGCGCAGCTAGCCCCAGGGGCTTCTTTCCAATAGCCAATTGGAGAGCAGCTAGCCCCCGGGCCCTATTTCCAACGGCCAATAGGAGTACAGCTAGCACCCGGGGCCTATTTCCAACGGCCAATGGGAGCGCAGCTAGCCCCCGGGTCTATTTCCAACGGCCAAATGGAGCGCAGCTAGCCCCCGGGGCCTTTTTCCAATGACCAATTGGAGCACAGCTAGACCCGGGGCCTGTTTTCAACGGCCAATGGGAGCGCAGCTAGCCCCTGGGGCCTGTTTCAAACGGCCAATCAGAGCAAAGCTAGCCCCCAGGGCCTGTTTTCAATGGCCAATGGGAGCGCAGCTAGCCCCCGGGGCCTGTTTCCAACGGCCAATGGGAGCGCAGCTAGCCCTCAGGACCTGTTTTCAATGGCCAATTGTAGAGCAGCTAACCCCCGGGGCCTGTTTCCAACGACCAATGGGAGCGCAGCTATTCCCCGGGGCCTATTTCCAACGGCCAATGGGAGCGCAGCTAGCTACCGGGGCCGGTTTCCAACAGCCAATGGGAACGCAGCTAGCCCCCGGGGCCTGCTGCCAAATGCCAATGGGAGCGCACCTAGCCCTGGGGCCTGTTTCCAACAGCCAATGGGAGCATTGCCATCCCTCGGGACCTATTTCCAACGGCCAATGGGAGCGCAGCTAGCCCCCAGGGCCTATGTCCAACGGCTAATGGGAGCGCAACTAGCCCCAGGAGCCTCAGTCCAGCGGCCAATGGGAGCACAGTTAGCCCCCAGGGCCTGTTTTCAACTGCCAATGGGAGAGAAGCTAGCACCCGGGGCCAATTTCTAATGGCCAATGGGAGTGCAGCTAGACCCCGGGGCCCATTTCCAACGGCCAATGGGAGCGCAGCTAGCCCCAGGGGCTTATTTCCAATGGCCAATGGGAGATCAACTAGCCCCCAGGCCCTATTTCCAATGACCAATAGGAGTACAGCTAGCCCCTGGGGCCTATATCCAACGGCCAATGGGAGCGCAGCTAGCCCCCGGGCCTATTTCCAACAGCCAAAGGGAGCGCAGCTAGCCCCCGGGGCCTTTTTCCAACGGCCAATTGGAGCGCAGCTAGACCCGGGGCCTGTTTCAAATGGCCAATCAGAGCATAGCTAGCCCCCAGGGTCTGTTTTGCATGGCATGGGAGCGCAGCTAGCCCCCGGGGCCTGTTTCCAACGGCCAATGGGAGCGCAGCTAGCCCCCAGGACTTGTTTTCAATGGCCAATGGTAGTGCAGCTAGCCCCCTGGGCATGTTTCCTACTGCCAATGGGAGCGCAGTTAGCCCCAGGGGCCTATTTCCAATGGCCAATGGGAGTGCAGCTAGCCCCTAGGGCCTGTTTCCAAAGGCCAATGAGAGCGCAGCTAGCACTCGGGGATTGTTCCCAACGGTCAATGGGAGCGCAGCTAGTCTCCAGGACCTGTTTCCAACAGCCAATGGTAGTGCAGCTAGCCCCCGGGGCCTGTTTCCAATGGCTAATGGGAGCACAGCTAGCCCCTAGATCCTATTTCCAACGGCCAATGAGAGCGAAGCTAGCGCCCGGGGCCTATTTTCAACAGCCAATGGGAGCGCAGCTAGCCCCTGGGGCCTATTTCCAATGGCCAATGGGAACGCAACTAGCCCCCCGGCCCTATTTTCAATGGCAAATGTGAGCGCAGCTAGCCCCCGGGGCTTATTTAAACAGCCAATGGTAGCGCAGCTAGCCCCCGGGGCCTGTTTATACCTGCCAATTGGAGCACTGCTAGCCCCAGGGGCCTATATCCAACGGCCAATGGGAGCGCAGCTAGCCCCCGGGGCCTTTTTCCAACGGCCAATGGGAGCGTAGCTACCCCCAGTAGCCTATTTCCAACGGCCAATGGGAGAGAAGCTAACCCACGGGGCCTGTTTCCAACGGCCAATGGGAGGGCAGCTAGCCCACGGGGCCTGTTTCCAACTGCCAATGGGAGCGCAGCTAGCCCCAGGGGCCTATTTCCAATGGCCAATGGGAGCACAGCTAGCCCCTGGGGCCTGTTTCCAAAGGCCAATGAGAGCGCAGCTAGCACTCGGGGCCTGTTCCCAACGGCCAATGGGAGCGCAGCTAGGCTCCAGGACCTGTTTCCAACGGCCAATGGGAGCGCAACTAGCCCCAGGGGCCTACGTCACACGGCCAATGGGAGCACAGCTAGCCCCCAATGCCTGTTTTCAACTGCCAATGGGAGCGAAGCTAGCCCCCAGGACCTACTTACAATGGCCAATGGGAGCGCAGCTAGACCCCGAGGCCCATTTCCAACGGCCAATGGGAGAGCAGCTAGCCCTCGGGGCTTTTTTCCAATGGCCAATGGGAGCGCAGCTAGCCTATGGGCCCTATTTCCAACGTCCAATAGGAGCACATATAGCCCCCGGGGCCTAATTTCCAACGTTCAATGGGGGTACAGCTAGCTCCCGGGGCTTATTTTCAACGGCAAATCGGAGCGTAGCTAGCCCCAGGGGCCTGTTTCCAACGGTCAATGGTAGCGCAGCTAGCCCCCGGGGCTTGTTTCCAACGGCCAATGGAAGCACACTAGTTCCCGGGGCCTATTTCAAACAGCCAATCGGAGTGCAGCTAGCCCACGTGGCCTGTTTACACCGGCCAATGGGAGCGCAGCTAGCCCCCGGGGCCTTTTTGAAACAGCCAATGGGAGCATAGCTAGCCCCTGGTACCTACTCCCAGCCAATGGGAGCGCAGCGAGCACCCTGGGCCTATGTCCAACAGCCAATGAGAGCTCAGCTAGCCCCCGGGACCCATGTCCAACGGCCAATGGGACCTCGGCTAGCTCCTGGGGCCTATGTCCAACGGCCAATGGGAGCACAGCTAGCCCCCGGGGACTATTTCCAATGGCCAATGGGTGAGCAGCTAGCCCCCGGGGCCTATTTCCAACGGCCACAGGGAACGCAGCTAGCCCCCTGGGCCTGTTTCCAACGGCCAATGGGAGTGCAGCTATCCCCCGGGGCCTGTTTCCAACGGCCAATGGGAGCGGAGCTAGCCCCCGGAGCCTGTTTCCAACGGCCAATGGGAGCGCAGCTATCCCCCGGGGCCTGCTGCCAACGTCCAATGGGAGCGCAGCTACCCCGGGGCCTGTTTCCAACGGCCAATGTGAGCGTCGCCATCCCTCGGGACCAATTTCCAACGGCCAATGGGAGCTCAGCTAGCCCCCGGGGCCTATGTCCAACGGCCAATGGGAGTGCAACTAGCCCCAGGGGCCTAAGTCCAGCGGCCAATGGGAGCAGAGTTAGCCCCCAGGGCATGTTTTCAACTGCCAATAGGAGAGCAGCTAGGCTCCGGGGCCTATTTCTAATGGCCAATGGGAGTGCAGCTAGACCCCGGGGCCCATTTCCAATGGCCAATGGGAGCGCAGCTAACCCCAGGGGCTTCTTTCCAATGGCCAATTGGAGAGCAGCTAGCCCCCGGGTCCTATTTCCAACAGCCAATAGGAGTACAGCTAGCACCCGGGGCCTATTTCCAACGGCCAATGGGAGCGCAGCTAGCCCCCGGGCCTATTTCCAACGGCCAAGTGGAGCGCAGCTAGCCCCCGGGGCCTTTTTCCAACGACCAATTGGAGCACAGCTAAACCCGGGGCCTGTTTTCAACGGCCAATGGGAGCGCAGCTAGCCCCTGGGGCCTGTTTCAAACGGCCAATTAGAGCAAAGCTAGCCCCCAGGGCCTGTTTTCAATGGCCAATGGGAGCGCAGCTAGCCCCCGGGGCCTGTTTCCAACGGCCAATGTGAGCGCAGCTAGCCCTCAGGACCTGATTTCAATGGCCAATGGTAGTGCAGCTAGCCCCCGGGGCCTGTTTCCAACGGCCAATGGGAGCACAGCTAGCCCCTAGATCCTATTTCCAACGGCCAATGAGAGCGAAGCTAGCCCCCGGGGCCTATTTTCAACAGCCAAAGGGAGCGCAGCTAGCCCCTGGGGCCTGTTTCCAATGGCCAATGAGAACACAACTAGCCCCCCGGCCCTATTTCCAATGATAAATGTGAGCGCAGCTAGCTCCCGGGGCCTATTTAAACAGCCAATGGTAGCGCAGCTAGCCCCCGGGGCCTGTTTACACCGGCCAATTGGAGCACTGCTAGCCCCAGGGGCCTATTTCCAACGACCAATGGGTGCACAGCTAGCCCCCGGGGCCTTTTTCCAACGTACAATGGTAGCGTAGCTACCCCCAGTAGCCTATTTCCAATGGCCAATGGGAGAGAAGCTAACCCACGGGGCCTGTTTCCAACGGCCAATGGGAGTGCAGCTAGCCCCCGGGGCCTGTTTCCAACAGCTAATGGGAGGGCAACTAGCCCCAGGGGCCTATTTCCAACGGCCAATCGGAGCGCAGCTAGCCCCTGGGGCCTATTTCCAACGGCCAATGGGAGAGCAGCTAGCCCCCGGGGCCTATTTCCAACAGCCAATGGGAGTGCAGCTAGCCCCCGGGCCTATTTCAAATGGCCAATGGGAGCAAACCTAGCCACCAAGGCCTGTTTCCAACGGCCAATGAGAGCGCAGCTAGCCCCAGGGGCCTATTTCCAACAGCCAATGGGAGCGCAGCTAGCCTTAGGGCCTGTGTCCTACTTTCAATGGGAGCACAGTCAGCCCACGGGGACTGTTTCCAAAAGCCAATGTGAG
The DNA here is from genome assembly GCA_037953745.1 of Lithodes maja. Taxonomy (NCBI): domain Eukaryota; kingdom Metazoa; phylum Arthropoda; class Malacostraca; order Decapoda; family Lithodidae; genus Lithodes; species Lithodes maja. The sequence goes on from JBAKBP010001255.1 coordinate 142,990, forward strand.
TGCAGCTAGGCCCCGGGGCCTATTTCCAACGGCCAATGGGAGCGCAGCTAGCCCCTTGGGCCTGTTTCCTACAGCCAATGGGAGCACAGCTGCCCCCCGGGGCCTGTTTCCAATGGCCAATGGGAGCGCAGCTTTATCCCGGGGCCTATTTAAACAGCCAATGGGAGTGCAGCTAGCCCCGGGGCCTGATTCCGACGGCTAATGGGAGCGCAGCTAGCCACCGGGGCCTGTTTCCAACGGCCTATGGGAGCTCCGCTAGCCCCCAGGTCCTGTTTCCAACAGCCAATGGGAGCGCAGCTAGCCCCTAGAGCCTGTTTCCAACGGCCAATGGGAGCGTAGCTGGCCCCCGGGGACTATTTCCAATGGCCAATGGGAGCGCAGCTATATTCCAGAGCCTATTTACAACAGCCAATGGGAGCAAAGCTAGCCCTGGGGCCTGTTTCCGACGGCTAATGGGAGCGCAGCTAGCCACCGGGGCCTGTTTCCAATGGCCTATAGGAGCTCCGCTAGCCCCTGGGTCCTGTTTTCAAAGGCCAATGGGAGCGCAGCTACCCCCCGGGGCCTTATTTCATCGGCCTATGGGAGCGCAGCTAGCACCCCGGGGGATGTTTCCAACGGCCAATGGGAGCGCAGCTAGCCCCAGGGGCCTGTTTCCAACGGCCATTGGGAGCGCAGCTAGCCCCCTGGGCCTGTTTCCAAATGCCAATGGGAGCGCAGCTAGCATTCTTTGCCTGTTTCAAACGGCCATTATGAGTGCAGCTAGCCCATGGGGCCTGTTCTAAGCGGCCAATGGGAGCGCAGCTAGTCCCCGGGGCCTTTTTCCAACGGCCAATAGAAGTGCAGCTTGCCCCAGGGGCCTGTTTCCAACGGGCAATGGGAGCGCAGCTAACACCTGGGGTCTATTTCCAATGGCCAATGAGAGCGCAGCTAGCCCCCGGGGCCTGTTTCCAACAGCCAATGGGAGCACAGCTAGCTTCCGGGACCTATTTCAAACAGCCAATGGGAGAGCAGCTAGCCCCCGTGGCCGGTTTACACCAGCCAATTGGAGCACAGCTAGCCCCAGGGGCCTATATCCAACGGCCAATGGGTGCACAGCTAGCCCCCGGGGCCTTTTTCCAACGGCCAATGGGAGCGCAGCTAACCCCCTTGGCCTGTTTCCAAATGCCAATGGGAGCGCAGCTACCCCCCGTGGCCTGTTTCCAACGGCCAATGGGAGCGCAGCTAACCCCCTTGGCCTGTTTCCAAATGCCAATGGGAGCGCAGCTACCCCCCGTGGCCTGTTTCCAACGGCCAATGGGAGCGCAGCTAGCCCCCAGACCCTATTTCCAACGGCCAATGGGAGCGCAGCTAGGCCCCGGGGCCTATTTCAAACAGCCAATGGGAGTGCAGCTAGCCCCCGGGGACTATTTACACCAGCCAATTGGAGCGCAGCTAGCCCCCGGCGCCTGTTTCCGACGGCCAATGGGAGCGCAGCTGGCCACCGGGGCTTGTTTCCAACAGCCTAATGGGAGAGCAGCTAGTCCCCAGGGCCTGTTTCCAACGGCCAATGGGAGCGCAGCTATCCCCCAGGGCCTGTTTCCAATGGCCAATGGGAGCGTAGCTAGCCCCCGGGGCCTATTTCCAACGGTCAATGGGAGCGCCGCTAGTCCCCGGGGCCTATTTCCAACGGCCGATGGGATTGCAGCTAGCCCCCAGAGCCTGTTTCCAACGGCCAATGGGAGCGTAGCTGCCCTCCGGGGACTATTTCCAATGGCCAAGGGGAGCGCAGCTATATTCCGGAGCCTATTTACAACAGCCAATGGGAGCAAAGCTAGCCCTGGGGCCTGCTTCCGACGGCTAATGGGATCGCAGCTAGCCACCGGGGCCTGTTTCCAACCACCTATAGGAGCTCCGCTAGCCCCCGGGTTCTGTTTTCAACGGCCAATGGGAGCGCAGCTACCCCCCGGGACCTTATTTCATCGGCCTATGGGAGCGCAGCTAGCACCAAGGGGGATGTTTCCAACGGCCAATGGGAGAGCAGCTAGCCCCAGGGGCCTGTTTCCAACGGCCATTGGGAGCGCAGCTAGCCCCCTGAGCTTGTTTCCAACAGCCAATGGGAGCACAGCTAGCCTTCTTTGCCTGTTTCAAACGGCCAATATGAGCGCAGCTAGCCCATGGGGTCTGATCTAAGCAGCCAATGGGAGCGCAGCTAGTCCCCGGGGCCTTTTTCCAACGGCCAATAGAAGTGCAGCTTGCCCCAGGGGCCTGTTTACAATGGCCAATGGGAGCGCAGCTAACACCTGGGGCCTATTTCAATGGCCAATTGGAGCACAGCTAATCCCCGGGGCCTGTTTCCAACGTCCAATGGGAGCGCAGCTAGCCTCCGGGACCTATTTCAAACAGCCAATGGGAGAGCAGCTAGCCCCCGTGGCCTGTTTACACCAGCCAATTGGAGCACAGCTAGCCCCAGGGGCCTATATCCAACGGCCAATGGGAGCGCAGCTAGCCCCCGGGGCCTTTTTCCAACGGCCAATGGGAGCTCAGCTAACCCCCGGGCCCTGTTTCCAACAGCCAATGGGAGCGCAGCTACCCCCGTAGCCTGTTTCCAACGGCCAATGGGAGTGCAGCTAGCCCCCAGGTCCTATTTCCAACGGCCAATGGGAGCACAGCTAGCCCCCGAGGCCTGTTTCCAACAGCCAATGGGAGCACAGCTAGCCCCCAGACCCTATTTCCAACGCCCAATGGGAGCGCAGCTATGCCCCGGGGCCTATTTCAAACAGCCAATGGGAGCGCAGCTTGCCCCCGGGACTTTTTACACCAGCCTATTGGAGTGCAGCTAGCCCCCGGCGCCTGTTTCCGACGGCCAATGGGAGCGCAGCTGGCCACCGGGGCTTGTTTCCAACAGCCTATGGGAGTGCAGCTAGCCCCCGGGTCCCTTTTCCAACGGCCAATGGGAGCGCAGCTATCCCCCAGGGCCTGTTTCCAATGGCCAATGGGAGCGTAGCTAGCCCCCGGGACCTATTTCCAATGGTCAATGGGAGCGCCGCTAGTCCCTGTGGCCTATTTCCAACGGCCAATGGGATCGCAGCTAGCCCGCGGGCCTTTTTCCATTGGGCAATGGGAGGGCAGCTAGCCCCTGGGGCCTATTTTCAACTGCCAATGGGAGCACAGCTATAATTATTGCTGTAAGTAGGCGAACAATTATTACCTCTGTCCTCTTTAACTCAAAAAGTGCTATAGCAAATTTCCTGTAAATTTCCACATCTATTCCTTGACTGACTCTTTCCAAATGATAGACATATTAGCTTGATTACTCTAGTCGTTTTTGAGTTACAGATAGTAGGGGTAATGATATCTCGCCTACATACAGCAACTTTAGCCCCCCGGGCCTGTTTCCAACGGCCAATTGGAGCATTTCTAACCCCCGAGACCTATTTTCAACGGCCAATGGGATCGCAGCTAGCCCCCTGGTCCTACTTCCAACGGCCAATGTGAGTGCAGCTAGCCCCTGGGGCCTATTTCCAACGGCCAATGGGAGAGCAGCTATCCACCTGGGCCTATTTCCAATTGCCAATGGGACGCAGCTAGCTCCCTGGGCCTATTTCCAACGGCAACGGGGGGCGCAGCTAGCCCACGGGGCCTGTTTCTAACGGCCAATGGGAGAGCAGGTAGCCCCTGGGGCCTATTTCCAACAGCCAATGGGAGCGCAGCTAGCCCCCGGGGCCTGTTTCCAACAGCCAATGGGAGCGCAGCTAGCCCCTGGGGCCTTATTTCCATCGACCTATGGGAGCTCAGCTAGCCCCCTGGGCCTATTTCCAACGGCAACTGGGAGCACAGCTACCCCCTGGGGCCTGTTTCAAATGGCCAATAGGAGCACAGCTAGCCCCTGGGCCTGTTTCCAATTGCCAATGGGAGCGCAGCTAGCCCCTTGGGCCTGTTTCCAATGGCCAATGGGAGCGCAGCTAGCTCCTGGGGCCTGTTTCCAACGGCCAATGGGAGCTCAGCTAACCTCCGGTGGCTCTTTCAAACGGCCAATATGAGCACAGCTAGCCCTTGGGGCCTGTTCTAAACGGCCAATGGGAGCACAGCTAGCCCCAGGAGCCTTTTTCCAAAGGCAAATGGGAGCGCAGCTAGCCCCCGGGGCCTGTTTCCAACGCACAATGGGAGCGCATCTAACCCCCGGGGCCTATTTCCAATGACCAATGGGAGCACAGCTAGCCCCCAGAACCAGTTTCCAATGGCCAATGGGAGCTCAGCTAGCCCCCTGGGCCTATTTCCAACGGCCAGTGGGAGCGCAGCTAACCCCCGGGGCCTTTTTCCAACGGCCAATGGGAGCGCAGCTAACCCCCGGCGCCTGTTTCCAACAGCCAATGGGAGTGCAGCTAGCCCCTTGGGCCTGTTTCCAATGGCCAATGGGAGCGCAGCTAGCACCTGGGGCCTGTTTCCAACGGCCAATGGGAGCTCAGCTCACCTCCGGTGGCTCTTTCAAACGGCCAATATGAGCACAGCTAGCCGTTGGGGCCTGTTTTAAGCGGCCAATGGGAGCGCAGCTAGCCCCCGGAGCCTTTTTCCAACGGCAAATGGGAGCGCAGCTAGCCCCCGGGGCCTGTTTCCAACGTCCAATGGGAGCGCATCTAACCCCCGGGGCCTATTTCCAATGACCAATTGGAGCACAGCTAGCCCCCAGAACCAGTTTCCAACGGCCAATGGGAGCGCAGCTAGCCCCTGGGGCCTGTTTCCAACAGCCTATGGGAGCGCAGCTAGACCCCGTGGCCTGTTTACACCAGCCAATTGGAGCACAGCTAGCTCCAGGGGCCTATATCCAACGGCCAATGTGAGCGCAGCTAGCCCCCGGGGCCTTTTTCCAACGGCTAATGGGACGCAGCTAACCCCCGGGGACTGTTTCCAACAGCCAATGGGAGCGCAGCTACCCCCCGTGTCCTGTTTCCAACGGCCAATAGGAGCGTTGCTTGCCCCCAGCTCCTATTTCCAACGGCCAATGGGAGCGCAGCTAGCCCATGAGGCCTATTTCCAATTACCAATGGGAGCGCAGCTAGCCCCATGGGCCTATTTCCAACGGCCAATGGGAGCGCAGCTAGCCCCTGGGGCCTGTTTCCAACAGCCAATGGGAGCGCAGCTAGCCCCCAGGCCCTATTTCCAACGGCCAATGGAAGCGCAGCTAGCCCCCGGGGCCTGTTTCCAATGGCCAATGGGAGCATCTCTAACCCCCGAGACCTATATCCAATGGCCAATTGGAGTGCAGCTAGCCCCCGGGGCCTACTTCCAATGGCCAATGGGAGTGCAGATAGACCCCGGGGCCTCTTTCCAATGGCCAATGGGAGAGCAGCTAGCCCCCGGGCCAATTTCCAACGGCCAAAGGGAGCGCAGCTAGCCCCCGGGGCCGTTTTCCAACGACCAATTGGAGCGCAGCTAGACCTGGGGCCTGTTTTCAACAGCCAATGGGAGCGCAGCTAGCCCCCGGGGCCTGTTTCAAACGGCCAATCAGAGCATAGCTAGCCCCCAGGGCCTGTTTTCAATGGCCAATGGGAGCGCAGCTAGCCCCCGGGGCCTGTTTCCAATGGCCAATGGGAGCACAGCTAGCCCTCAGGACCTGTTTTCAACGGCCAATGGGAGAGCAGGTAGCCCCTGGGGCCTATTTCCAACAACCAATGGGAGCGCAGCTAGCCCCTGGGGCCTGTTTCCAACAGCCAATGGGAGCGCAGCTAGCCCCTGGGGCCTTATTTCCATCGGCCTATGGGAGCTCAGCTAGCCCCCTGGGCCTATTTCCAACGGCCAGTGGGAGCGCAGCTAACCCCCGGGGCCTTTTTCCAACGGCCAATGGGAGCGCAGCTAACCCCCGGCGCCTGTTTCCAACAGCCAATGGGAGTGCAGCTAGCCCCTTGGGCCTGTTTCCAATGGCCAATGGGAGCGCAGCTAGCACCTGGGGCCTGTTTCCAACGGCCAATGGGAGCTCAGCTCACCTCCGGTGGCTCTTTCAAACGGCCAATATGAGCACAGCTAGCCGTTGGGGCCTGTTTTAAGCGGCCAATGGGAGCGCAGCTAGCCCCCGGAGCCTTTTTCCAACGGCAAATGGGAGCGCAGCTAGCCCCCGGGGCCTGTTTCCAACGTCCAATGGGAGCGCATCTAACCCCCGGGGCCTATTTCCAATGACCAATGGGAGCACAGCTAGCTCCCAGAACCAGTTTCCAACGGCCAATGGGAGCGCAGCTAGCCCCTGGGGCCTGTTTCCAACAGCCTATGGGAGCGCAGCTAGACCCCGTGGCCTGTTTACACCAGCCAATTGGAGCACAGCTAGCTCCAGGGGCCTATATCCAACGGCCAATGCGAGCGCAGCTAGCCCCCGGGGCCTTTTTCCAACGGCCAATGGGACGCAGCTAACCCCCGGGGACTGTTTCCAACAGCCAATGGGAGCGCAGCTACCCCACGTGGCCTGTTTCCAACGGCCAATGGGAGCGCTGCTTGCCCCCAGCTCCTATTTCCAACGGCCAATGGGAGCGCAGCTAGCCCATGAGGCCTATTTCCAACTACCATTGGGAGCGCAGCTAGCCCCATGGGCCTATTTCCAATGGCCAATGGGAGCGCAGCTAACCCCTGGGGCCTGTTTCCAACAGCCAATGGGAGCGCAGCTAGCCCCCAGGCCCTATTTCCAACGGCCAATGGAAGCGCAGTTAGCCCCCGGGGCCTATTTCAAACAGCCAATGGGAGCACAGCTGGCCCCCTGGACCTGTTTACACCGGCCAATTGGAGCGCAGCTAGCCCCCGGGGCCTGTTTCCGACGGCCAATGGGAGCGCAGCTGGCCACCGGGGCCTGTTTCCAACAGCCTATGGGAGCGCAGCTAGCCCCCGGGGCCTGTTTTCAACAACCAATGGGAGTGCAGCTAGCCCCCAGGGCCTGTTTCCAATGGCCAATGGGAGCGCAGCTAGCCCCCGGGGCATATTTCCTATGGCCAATGGTAGCGTAGCTAGCCCATGAGGGCCTGTCTCCAACATCCAATGGGAGCGCAGCTAGCCCCCGGGACCTATTTCAAACAGCCAATGGGAGCACAGAAGACCATGTGGCCTGTTTACACCAGCCAATTGGAGCACAGCTAGCTCCAGGGGCCTATATCCAACGGCCAATGCGAGCGCAGCTAGCCCCCGGGGCCTTTTTCCAACGGCCAATGGGACGCAGCTAACCCCCGGGGACTGTTTCAAACAGCCAATGGGAGCGCAGCTACCCCCCGTGGCCAGTTTCCAACGGCCAATGGGAGCGCTGCTTGCCCCCAGCTCCTATTTCCATCGGCCAATGGGAGTGCAGCTAGCTGCTCTCCCATTGGCTGTTTGAAATAGGTCCCGGGGGCTAGCTGCGCTCCCATTGGACGTTGGAAACAGGCCCCGGGGGCTAGCTGCGCTCCCATTGGCCATTGGAAATAGGCCCCGGGTGTTAGCTGCGCTCCCATTGGCCGTTGGAAACAGGCCCCTGGGACAAGCTGCACTTCTATTGGCTGTTGGAAAAAGGCCCCGGGGACTAGCTGCGCTCCCATTGGCCGCTTAGAACAGGCCCCATGGGCTAGCTGAGCTCATATTGGCCGTTTGAAACAGGCAAAGAATGCTAGCTGCGCTCCCATTGGCCATTGGAAACAGGCCCCGGGGGCTAGCTGTGCTCCCATTGGCAGTTGGAAACAGGCCCCGGTGGCTAGCTGCGCTCCCATTAGCCGTCGGAAACAGGCCCAAGGGCTAGCTTTGCTCCCTTTGGCTGTTGTAAATAGGCTCTGGAATATAGCTGCGCTCCCATTGCCCATTGGAAATAGTCCCCGGGGACCAGCTACGCTCTCATTGGCCGTTGGAAACAGGCTCTAGGGGCTAGTTGCGCTCCCATTGGCCGTTGGAAACAGGACCTGGGGGCTAGCAGAGCTCCCATAATCCATTGGAAACAGGCCCCGGTGGCTTGCTGCGCTCCCATTAGCCATCGGAATCAGGCCCCGGGGCTAGCTGCACTCCCATTGGCTGTTTAAATAGGCCCCGGGATAAAGCTGCGCTCCCATTGGCCATTGAAAACAGGCCCCGGGGGCCAGCTGCGCTCCCATTGGCTGTAGGAAACAGGCCCATGGGGCTAGCTGTGCTCTCTTTGGTTGTTGGATATAGGCCCCGGGGGCTAGCTGCGCTCCCATTGGCCATTGGAAACAGGCCCCGGGGGCTAGCTGCACTCCCATTGGCCAATGGAAACAGGCCCAGGTGGTTAGATGCACTCCCTTTGGCCGTTGGAAATAGGCCCCGGGGGCTAGCTGCTAGCCCATTGGCCGTTGGAAATAGTCCCCGGGGGCTAGCTGCGCTCCCATTGGCTGTTGGATATGGGCCCTGGGGGCTAGGTGAGCTCCCATGGGCTGTTGGACATAGGCCCAGGGGGTTCGCTGCGCTCCCATTGGCCGGGAGTAGGTACCAGGGGCTAGCTGCGCTACCATTGGCTGTTGGAAAAAGGCTCTGGGGGCTAGCTGCGCTCCCATTGGCCGTTGGATATAGGCCCCTGGGGCTAGCTGTGCTCCAATTGGCCTGTGAAAACAGGCCACGGGAGCTAGCTGCGCTCCCATTGGCTGTTTGAAATAGGCCCCTGGGGCTATGCTGCGCTCCCATTGGCCGTTGGAAATAGGACCCGGAGCTAGCTGCGCTCCCATTGGCCGTTGGAAACAAGCCCCAGGGGCTAGGTGCGCTACCATTGGCCATTGGAAATAGGCCCCTGGGGCTAGCTGGGCTCCCATTGGCTGTTGGAATAGGCCCAGGCTGCTAGATGCGCTCCCATTGGCTGTTTGACACAGGCCCCGGGGGCTAGCTCAGCTCCCATTTTCCATTGAAAACAGGCCCCGGGGGCTAGCTGCGCTCCCCTTGACCATTGGAAACAGGCCCCAGGGGCTAGCTGCGCTCCCATTGGCCTTTGGAAACAGGCCCAGGGGGCTAGCTGTGCTCCCATTGGCCATTGAAAACAGGCCACGGGGGCTAGCTGTGCTTCCATTGGCCATTGAGAACAGGCTCTGGGGGCTAGCTGCGCTCCCATTGGCCGTTTGAAACAGGCCACGGCGGCTATCTGCGCTCCCATTGGCCATTGAAAACAGGCCCCTGGGGCTAGCTGCGCTCCAATTGGCCTTTCAAAATAGGGCCTGGGGGCTAACTGCGCTCGCATTGGCCATCGGAAAAAAGAACCGGGGGCTAGTTGCACTCCCATTGGCAGTTGGACATAGGTCCTGGGGGCTAGCTGCGCTCCCATTGGCCGTTGGAAATAGGTCCTGGGGGCTAGCTGTGCTCCCATTGGCCGTTGGAAACAGGCCCCGGGGGCTAGCTGCATTCCCATTGGCCGTTGGAAACAGGCCCTGGGGGCTAGCTGCGCTCCCATTGGCCGTTGGAAATAGGCCCCGGGGCCTAGCTGCACTCTCATTGGCTTTTGGAAACAGTCCCCGTTTGCTGACTGCGCTCCCATTGAAAGTAGGAAACAGGCCCTAAAGCTAGCTGCGCTCCCATTGGCTGTTGGAAATATACCCCGGGGGCTAGCTGCGCTCTCATTGGCCGTTGGAAACAGGCCTTGGTGGCTAGGTTTGCTCCCATTGGCCATTTGAAATAGGCCCAGGGGCTAGCTGCACTCCCATTGGCTGTTGGAAATAGGCCCCGGGGGCTAGCTGCTCTCCCATTGGCCGTTGGAAATAGGCCCTGGGGGCTAGCTGCGCTCCCATTGGCCATTGGAAATAGGCCCCTGGGGCTAGCTGCGCTCCCATTGGCTGTTGGAAACAGGTCTCGGGGGCTAACTGCGCTCCCATTGGCCGTTGGAAACAGGCCCCGTGGGTTAGCTTCTCTCCCATTGGCCGTTGGAAATAGGCTACTGGGGGTAGCTACGCTCCCATTGGCCGTTGGAAAAAGGCCCCGGGGGCTAGCTGCGCTCCCATTGGCTGTTGGATATAGGCCCCTGGGGCTAGCAGTGCTCCAATTGGACGGTGTATACAGGCCCCGGGGGCTAGCTGCGCTACCATTGGCTGTTTAAATAGGCCCCGGGGGCTAGCTGCGCACACATTGGCCATTGGAAATAGGGCCTGGGGCTAGTTGCATTCCCATTGGCCATTGGAAACAGCCCCAGGGGCTAGCTGCGCTCCCATCGGTTGTTGAAAATAGGCCCCGGGGGATAGCTTCGCTATCATTGGCCGTTGAAAATAGGATCTAGGGGCTAGCTGTGCTCCCATTGACCGTTGGAAACAGGCCCCGGGGGCTAGCTGCACTACCATTGGCCGTTGAAAACAGGTCCTGAGGGCTAGCTGCGCTCCCATTGGCCATTGGAAACAGGCCCCGGGGACTAGCTGCGCTCCCATTGGCCATTGAAAACAGGCCCTGGGGGCTAACTTTGCTCTGATTGGCCGTTTGAAACAGGACCCGGGGGCTAGCTGCGCTCCCATTGGCCGTTGAAAACAGGCCCCGGGTCTAGCTGCGCTCCAATTTGTCGTTGGAAAAAGGCCCCAGGGGCTAGCTGCGCTCCATTTGGCCATTGGACATAGGCCCCCAGGGCTAGCTGAGCTCCTATTGGCCATTGGAAATAGGTCCCGAGGGATGGCGACGCTCCCATTGGCCGTTGGAAACAGGCCCCGGGGCTAGCTGCGCTCCCATTGGCCGTTGGCAGCAGGCCCCGGGGGCTAGCTGCGCTCCCATTGGCGGTTGGAAACTGGCCCCGGGGGCTAGCTGTGCTCCCATTGGCCGTTGGAAACAGGCCCTGGTGGCTAGCTGCGCTCCCATTGGCCGTTGGAAATAGGCCCCGGGGCCTAGTTAAACTGTCATTGGCTGTTGGAAACAGTCCCCGGGGGCTGACTGCGCTCCCATTGAAAGTAGTAAACAGGCCCTAAGGCTAGCTGCACTCCCATTGGCTGTTGGAAATAGGCCCCGGGGGCTAGCTGCGCTCTCATTGGCTGTGGGATACAGGCCTTGGTGGCTAGGTTTGCTCCCATTGGCCATTTGAAATAGGCCCGGGGGCTAGCTGCACTCCCATTGGCTGTTGGAAACAGGCCCCGTGGGTTAGCTTCTCTCCCATTGGCCGTTGGAAATAGGCTACTGGGGGTAGCTACGCTCCCATTGGCCGTTGGAAAAAGGCCCCGGGGGCTAGCTGCACTCCCATTGGCTGTTGGATATAGGCCCCTGGGGCTAGCAGTGCTCCAATTGGACGGTGTATACAGGCCCCGGGGGCTAGCTGCGCTACCATTGGCTGTTTAAATAGGCCCCGGGGGCTAGCTGCGCACACATTGGCCATTGGAAATAGGTCCTGGGGGCTAGCTGCGCTCCCATTGGCCGTTGGAAACAGGCCCCGGGGGCTAGCTGCATTCCCATTGGCCGTTGGAAACAGGCCCTGGGGGCTAGCTGCGCTCCCATTGGCCGTTGGAAATAGGCCCCGGGGGCTAGCTGCGCTCCCATTGACCATTGGAAATAGGCCCCTGGGGCTAGCTGCGTTCCCATTGGCTGTTGGAAACCGGCCCCGGGGGCTAGCTGTGCTCCCATTGGCCGTTGGAAACAGGCCCTGGGGGCTAGCTGCGCTCCCATTGGCCATTGGAAATAGGCCCCGGGGCCTAGCTGCACTGTCATTGGCTGTTGGAAACAGTCCCCGGGGGCTGACTGCGCTCCCATTGAAAGTAGTAAACAGGCCTTAAGGCTAGCTGCGCTCCCATTGGCTGTTGGAAATAGGCCCCGGGGGCTAGCTGCGCTCTCATTGGCTGTTGGAAACAGGCCTTGGTGGCTAGGTTTGCTCCCATTGGCCATTTGAAATAGGCCCGGGGGCTAGCTGCACTCCCATTGGCTGTTGGATATAGGCCCCGGGGGCTAGTTGCTCTCCCATTGGCCGTTGGAAATAGGCCCCGGGGGCTAGCTGCGCTCCCATTGGCCATTGGAAATAGGCCCCTGGGGCTAGCTGCGTTCCCATTGGCTGTTGGAAACAGGCCCCAGGGGCCTAGCTGCGCTCCCATTGGCCGTTGGAAACAGGCCCAGGGGGCTAGCTGCGTTCCATGTGGCCGTTGGAAATAGGCCCCGGGGGCTAGCTGCTCACCCATTGGCCATTGGAAATAGTCCCCGGGTGCTAGCTGTACTCCTATTGGCTGTTGGAAATAGGACCCGGGGGCTAGCTGCTCTCCAATTGGCCATTGGAAAGAAGCCCCTGGGGTTAGCTGCGCTCCCATTGGCCATTGGAAATGGGCCCCGGGGTCTAGCTGCACTCCCATTGGCCATTAGAAATAGGCCCCGGAGCCTAGCTGCTCTCCCATTGGCAGTTGAAAACATGCCCTGGGGGCTAACTCTGCTCCCATTGGCCGCTGGACTTAGGCCCCTGGGGCTAGTTGCACTCTCATTGGCCGTTGGACATAGGCCCCGGGGGCTAGCTGAGCTCCCATTGGCCGTTGGAAATTGGTCCCGAGGGATGGCGACGCTCACATTGGCCGTTGGAAACAGGCCCCGGGGCTAGCTGCGCTCCCATTGGACGTTGGCAGCAGGCCCAGGGGGCTAGCTGCACTCCCATTGGCTGTTGGAAACCGGCCCTGGGGGCTAGCTGTGCTCCCATTGGTCGTAGGAAATAGGCCCCGGGGAATAGCTGCGCTCCCATTGGTACGTTGGAAACAGGCCCCGGGGGATAGCTGCGCTCCCATTGGCCGTTGGAAACAGGCTCCGGGGGCTAGCTGCGCTCCCATTGGCCGTTGGAAACAGGCCCCGGGGGATAGCTGCACTCCCATTGGCCGTTGGAAACAGGCCCAGGGGGCTAGCTGCGTTCCCTGTGGCCGTTGGAAATAGGCCCCGGGGGCTAGCTGCTCACCCATTGGCCATTGGAAATAGTCCCCGGGGGCTAGCTGTGCTCCCATTGGCCGTTGGACATAGGCCCCAGGAGCTAGCCGAGGTCCCATTGGCCGTTGGACATAGGTCCCGGGGGCTAGCTGAGCTCTCATTGGCTGTTGGACATAGGCCCAGGGGGCTCGCTGCGCTCCCATTGGCTGGGAGTAGGTACCAGGGGCTAGCTATGCTCCCATTGGCTGTTTCAAAAAGGCCCCGGGGGCTAGCTGCGCTCCCATTGGCCGGTGTAAACAGGCCACGTGGGCTAGCTGCACTCCGATTGGCTGTTTGAAATAGGCCCCGGGAACTAGTGTGCTTCCATTGGCCGTTGGAAACAAGCCCCGGGGGCTAGCTGCGCTACCATTGACCGTTGAAAACAGGCCCCTGGGGCTAGCTACGCTCCGATTTGCCGTTGAAAATAAGCCCCGGGAGCTAGCTGTACCCCCATTGAACGTTGGAAATTAGGCCCCGGGGGCTATATGTGCTCCTATTGGACGTTGGAAATAGGGCCCGTAGGCTAGCTGCGCTCCCATTGGCCATTGGAAAAAAGCCCCAAGGGCTAGCTGCTCTCCCATTGGCCGTTGGAAATGGGCCTCGGGGTCTAGCTGCGCTCCCATTGGCCATTGTAAGTAGGTCCTGGGGGCTAGCTTCGCTCCCATTGGCAGTTGAAAACAGGCATTGGGGGCTAGCTGTGCTCCCATTGGCCGTGTGACGTAGGCCCCTGGGGCTAGTTGCGCTCCCATTGGCCGTTGGAAACAGGTCCTGGAGCCTAGCTGCGCTCCCATTGGCCGTTGGGAACAGGCCCCGAGTGCTAGCTGCGCTCTCATTGGCCTTTGGAAACAGGCCCCAGGGGCTAGCTGTGCTCCCATTCGCCATTGGAAATAGGCCCCTGGGGCTAGCTGCGCTCCCATTGGCTGTTGGAAACAGGCCCCGTGGGCTAGCTGCCCTCCCATTGGCCATTGGAAACAGGCCCCGTGGGTTAGCTTCTCTCCCATTGGCCGTTGGAAATAGGCTACTGGGGGTAGCTACGCTCCCATTGGCCGTTGGAAAAAGGCCCCGGGGGCTAGCTGCGCTCCCATTGGCCGTTGGATATAGGCCCCTGGGGCTAGCAGTGCTCCAATTGGCAGGTATAAACAGGCCCCGGGGGCTAGCTGCGCTACCATTGGCTGTTTAAATAGGCCCCGGGGGCTAGCTGCGCTCACATTTGCCATTGAAAATAGGGCCGGGGGGCTAGTTGCGTTTCCATTGGCCATTGGAAATAGGCCCCATGGCTGCGCTCCCATTGGCTGTTGAAAATAACCCCGGGCGCTAGCTTCGCTCTCATTGGCCGTTGGAAATAGGATCTAGGGGCTAGCTGTGCTCCCATTAGCCATTGGAAACAGGCCCCGGGGGCTATAGCTGCACTACCATTGGCCGTTGGAAACAGGTCCTGGAGACTAGCTGCGCTCCCATTGGCCGTTGGGAACAATCCCCGAGTGCTAGCTGCGCTCTCATTGGCCTTTGGAAACAGGCCCTAGGGGCTAGCTGCACTCCCATTGGCCATTGGAAATAGGCCCCTGGGGCTAACTGTGCTCCCATTGGCAGTAGGAAACATGCCCTGGGGGCTAGCTGCACTACCATTGGCCGTTGAAAACAAGTCCTGGGGGCTAGCTGCGCTCCCATTGGCCATTGGAAACAGGCCCCGGGGGCTAGCTGCGCTCCCATGCCATGCAAAACAGACCCTGGGGGCTAGCTATGCTCTGATTGGCCATTTGAAACAGGCCCCGGGGGCTAGCTGCGCTCCCATTGGCCGTTGAAAACAGGCCCCGGGTCTAGCTGCGCTCCAATTGGCCGTTGGAAAAAGGCCCCGGGGGCTAGCTGCGCTCCATTTGGCTGTTGGAAATAGGCCCGGGGGCTAGCTACGCTCCCATTGGCCGTTGGATATAGGCCCCAGGGGCTAGCTGTACTCCTATTGGCCGTTGGAAATAGGGCCTGGGGGCTAGTTGATCTCCCATTGGCCATTGGAAATAAGCCCCTGGGGCTAGCTGCGCTCCCATTGGCCGTTGGAAATGGGCCCCGGGGTCTAGCTGCACTCCCATTGGCCATTAGAAATTGGCCCCAGGTGCTAGCTTCTCTCCCATTGGCAGTTGAAAACAGGCCCTGGGGGCTAACTGTGCTCCCATTGGCCGCTGGACTGAGGCTCCTGGGGCTAGTTGCGCTCCCATTTGCCGTTGGACATAGGCCCTGGGGGCTAGCTGCGCTCCCATTGGCCGTTGGAAATAGGTCCCGAGGGATGGCAATGCTCCCATTGGCTGTTGGAAACAGGCCCCAGGGCTAGCTGCGCTCCCATTGGCATTTGGCAGCAGGCCCCGGGGGCTAGCTGCGTTCCCATTGGCTGTTGGAAACCGGCCCCGGTAGCTAGCTGCGCTCCCATTGGCCGTTGGAAATAGGCCCCGGGGAATAGCTGCGCTCCCATTGGTCGTTGGAAACAGGCCCCGGGGGTTAGCTGCTCTACCATTGGCCATTGAAAACAGGTCCTGAGGGCTAGCTGCGCTCCCATTGGCCGTTGGAAACAGGCCCCGGGGGCTAGCTGCGCTCCCATTGGCCATTGAAAACAGGCCCTGGGGGCTAGCTTTGCTCTGATTGGCCGTTTGAAACAGGCCCCAGGGGCTAGCTGCGCTCCCATTGGCCGTTGAAAACAGGCCCCGGGTCTAGCTGTGCTCCAATTGGTCATTGGAAAAAGGCCCCGGGGGCTAGCTGCGCTCCATTTGGCCGTTGGAAATAGACCCGGGGGCTAGCTGCGCTCCCATTGGCCGTTGGAAATAGGCCCCGGGTGCTAGCTGTACTCCTATTGGCCGTTGGAAATAGGGCCCGGGGGCTAGCTGCTCTCCAATTGGCCATTGGAAAGAAGCCCCTGGGGCTAGCTGCGCTCCCATTGGCCGTTGGAAATGGGCCCCGGGGTCTAGCTGCACTCCCATTGGCCATTAGAAATAGGCCCCGGAGCCTAGCTGCTCTCCCATTGGCAGTTGAAAGCATGCCCTGGGGGCTAACTCTGCTCCCATTGGCCGCTGGACTTAGGCCCCTGGGGCTAGTTGCACTCCCATTGGCCGTTGGACATTGGCCCCGGGGGCTAGCTGAGCTCCCATTGGCCGTTGGAAATAGGTCCCGATGGATGGCGACGCTCCCATTGGCCGTTGGAAACAGGCCCCGGGGCTAGCTGCGCTCCCATTGGCCGTTGGCAGCAGGCCCCGGGGGCTAGCTGCGCTCCCATTGGCTGTTGGAAACCGGCCCCGGGGGCTAGCTGTGCTCCCATTGGCCGTTGGAAATAGGCCCCGGGGAATAGCTGCGCTCCCGTTGGTACGTTGGAAACAGGCCCCGGGGGATAGCTGCGCTCCCATTGGCCGTTGGAAACAGGCTCCGGGAGCTAGCTGTGCTCCCATTGGCCGTTGGAAACAGGCCCCAGGGGATAGCTGCACTCCCATTGGCCGTTGGAAACAGGCCCTAGGGGCTAGCTGCGTTCCCTGTGGCCGTTGGAAATAGGCCCCGGGGGCTAGCTGCTCACCCATTGGCCATTGGAAATAGTCCCCGGGGGCTAGCTGTGCTCCCATTGGCCATTGGACACAGGCCCCAGGGGCTAGCCGATGTCCCATTGGCCGTTGGACATGGGTCCCGGGGGCTAGCTGAGCTCCCATTGGCTGTTGGACATAGGTCCAGGGGGCTCGCTGCGCTCCCATTGGCCGGGAGTAGGTACCAGGGGCTAGCTATGCTCCCATTGGCTGTTTGAAAAAGGCCCCGGGGGCTAGCTGCGCTCCCATTGGCCGGTGTAAACAGGCCACGTGGGCTTGCTGCACTCCGATTGGCTGTTTGAAATAGGCCCCGGGGACTAGTGTGCTTCCATTGGCCATTGGAAACAAGCCCCGGGGGCTAGCTGCGCTACCATTGACCATTGGAAACAGGCCCCTGGGGCTAGCTGCGCTCCAATTGGCCGTTGGAAACAGGCCCCGAGGGCTAGCTGCGCTCCCATTTGCCGTTGAAAATAAGCCCCGGGGGCTAGCTGCACCCCCATTGAACGTTGGAAATTAGGCCCCGGGGGCTATATGTGCTCCTATTGGCCGTTGGAAATAGGGCACGTGGGCTAGCTGCGCTCCCATTGGCCATTGGAAAAAAGCCCCGAGGGTTAGCTGCGCTCACATTGGCCGTTGGAAATGGGCCTCGGGGTCTAGCTGCGCTCCCATTGGCCATTGTAAATAGGTCCTGGGGGCTAGCTTCGCTCCCATTGGCAGTTGAAAACAGGCATTGGGGGCTAGCTGTGCTCCCATTGGCCGTGTGACGTAGGTCCCTGGGGCTAGTTGCGCTCCCATTGGCCGTTGGAAACAGGTCCTGGAGACTAGCTGCGCTCCCATTGGCCATTGGGAACAGGCCCCGAGTGCTAGCTGCGCTCTCATTGGCCTTTGGAAACAGGCCCCAGGGGCTAGCTGCGCTCCCATTGGCTGTTGGAAATAGGCCCCTGGGGCTAGTTGCACTCCCATTGGCTGTTGGAAACAGGCCCCGGGGGCTAGCTGCGCTCCCATTGGCTGTTCGAAACAGGCCCCGTGGGTTAGCTTCACTCCCATCGGCCGTTGGAAATAGGCTACTGGGGGTAGCTACGCTCCCATTGGCCGTTAGAAAAAGGCCCCGGGGGCTAGCTGCGCTCCCATTGGCCATTGGATATAGGCCCCTGGGGCTAGCAGTGCTCCAATTGGCCGGTGTAAACAGGCCCCGGGGGCTAGCTGCGCTACCATTGGCTGTTTAAATAGGCCCCGGGGGCTAGCTGCACTCACATTTGCCATTGGAAATAGGGCCGGGGGGCTAGTTGCGTTCCCATTGGCCATTGGAAATAGGCCCCAGGGGCTAGCTGCCTTCCCATTGGCTGTTGAAAATAGGCCCCGGGGGCTAGCTTCGCTCTCATTGGCCGTTGGAAATAGGATCTAGGGGCTAGCTGTGCTCCCATTGGCCGTTGGAAACAGGCCCCAGGGGCTAGCTGCACTACCATTGGCCATTGGAAACAGGTCCTGGAGACTAGCTGCGCTCCCATTGGCCGTTGGGAACAGGCCCCGAGTGCTAGCTGCGCTCTCATTGGCCTTTGGAAGCAGGCCCTAGGGGCTAGCTGCACTCCCATTGGCCATTGGAAATAGGCCCCTGGGGCTAACTGCGCACCCATTGGCAGTAGGAAACATGCCCTGGGGGTTAGCTGCACTTCCATTGGCCGCTGAAAACAAGTCCTGGGGGCTAGCTGCGCTCCCATTGGCTGTTGGAAACAGGCCCCGGGGGCTAGCTGCACTCCCATGCCATTCAAAACCCACCCTGGGGGCTAGCTATGCTCTGATTGGCCATTTGAAACAGGCCCCTGGGGCTAGCTGTGCTCCATTGGCCGTTGAAAACAGGCCCCGGGTCTAGCTGCGCTCCATTTGGCAGTTGGAAATAGGCCTGGGGGCTAGCTGCGCTCCCATTGGCCATTGGATATAGGCCCCAGGGGCTAGCTGTACTCCTATTGGCCGTTGGAAATAGGGCCCGGGGGCTAGCTGCTCTCCCATTGGCCATTGGAAATAAGCCCCTGGGGCTAGCTGCGCTCCCATTGGCCATTGGAAATGGGACCCAGGGTCTAGCTGCACTCCCATTGGCCATTAGAAATAGGCCCCGGGTGCTAGCTTCTCTCCCATTGGCAGTTGAAAACAGGCCCTGGGGGCTATCTGTGCTCCCATTGGCCGCTGGACTGAGGCCCCTGGGGCTAGTTGCGCTCCCATTGGCCGTTGGACATAGGCCCTGGGGGCTAGCTGCGCTCCCATTGGACGTTGGAAATAGGTCCCGAGGGATGGCAACGCTCCCATTGGCTGTTGGAAACAGGCCCCGGGGATAGCTGCGCTCCCATTGGCCTTTGGCAGCAGGCCCCGGGGGCTAGCTGCGCTCCCATTGGCTGTTGGAAACCGGCCCCGGTAGCTAGCTGCGCTCCCATTGGCCGTTGGAAATAGGCCCCAGGGAATAGCTGCGCTCCCATTGGTCGTTGGAAACAGGCCCCGGGGGATGGCTGAACTCACATTGGCCATTGGAAACAGGCCCCGGGGGCTAGCTGCGCTCCCATTGGCCATTGGAAACAGGCCCCGGGGGCTAGCTGCGCTTCCATTGGCCGTTGGAAATAGGTCCCGGGGTCTAGCTGCGCTCCCATTGGCTGTTGGAAACAGGCCCCGGGGGCTAGCTGTGCTCCCATTGGCCGTTGGAAACAGGCCCTGGGGGCTATAGCTGCGCTTCCATTGGCCGTTGGAAATAGGCCCCGGGGCCTAGCTGCACTCTCATTGGCTGTTGGAAACAGTCCCCGGTGGGCTAGCTGCGCTCCCTTTGGCCGTTAGAAATAGGCCCCTGGGGCTGACTGCGCTCCCATTGAAAGTAGGAAACAGGCCCTAAGGCTAGCTGCGCTCCCATTGGCTATTGGAAATAGGCCCCAGGGGCTAGCTGCGCTCTCATTGGCCGTTGGAAACAGGCCTTGGTGGCTAGGTTTGCTCCCATTGGCCATTTGAAATAGGCCCGGGGGCTAGCTGCACTCCCATTGGCTGTTGGAAATAGGCCCCGGGATCTAGCTGCTCTCCCATTGGCCATTGGAAATACGCCCCGGGGGCTAAAGTTGCTGTATGTAGGCGAGATATCATTACCCCTACTATCTGTAACTCAAAAACGACTAGAGTAATCAAGCTAATATGTCTATCATTTAGGAAGAGTCAGTCAAGGAATAGATGTGGAAATTTATAGGCAATTTGCTATAGCACTTTTTGAGTTAAAGAGGACAGAGGTAATAATTTTTTGCCTACTTACAGCAATAATTATAGCTGTGCTCCAGTTGGCAGTTGAAAATAGGCCCCAGGGGCTAGCTGCCCTCCCATTGCCCAATGGAAACTGGCCCGCGGACTAGCTGCGATCCCATTGGCCATTGGAAACAGGCCCTGGGGGATAGCTGCGCTCCCATTGGCCGTTGGAAACAGGCCCTGGGGACTAGCTGCTATCCCATAGGCTGTTGGAAACAAGCCCCGGTGGCCAGCTGCGCTCCCATTGGCCGTCGGAAACAGGCGCTGGGGGCTAGCTGCGCTCCAATTGGCTGGTGTAAATAGTCCCCGGGGGCTAGCTGCGCTCCCATTGGCTGTTTGAAATAGGCCCCGGGGCCTAGCTGCGCTCCCATTGGCCGTTGGAAATAGGGTCTGGGGGCTAGCTGCGCTCCCATTGGCCGTTGGAAACAGGCCTCGGGGGCTAGCTGTGCTCCCATTGGCCGTTGGAAATAGGACCAGGGGGCAAGCTGCACTCCCATTGGCCGTTGGAAACAGGCCACGGGGGGTAGCTGCGCTCCCATTGGCATTTGGAAACAGGCCAAGGGGGTTAGCTGCGCTCCCATTGGCCGTTGGAAAAAGGCCCCGGGGGCTAGCTGCGTACCCATTGGCCGTTGGATATAGGCCCCTGGGGCTAGCTGTGCTCCAATTGGCTGGTGTAAACCGGCCACGGGGGCTAGCTGCTCTCCCATTGGCTGTTTGAAATAGGTCCCGGGGGCTAGCTGTGCTCCCATTGGCTGTTGGAAACAGGCCCCGGGGGCTAGCTGCGCTCTCATTGGCCATTGGAAATAGACCCCAGGTGTTAGCTGCGCTCCCATTGCCCGTTGGAAACAGGCCCCTGGGGCAAGCTGCACTTCTATTGGCCGTTGGAAAAAGGCCCCGGGGACTAGCTGCGCTCCCATTGGCCGCTTAGAACAGGCCCCATGGGCTAGCTGCACTCATAATGGCCGTTTGAAACAGGCAAAGAATGCTAGCTGCGCTCCCATTGGCAGTTGGAAACAGGCCCCGGGGGCTAGCTGTGCTCCCATTGGCATTTGGAAACAGGCCCAGGGGGCTAGCTGCGCTCCCAATGGCCGTTGGAAACAGGCCCCTGGGGCTAGCTGCGCTCCCATTGGCCGTTGGAAACATCCCCCGGGGTGCTAGCTGCGCTCCCATAGGCCGATGAAATAAGGCCCCGGGGGGTAGCTGCGCTCCCATTGGCCTTTGAAAACAGGACCCAGGGGCTAGCGGAGCTCCTATAGGCCATTGGAAACAGGCCCCGGTGGCTAGCTGCGCTCCCATTAGCCGTCGGAAACAGGCCCCAGGGCTAGCTTTGCTCCCATTGGCTGTTGTAAATAGGCTCTGGAATATAGCTGCGCTCCCATTGGCCATTGGAAATAGTCCCCGGGGGCCAGCTACGCTCCCATTGGCCGTTGGAAACAGGCTCTAGGGGCTAGCTGCACTCCCATTGGCTGTTGGAAACAGGACCTGGGGGCTAGCGGAGCTCCCATAGGCCGTTGGAAACAGGCCCCGGTGGCTAGCTGCGCTCCCATTAGCCGTCGGAATCAGGCCCCGGGGCTAGCTGCACTCCCATTGGCTGTTTAAATAGGCCCCGGGATAAAGCTGCGCTCCCATTGGCCATTGGAATAGGCCCCGGGGGGCAGCTGTGCTCCCATTGGCTGTAGGAAACAGGCCCAAGGGGCTAGCTGCGCTCCCATTGGTCGTTGGAAATAGGCCCCGGGGCCTAGCTGCACTCACATTGGCTTTTGGAAACAGTCGCCGTGGGCTGACTGTGCTCCCATTGAAAGTAGGAAACAGGCCCTAAGGCTAGCTGCGCTCCCATTGGCTGTTGGAAATAGGCCCCTGGGGCTAGCTGCGCTCTCATTGGCCGTTGGAAACAGGCCTTGGTGGCTAGGTTTGCTCCCATTGGCCATTTGAAATAGGCCCGGGGGCTAGCTGCACTCCCATTGGCTGTTGGAAATAGGCCCCGGGGGCTAGCTGCTCTCCCATTGGCCGTTGGAAATAGGCCCCAGGGGCTAGCTGCGCTCCCATTGGCCGTTTGGAAATAGGCCCCTGGGGCTAGTTGCCCTCCCATTGGCTGTTGGAAACAGGCCCCGGGGGCTAGCTGCACTCCCATTGGCCATTGGAAACAGGCCCCGTGGGTTAGCTTCTCTCCCATTGGCCGTTGGAAATAGGGTACTGGGGGTAGCTACGCTCCCATTGTACGTTGGAAAAAGGCCCCGGGGGCTAGCTGTGCACCCATTGGTCGTTGGAAATAGGCCCCTGGGGCTAGCAGTGCTCCAATTGGCCGGTGTAAACAGGCCCCGGGGGCTAGCTGCGCTACCATTGGCTGTTTAAATAGGCCCCGGGAGCTAGCTGCGCTCACATTTATCATTGGAAATAGGGCCGGGGGGCTAGTTGTGTTCTCATTGGCCATTGGAAACAGGCCCCAGGGGCTAGCTGCGCTCCCATTGGCTGTTGAAAATAGGCCCCGGGGGCTAGCTTCGCTCTCATTGGCCATTGTAAATAGGATCTAGGGGCTAGCTGTGCTCCCATTGGCCGTTGGAAACAGGCCCCGGGGGCTAGCTGCACTACCATTGGCCATTGAAATCAGGTCCTGAGGGCTAGCTGCGCTCACATTGGCCGTTGGAAACAGGCCCCGGGGGATAGCTGCGCTCCCATTGGCCGTCGGAAACAGGCCCCGTGGGCTAGCTGCGCTCCAAAAGGCCTTTGTAAACAGGTCCAGGGGGCCAGCTGCGCTCCCATTGGCTGTTTGAAATAGGCCCCGGGGGCTAGCTGCGCTTCCATTGGCCGTTGGAAATAGGGCCTGGGTGCTAGCTGCGCTCCCATTGGGTGTTGGAAACAGGCCCCAGGGGCTAGCTGCGCTCCCATTGGCCGTTGGAAATAGGCCCATGGGGCTAGCTGCGCTCCCATTGGTAATTGGAAATAGGCCTCATGGGCTAGCTGCGCTCCCATTGGCCATTGGAAATAGGAGCTGGGGGCAAGCAACGCTCCTATTGGCCGTTGGAAACAGGACACGGGGGGTAGCTGCGCTCCCATTGGCTGTTGGAAACAGTCCCCGGGGGTTAGCTGCGTCCCATTGGCCGTTGGAAAAAGGCCCCGGGGGCTAGCTGCGCTCACATTGGCCGTTGGATATAGGCCCCTGGAGCTAGCTGTGCCCCAATTGGGTGGTGTAAACAGGCCACAGGGTCTAGCTGCGCTCCCATTGGCTGTTTGAAATAGGTCCCGGGGGATAGCTGCGCTCTCATTGGACGTTGGAGACAGGCCCTCATGGGCTAGCTACGGTACCATTGGCCATAGGAAATATGACCCGTGGGCTAGCTGCGCTCCCATTGGCCGTTGGAAACTGGTTCTGGGGGCTAGCTGTGCTCCCATTGGTCATTGGAAATAGGCCCAGGGGGTTAGATACGCTCCCATTGGACGTTGGAAACAGGCCCCGGGGGCTAGCTGCGCTCCCATTTGCAGTTGGAAAAAGGCTCCGGGGGCTAGCTGCGCTCCCATTGGCCGCTTAGAACAGGCCCCAATGGCTAGCTGTGCTCATATTGGCCGTTTGAAAGAGCCACCGGAGGTTAGCTGAGCTCCCATTGGCCGGTGGAAACAGGCCCCAGGAGCTAGCTGCGCTCCCATTGGCCATTGGAAACAGGCCCAAGGGGCTAGCTGCACTCCCATTGGCAATTGGAAACAGGCCCAGGGGGCTAGCTGTGCTCCTATTGGCCATTTGAAACAGGCCCCAGGGGGTAGCTGCGCTCCCAGTTGCCGTTGGAAATAGGCCCAGGGGGCTAGCTGAGCTCCCATAGGTCGATGGAAATAAGGCCCCAGGGGCTAGCTGCGCTCCCATTGGCTGTTGGAAACAGGCCCCGGGGGCTAGCTGCGCTCCCATTGGCTGTTGGAAATAGGCCCCAGGGGCTACCTGCTCTCCCATTGGCCGTTAGAAACAGGCCCCGTGGGCTAGCTGCGCCCCCAGTTGCCGTTGGAAATAGGCCCAGGGAGCTAGCTGCGTCCCATTGGCAATTGGAAATAGGCCCAGGTGGATAGCTGCTCTCCCATTGGCCGTTGGAAATAGGCCCCAGGGGCTAGCTGCACTCACATTGGCCGTTGGAAGTAGGACCAGGGGGCTAGCTGCGATCCCATTGGCCGTTGGAAATAGGTCTCGGGGGTTAGAAATGCTCCCATTGGCCGTTGGAAACAGGCCCGGGGGGCTAAAGTTGCTGTATGTAGGCGAGATATCATTACCCCTACTATCTGTAACTCAAAAACGACTAGAGTAATCAAGCTAATATGTCTATCATTTAGGAAGAGTCAGTCAAGGAATAGATGTGGAAATTTATAGGCAATTTGCTATAGCACTTTTTGAGTTAAAGAGGACAGAGGTAATAATTTTTTGCCTACTTACAGCAATAATTATAGCTGTGCTCCAGTTGGCAGTTGAAAATAGGCCCCAGGGGCTAGCTGCCCTCCCATTGCCCAATGGAAACTGGCCCGCGGACTAGCTGCGATCCCATTGGCCGTTGGAAATAGGCCCCGGGGACTAGCGGCGCTCCCATTGACCGTTGGAAATAGGCCCCTGGGGCTAGCAGTGCTCCAATTGGCCGGTGTAAACAGGCCCCGGGGGCTAGCTGCGCTACCATTGGCTGTTTAAATAGGCCCCGGGAGCTAGCTGCGCTCACATTTATCATTGGAAATAGGGCCGGGGGGCTAGTTGTGTTCTCATTGGCCATTGGAAACAGGCCCCAGGGGCTAGCTGCGCTCCCATTGGCTGTTGAAAATAGGCCCCGGGGGCTAGCTTCGCTCTCATTGGCCATTGTAAATAGGATCTAGGGGCTAGCTGTGCTCCCATTGGCCGTTGGAAACAGGCCCCGGGGGCTAGCTGCACTACCATTGGCCATTGAAATCAGGTCCTGAGGGCTAGCTGCGCTCACATTGGCCGTTGGAAACAGGCCCCGGGGGATAGCTGCGCTCCCATTGGCCGTCGGAAACAGGCCCCGTGGGCTAGCTGCGCTCCAAAAGGCCTTTGTAAACAGGTCCAGGGGGCCAGCTGCGCTCCCATTGGCTGTTTGAAATAGGCCCCGGGGGCTAGCTGCGCTTCCATTGGCCGTTGGAAATAGGGCCTGGGTGCTAGCTGCGCTCCCATTGGGTGTTGGAAACAGGCCCCAGGGGCTAGCTGCGCTCCCATTGGCCGTTGGAAATAGGCCCATGGGGCTAGCTGCGCTCCCATTGGTAATTGGAAATAGGCCTCATGGGCTAGCTGCGCTCCCATTGGCCATTGGAAATAGGAGCTGGGGGCAAGCAACGCTCCTATTGGCCGTTGGAAACAGGACACGGGGGGTAGCTGCGCTCCCATTGGCTGTTGGAAACAGTCCCCGGGGGTTAGCTGCGTCCCATTGGCCGTTGGAAAAAGGCCCCGGGGGCTAGCTGCGCTCACATTGGCCGTTGGATATAGGCCCCTGGAGCTAGCTGTGCCCCAATTGGGTGGTGTAAACAGGCCACAGGGTCTAGCTGCGCTCCCATTGGCTGTTTGAAATAGGTCCCGGGGGATAGCTGCGCTCTCATTGGACGTTGGAGACAGGCCCTCATGGGCTAGCTACGGTACCATTGGCCATAGGAAATATGACCCGTGGGCTAGCTGCGCTCCCATTGGCCGTTGGAAACTGGTTCTGGGGGCTAGCTGTGCTCCCATTGGTCATTGGAAATAGGCCCAGGGGGTTAGATACGCTCCCATTGGACGTTGGAAACAGGCCCCGGGGGCTAGCTGCGCTCCCATTTGCAGTTGGAAAAAGGCTCCGGGGGCTAGCTGCGCTCCCATTGGCCGCTTAGAACAGGCCCCAATGGCTAGCTGTGCTCATATTGGCCGTTTGAAAGAGCCACCGGAGGTTAGCTGAGCTCCCATTGGCCGGTGGAAACAGGCCCCAGGAGCTAGCTGCGCTCCCATTGGCCATTGGAAACAGGCCCAAGGGGCTAGCTGCACTCCCATTGGCAATTGGAAACAGGCCCAGGGGGCTAGCTGTGCTCCTATTGGCCATTTGAAACAGGCCCCAGGGGGTAGCTGCGCTCCCAGTTGCCGTTGGAAATAGGCCCAGGGGGCTAGCTGAGCTCCCATAGGTCGATGGAAATAAGGCCCCAGGGGCTAGCTGCGCTCCCATTGGCTGTTGGAAACAGGCCCCGGGGGCTAGCTGCGCTCCCATTGGCTGTTGGAAATAGGCCCCAGGGGCTACCTGCTCTCCCATTGGCCGTTAGAAACAGGCCCCGTGGGCTAGCTGCGCCCCCAGTTGCCGTTGGAAATAGGCCCAGGGAGCTAGCTGCGTCCCATTGGCAATTGGAAATAGGCCCAGGTGGATAGCTGCTCTCCCATTGGCCGTTGGAAATAGGCCCCAGGGGCTAGCTGCACTCACATTGGCCGTTGGAAGTAGGACCAGGGGGCTAGCTGCGATCCCATTGGCCGTTGGAAATAGGTCTCGGGGGTTAGAAATGCTCCCATTGGCCGTTGGAAACAGGCCCGGGGGGCTAAAGTTGCTGTATGTAGGCGAGATATCATTACCCCTACTATCTGTAACTCAAAAACGACTAGAGTAATCAAGCTAATATGTCTATCATTTAGGAAGAGTCAGTCAAGGAATAGATGTGGAAATTTATAGGCAATTTGCTATAGCACTTTTTGAGTTAAAGAGGACAGAGGTAATAATTTTTTGCCTACTTACAGCAATAATTATAGCTGTGCTCCAGTTGGCAGTTGAAAATAGGCCCCAGGGGCTAGCTGCCCTCCCATTGCCCAATGGAAACTGGCCCGCGGACTAGCTGCGATCCCATTGGCCGTTGGAAATAGGCCCCGGGGACTAGCGGCGCTCCCATTGACCGTTGGAAATAGGCCCCGGGGGCTAGTTACGCTCCCATTGGCCATTGGAAACAGGCCCTGGGGGATAGCTGCGCTCCCATTGGCCGTTGGAAACAGGCCCTGGGAACTAGCTGCTCTCCCATAGGCTGTTGGAAACAAGCCCCGGTGGCCAGCTGCGCTCCCATTGGCCGTCGGAAACAGGCGCCGGGGGCTAGCTGCGCTCCAATTGGCTGGTGTAAATAGTCCCCGGGGGCTAGCTGCGCTCCCATTGGCTGTTTGAAATAGGCCCCGGGGCCTAGCTGCGCTCCCATTGGCCGTTGGAAATAGGGTCTGGGGGCTAGCTGCGCTCCCATTGGCCGTTGGAAACAGGCCACGGGGGGTAGCTGCGCTCCCATTGGCATTTGGAAACAGGCCAAGGGGGTTAGCTGCGCTCCCATTGGCCGTTGGAAACAGGCCACAGGGGGTAGCTGCGCTCCCATTGGCATTTGGAAACAGGCCAAGGGGGTTAGCTGCGCTCCCATTGGCCGTTGGAAAAAGGCCCTGGGGGCTAGCTGCGCACCCATTGGCCGTTGGATATAGGCCCCTGGGGCTAGCTGTGCTCCAATTGGCTGGTGTAAACCGGCCACGGGGGCTAGCTGCTCTCCCATTGGCTGTTTGAAATAGGTCCCGGAAGCTAGCTGTGCTCCCATTGGCTGTTGGAAACAGGCCCCGGGGGCTAGCTGCGCTCTCATTGGCCATTGGAAATAGACCCCAGGTGTTAGCTGCGCTCCCATTGCCCGTTGGAAACAGGCCCCTGGGGCAAGCTGCACTTCTATTGGCTGTTGGAAAAAGGCCCCGGGGACTAGCTGCGCTCCCATTGGCCGCTTAGAACAGGCCCCATGGGCTAGCTGCACTCATAATGGCCGTTTGAAACAGGCAAAGAATGCTAGCTGCGCTCCCATTGGCAGTTGGAAACAGGCCCCGGGGGCTAGCTGTGCTCCCATTGGCATTTGGAAACAGGCCCAGGGGGCTAGCTGCGCTCCCAATGGCCGTTGGAAACAGGCCCCTGGGGCTAGCTGCGCTCCCATTGGCCGTTGGAAACATCCCCCGGGGTGCTAGCTGCGCTCCCATAGGCCGATGAAATAAGGCCCCGGGGGGTAGCTGCGCTCCCATTGGCCTTTGAAAACAGGACCCAGGGGCTAGCGGAGCTCCTATAGGCCATTGGATACAGGCCCCGGTGGCTAGCTGCGCTCCCATTAGCCATCGGAAACAGGCCCCAGGGCTAGCTTTGCTCCCATTGGCTGTTGTAAATAGGCTCTGGAATATAGCTGCGCTCCCATTGGCCATTGGAAATAGTCCCCGGGGGCCAGCTACGCTCCCATTGGCCGTTGGAAACAGGCTCTAGGGGCTAGCTGCGCTCCCATTGGCTGTTGGAAACAGGACCTAGGGGCTAGCGGAGCTCCCATAGGCCGTTGGAAACAGGCCCCGGTGGCTAGCTGCGCTCCCATTATCCGTCGGAATCAGGCCCCGGGGCTAGCTGCACTCCCATTGGCTGTTTAAATAGGCCCAGGGATAAAGCTGCGCTCCCATTGGCCATTGGAAACAGGCCCCGGGGGGCAGCTGTGCTCCCATTGGCTGTAGGAAACAGGCCCAAGGGGCTAGATGCGCTCCCATTGGCCGTTGGAAATAGGCCCCGGGGCCTAGCTGCACTCACATTGGCTTTTGGAAACAGTCCCCGTGGGCTGACTGTGCTCCCATTGAAAGTAGGAAACAGGCCCTAAGGCTAGCTGCGCTCCCATTGGCTGTTGGAAATAGGCCCCTGGGGATAGCTGCGCTCTCATTGGCCGTTGGAAACAGGCCTTGGTGGCTAGGTTTGCTCCCATTGGCCATTTGAAATAGGCCCGGGGGCTAGCTGCACTCCCATTGGCTGTTGGAAATAGGCCCCAGGGGCTAGCTGCTCTCCCATTGGCCGTTGGAAATAGGCCCCAGGGGCTAGCTGCGCTCCCATTGGCCGTTGGAAATAGGCCCCTGGGGCTAGTTGCCCTCCCATTGGCTGTTGGAAACAGGCCCCGGGGGCTAGCTGCACTCCCATTGGCCGTTGGAAACAGGCCCCGTGGGTTAGCTTCTCTCCCATTGGCCATTGGAAATAGGCTACTGGGGGTAGCTACGCTCCCATTGTACGTTGGAAAAAGGCCCCGGGGGCTAGCTGTGCACCCATTGGTCGTTGGAAATAGGCCCCTGGGGCTAGCAGTGCTCCAATTGGCCGGTGTAAACAGGCCCCGGGGGCTAGCTGCGCTACCATTGGCTGTTTAAATAGGCCCCGGGAGCTAGCTGCGCTCACATTTATCATTGGAAATAGGGCCGGGGGGCTAGTTGTGTTCTCATTGGCCATTGGAAACAGGCCCCAGGGGCTAGCTGCGCTCCCTTTGGCTGTTGAAAATAGGCCCCGGGGGCTAGCTTCGCTCTCATTGGCCGTTGGAAATAGGATCTAGGGGCTAGCTGTGCTCCCATTGGCCGTTGGAAACAGGCCCCGGGGGCTAGCTGCACTACCATTGGCCATTGAAATCAGGTCCTGAGGGCTAGCTGCGCTCACATTGGCCGTTGGAAACAGGCCCCGGGGGCTAGCTGCGCTCCCATTGGCCATTGAAAACAGGCCCTGGGGGCTAGCTTTGCTCTGATTGGCCGTTTGAAACAGGCCCCAGGGGCTAGCTGCGCTCCCATTGGCCGTTGAAAACAGGCCCCGGGTCTAGCTGCGCTCCAATTGGTCGTTGGAAAAAGGCCCCGGGGGCTAGCTGCGCTCCACTTGGCCGTTGGAAATAGGCCCGGGGGCTAGCTGCGCTCCCATTGGCCGTTGGAAATAGGCCCCAGGTGCTAGCTGTACTCCTATTGGCTGTTGGAAATAGGACCCGGGGGCTAGCTGCTCTCCAATTGGCCATTGGAAAGAAGCCCCTGGGGTTAGCTGCGCTCCCATTGGCCATTGGAAATGGGCCCCGGGGTCTAGCTGCACTCCCATTGGCCATTAGAAATAGGCCCCAGAGCCTAGCTGCTCTCCCATTGGTAGTTGAAAACATGCCCTGGGGGCTAACTCTGCTCCCATTGGCCGCTGGACTTAGGCCCCTGGGGCTAGTTGCACTCCCATTGGCCGTTGGACATAGGCCCCGGGGGCTAGCTGAGCTCCCATTGGCCGTTGGAAATTGGTCCCGAGGGATGGCGACGCTCACATTGGCCGTTGGAAACAGGCCCCGGGGCTAGCTGCGCTCCCATTGGACGTTGGCAGCAGGCCCCGGGGGCTAGCTGCGCTCCCATTGGCTGTTGGAAACCGGCCCTGGGGGCTAGCTGTGCTCCCATTGGTCGTTGGAAATAGGCCCCGGGGAATAGCTTCGCTCCCATTGGTACGTTGGAAACAGGCCCCGGGGGATAGCTGCGCTCCCATTGGCCGTTGGAAACAGGCTCCGGGGGCTAGCTGCGCTCCCATTGGCCGTTGGAAACAGGCCCCGGGGGATAGCTGCACTCCCATTGGCCGTTGGAAACAGGCCCAGGGGGCTAGCTGTGTTCCCTGTGGCCGTTGGAAATAGGCCCCGGGGGCTAGCTGCTCACCCATTGGCCATTGGAAATAGTCCCCGGGGGCTAGCTGTGCTCCCATTGGCCGTTGGACATAGGCCCCAGGAGCTAGCCGAGGTCCCATTGGCCGTTGGACATGGGTCCCGGGGGCTAGCTGAGCTCTCATTGGCTGTTGGACATAGGCCCAGGGGGCTCGCTGCGCTCCCATTGGCCGGGAGTAGGTACCAGGGGCTAGCTATGCTCCCATTGGCTGTTTCAAAAAGGCCCCGGGGGCTAGCTGCGCTCCCATTGGCCGGTGTAAACAGGCCACGTGGGCTAGCTGCACTCCGATTGGCTGTTTGAAATAGGCCCCGGGAACTAGTGTGCTTCCATTGGCCGTTGGAAACAAGCCCCGGGGGCTAGCTGCGCTACCATTGACCGTTGGAAACAGGCCCCTGGGGCTAGCTACGCTCCGATTTGCCGTTGAAAATAAGCCCCGGGAGCTAGCTGTACCCCCATTGAACGTTGGAAATTAGGCCCCGGGGGCTATATGTGCTCTTATTGGACGTTGGAAATAGGGCCCGTAGGCTAGCTGCGCTCCCATTGGCAATTGGAAAAAAGCCCCGAGGGCTAGCTGCTCTCCCATTGGCCGTTGGAAATGGGCCTCGGGGTCTAGCTGCGCTCCCATTGGCCATTGTAAATAGGTCCTGCGGGCTAGCTTCGCTCCCATTGGCAGTTGAAAACAGGCATTGGGGGCTAGCTGTGCTCCCATTGGCCGTGTGACGTAGGCCCCTGGGGCTAGTTGCGCTCCCATTGGCCGTTGGAAACAGGTCCTGGAGCCTAGCTGCGCTCCCATTGGCCGTTGGGAACAGGCCCCGAGTGCTAGCTGCGCTCTCATTGGCCTTTGGAAACAGGCCCCAGGGGCTAGCTGTGCTCCCATTGGCCATTGGAAATAGGCCCCTGGGGCTAGCTGCGCTCCCATTGGCTGTTGGAAACAGGCCCCGGGGGCTAGCTGCCCTCCCATTGGCCGTTGGAAACAGGCCCCGTGGGTTAGCTTCTCTCCCATTGGCTGTTGGAAATAGGCTACTGGGGGTAGCTACGCTCCCATTGGCTGTTGGAAAAAGGCCCCGGGGGCTAGCTGCGCTCCCATTGGCCGTTGGATATAGGCCCCTGGGGCTAGCAGTGCTCCAATTGGCAGGTATAAACAGGCCCCGGGGGCTAGCTGCGCTACCATTGGCTGTTTAAATAGGCCCCGGGGGCTAGCTGCGCTCACATTTGCCATTGAAAATAGGGCCGGGGGGCTAGTTGCGTTCCCATTGGCCATTGGAAATAGGCCCCAGGGGCTAGCTGCGCTCCCATTGGCTGTTGAAAATAGGCCCCGGGCGCTAGCTTCGCTCTCATTGGCCGTTGGAAATAGGATCTAGGGGCTAGCTGTGCTCCCATTAGCCATTGGAAACAGGCCCCGGGGGCTAGCTGCACTACCATTGGCCGTTGGAAACAGGTCCTGGAGACTAGCTGCGCTCCCATTGGCCGTTGGGAACAATCCCTGAGTGCTAGCTGCGCTCTCATTGGCCTTTGGAAACAGGCCCTAGGGGCTAGCTGCACTCCCATTGGCCATTGGAAATAGGCCCCTGGGGCTAACTGCGCTCCCATTGGCAGTAGGAAACATGCCCTGGGGGCTAGCTGCACTACCATTGGCCATTGAAAACAAGTCCTGGGGGCTAGCTGCGCTCCCATTGGCCGTTGGAAACAGGCCCCGGGGGCTAGCTGCGCTCCCATGCCATGCAAAACAGACCCTGGGGGCTAGCTATGCTCTGATTGGCCATTTGAAACAGGCCCCGGGGGCTAGCTGCGCTCCCATTGGCCGTTGAAAACAGGCCCCGGGTCTAGCTGCGCTCCAATTGGCCGTTGGAAAAAGGCCCCGGGGCCTAGCTGCGCTCCATTTGGCTGTTGGAAATAGGCCCGGGGGCTAGCTGCGCTCCCATTGGCCGTTGGATATAGGCCCCAGGGGCTAGCTGTACTCCTATTGGCCATTGGAAATAGGGCCTGGGGGCTAGTTGATCTCCCATTGGCCATTGGAAATAAGCCCCTGGGGCTAGCTGCGCTCCCATTGGCCGTTGGAAATGGGCCCCGGGGTCTAGCTGCACTCCCATTGGCCATTAGAAATTGGCCCCGGGTGCTAGCTTCTCTCCCATTGGCAGTTGAAAACAGGCCCTGGGGGCTAACTGTGCTCCCATTGGCCGCTGGACTGAGGCTCCTGGGGCTAGTTGCGCTCCCATTAGCCGTTGGACATAGGCCCTGGGGGCTAGCTGCGCTCCCATTGGCCGTTGGAAATAGGTCCCGAGGGATGGCAATGCTCCCATTGGCTGTTGGAAACAGGCCCCAGGGCTAGCTGCGCTCCCATTGGCATTTGGCAGCAGGCCCCGGGGGCTAGCTGCGTTCCCATTGGCTGTTGGAAACCGGCCCCGGTAGCTAGCTGCGCTCCCATTGGCCGTTGGAAATAGGCCCCGGGGAATAGCTGCGCTCCCATTGGTCGTTGGAAACAGGCCCCGGGGGTTAGCTGCTCTACCATTGGCCATTGAAAACAGGTCCTGAGGGCTAGCTGCGCTCCCATTGGCCGTTGGAAACAGGCCCCGGGGGCTAGCTGCGCTCCCATTGGCCATTGAAAACAGGCCCTGGGGGCTAGCTTTGCTCTGATTGGCCGTTTGAAACAGGCCCCAGGGGCTAGCTGCGCTCCCATTGGCCGTTGAAAACAGGCCCCGGGTCTAGCTGTGCTCCAATTGGTCATTGGAAAAAGGCCCCGGGGGCTAGCTGCGCTCCATTTGGCCGTTGGAAATAGACCCGGGGGCTAGCTGCGCTCCCATTGGCCGTTGGAAATTGGCCCCGGGTGCTAGCTGTACTCCTATTGGCCGTTGGAAATAGGGCCCGGGGGCTAGCTGCTCTCCAATTGGCCATTGGAAAGAAGCCCCTGGGGCTAGCTGCGCTCCCATTGGCCGTTGGAAATGGGCCCCGGGGTCTAGCTGCACTCCCATTGGCTATTAGAAATAGGCCCCGGAGCCTAGCTGCTCTCCCATTGGCAGTTGAAAGCATGCCCTGGGGGCTAACTCTGCTCCCATTGGCCGCTGGACTTAGGCCCCTGGGGCTAGTTGCACTCCCATTGGCCGTTGGACATAGGCCCCGGGGGCTAGCTGAGCTCCCATTGGCCGTTGGAAATAGGTCCCGATGGATGGCGACGCTCCCATTGGCCGTTGGAGACAGGCCCCAGGGCTAGCTGCGCTCCCATTGGCCGTTGGCAGCAGGCCCCGGGGGCTAGCTGCGCTCCCATTGGCTGTTGGAAACCGGCCCCGGGGGCTAGCTGTGCTCCCATTGGCCGTTGGAAATAGGCCCCGGGGAATAGCTGCGCTCCCGTTGGTACGTTGGAAACAGGCCCCGGGGGATAGCTGCGCTCCCATTGGCCATTGGAAACAGGCTCCGGGAGCTAGCTGTGCTCCCATTGGCCGTTGGAAACAGGCCCCAGGGGATAGCTGCACTCCCATTGGCCGTTGGAAACAGGCCCAAGGGGCTAGCTGCGTTCCCTGTGGCCGTTGGAAATAGGCCCCGGGGGCTAGCTGCTCACCCATTGGCCATTGGAAATAGTCCCCGGGGGCTAGCTGTGCTCCCATTGGCCATTGGACATAGGCCCCAGGGGCTAGCCGAGGTCCCATTGGCCGTTGGACATGGGTCCCGGGGGCTAGCTGAGCTCCCATTGGCTGTTGGACATAGGTCCAGGGGGCTCGCTGCGCTCCCATTGGCCGGGAGTAGGTACCAGGGGCTAGCTATGCTCCCATTGGCTGTTTGAAAAAGGCCCCGGGGGCTAGCTGCGCTCCCATTGGCCGGTGTAAACAGGCCACGTGGGCTTGCTGCACTCCGATTGGCTGTTTGAAATAGGCCCCGGGGACTAGTGTGCTTCCATTGGCCGTTGGAAACAAGCCCCGGGGGCTAGCTGCGCTACCATTGACCATTGGAAACAGGCCCCTGGGGCTAGCTGCGCTCCAATTGGCCGTTGGAAACAGGCCCCGAGGGCTAGCTGCGCTCCCATTTGCCGTTGAAAATAAGCCCCGGGGGCTAGCTGCACCCCCATTGAACGTTGGAAATTAGGCCCCGGGGGCTATATGTGCTCCTATTGGCCGTTGGAAATAGGGCACGTGGGCTAGCTGCGCTCCCATTGGCCATTGGAAAAAAGCCCCGAGGGTTAGCTGCGCTCACATTGGCCGTTGGAAATGGGCCTCGGGGTCTAGCTGCGCTCCCATTGGCCATTGTACATAGGTCCTGGGGGCTAGCTTCGCTCCCATTGGCAGTTGAAAACAGGCATTGGGGGCTAGCTGTGCTCCCATTGGCCGTGTGACGTAGGTCCCTGGGGCTAGTTGCGCTCTCATTGGCCGTTGGAAACAGGTCCTGGAGACTAGCTGCGCTCCCATTGGCCATTGGGAACAGGCCCCGAGTGCTAGCTGCGCTCTCATTGGCCTTTGGAAACAGGCCCCAGGGGCTAGCTGCGCTCCCATTGGCTGTTGGAAATAGGCCCCTGGGGCTAGTTGCACTCCCATTGGCTGTTGGAAACAGGCCCCGGGGGCTAGCTGCGCTCCCATTGGCTGTTCGAAACAGGCCCCGTGGGTTAGCTTCACTCCCATCGGCCGTTGGAAATAGGCTACTGGGGGTAGCTACGCTCCCATTGGCCGTTAGAAAAAGGCCCCGGGGGCTAGCTGCGCTCCCATTGGCCATTGGATATAGGCCCCTGGGGCTAGCAGTGCTCCAATTGGCCGGTGTAAACAGGCCCCGGGGGCTAGCTGCGCTACCATTGGCTGTTTAAATAGGCCCCGGGGGTTAGCTGCACTCACATTTGCCATTGGAAATAGGGCCGGGGGGCTAGTTGCGTTCCCATTGGCCATTGGAAATAGGCCCCAGGGGCTAGCTGCGCTCCCATTGGCTGTTGAAAATAGGCCCCGGGGGCTAGCTTCGCTCTCATTGGCCGTTGGAAATAGGATCTAGGGGCTAGCTGTGCTCCCATTGGCCGTTGGAAACAGGCCCCAGGGGCTAGGTGCACTACCATTGGCCATTGGAAACAGGTCCTGGAGACTAGCTGCGCTCCCATTGGCCGTTGGGAACAGGCCCCGAGTGCTAGCTGCGCTCTCATTGGCCTTTGGAAGCAGGCCCTAGGGGCTAGCTGCACTCCCATTGGCCATTGGAAATAGGCCCCTGGGGCTAACTGCGCACCCATTGGCAGTAGGAAACATGCCCTGGGGGTTAGCTGCACTTCCATTGGCCGTTGAAAACAAGTCCTGGGGGCTAGCTGCGCTCCCATTGGCTGTTGGAAACAGGCCCCGGGGCTAGCTGCGCTCCCATGCCATTCAAAACCCACCCTGGGGGCTAACTATGCTCTGATTGGCCATTTGAAACAGGCCCCTGGGGCTAGCTGCGCTCCATTGGCCGTTGAAAACAGGCCCCGGGTCTAGCTGCGCTCCATTTGGCAGTTGGAAATAGGCCTGGGGGCTAGCTGCGCTCCCATTGGCCATTGGATATAGGCCCCAGGGGCTAGCTGTACTCCTATTGGCCGTTGGAAATAGGGCCCGGGGGCTAGCTGCTCTCCCATTGGCCATTGGAAATAAGC
Organism: Lithodes maja; assembly: GCA_037953745.1. Lineage (NCBI taxonomy): Eukaryota > Metazoa > Arthropoda > Malacostraca > Decapoda > Lithodidae > Lithodes > Lithodes maja. The sequence goes on from JBAKBP010001255.1 coordinate 178,616, forward strand.
CCCTGGGGCTAGCTGCGCTCCCATTGGCCGTTGGAAATGGGACCCGGGGTCTAGCTGCACTCCCATTGGCCAATAGAAATAGGCCCCGGGTGCTAGCTTCTCTCCCATTGGCAGTTGAAAACAGGCCCTGGGGGCTATCTGTGCTCCCATTGGCCGCTGGACTGAGGCCCCTGGGGCTAGTTGCGCTCCCATTGGCCGTTGGACATAGGCCCTGGGGGCTAGCTGCGCTCCCATTGGCCGTTGGAAATAGGTCCCGAGGGATGGCAACGCTCCCATTGGCTGTTGGAAACAGGCCCCGGGGATAGCTGCGCTCCCATTGGCCGTTGGAAATAGGTCCCGGGGTCTAGCTGCGCTCCCATTGGCTGTTGGAAACAGGCCCCGGGGGCTAGCTGTGCTCCCATTGGCCGTTGGAAACAGGCCCTGGGGGCTATAGCTGCGCTTCCATTGGCCGTTGGAAATAGGCCCCGGGGCCTAGCTGCACTCTCATTGGCTGTTGGAAACAGTCCCCGGTGGGCTAGCTGCGCTCCCTTTGGCCGTTAGAAATAGGCCCCTGGGGCTGAGTGCGCTCCCATTGAAAGTAGGAAACAGGCCCTAAGGCTAGCTGCGCTCCCATTGGCTGTTGGAAATAGGCCCCAGGGGCTAGCTGCGCTCTCATTGGCCGTTGGAAACAGGCCTTGGTGGCTAGGTTTGCTCCCATTGGCCATTTGAAATAGGCCCGGGGGCTAGCTGCACTCCCATTGGCTGTTGGAAATAGGCCCCGGGATCTAGCTGCTCTCCCATTGGCCATTGGAAATACGCCCCGGGGGCTAAAGTTGCTGTATGTAGGCGAGATATCATTACCCCTACTATCTGTAACTCAAAAACGACTAGAGTAATCAAGCTAATATGTCTATCATTTAGGAAGAGTCAGTCAAGGAATAGATGTGGAAATTTATAGGCAATTTGCTATAGCACTTTTTGAGTTAAAGAGGACAGAGGTAATAATTTTTTGCCTACTTACAGCAATAATTATAGCTGTGCTCCAGTTGGCAGTTGAAAATAGGCCCCAGGGGCTAGCTGCCCTCCCATTGCCCAATGGAAACTGGCCCGCGGACTAGCTGCGATCCCATTGGCCGTTGGAAATAGGCCCCGGGGACTAGCGGCGCTCCCATTGACCGTTGGAAATAGGCCCCGGGGGCTAGCTACGCTCCCATTGGCCATTGGAAACAGGCCCTGGGGGATAGCTGCGCTCCCATTGGCCGTTGGAAACAGGCCCTGGAGACTAGCTGCTCTCCCATTGGCCGTTGGAAACAGGCCCTGGGGACTAGCTGCTCTCCCATAGGCTGTTGGAAACAAGCCCCGGTGGCCAGCTGCGCTCCCATTGGCCGTCAGAAACAGGCGCCGGGGGCTAGCTGCGCTCCAATTGGCTGGTGTAAATAGTCCCCGGGGGCTAGCTGCGCTCCCATTGGCTGTTTGAAATAGGCCCCGGGGCTTAGCTGCGCTCCCATTGGCCATTGGAAACAGGCCTCGGGGGCTAGCTGTGCTCCCATTGGCCGTTGGAAATAGGACCAGGGGGCAAGCTGCACTCCCATTGGCCGTTGGAAACAGGCCACGGGGGGTAGCTGCGCTCCCATTGGCATTTGGAAACAGGCCAAGGGGGTTAGCTGCGCTCCCATTGGCCGTTGGAAAAAGGCCCCGGGGGCTAGCTGCGTACCCATTGGCCGTTGGATATAGGCCCCTGGGGCTAGCTGTGCTCCAATTGGCTGGTGTAAACCGGCCACGGGGGCTAGCTGCTCTCCCATTGGCTGTTTGAAATAGGTCCCGGGGGCTAGCTGTGCTCCCATTGGCTGTTGGAAACAGGCCCCGGGGGCTAGCTGCGCTCTCATTGGCCATTGGAAATAGACCCCAGGTGTTAGCTGCGCTCCCATTGCCCGTTGAAAACAGGCCCCTGGGGCAAGCTGCACTTCTATTGGCCGTTGGAAAAAGGCCTCGGGGACTAGCTGCGCTCCCATTGGCCGCTTAGAACAGGCCCCATGGGCTAGCTGCACTCATAATGGCCGTTTGAAACAGGCAAAGAATGCTAGCTGCGCTCCCATTGGCAGTTGGAAACAGGCCCCGGGGGCTAGCTGTGCTCCCATTGGCATTTGGAAACAGGCCCAGGGGGCTAGCTGCGCTCCCAATGGCCGTTGGAAACAGGCCCCTGGGGCTAGCTGCGCTCCCATTGGCCGTTGGAAACATCCCCCGGGGTGCTAGCTGCGCTCCCATAGGCCGATGAAATAAGGCCCCGGGGGGTAGCTGCGCTCCCATTGGCCTTTGAAAACAGGACCCAGGGGCTAGCGGAGCTCCTATAGGCCATTGGAAACAGGCCCCGGTGGCTAGCTGCGCTCCCATTAGCCGTCGGAAACAGGCCCCAGGGCTAGCTTTGCTCCCATTGGCTGTTGTAAATAGGCTCTGGAATATAGCTGCGCTCCCATTGGCCATTGGAAATAGTCCCCGGGGGCCAGCTACGCTCCCATTGGCCGTTGGAAACAGGCTCTAGGGGCTAGCTGCGCTCCCATTGGCTGTTGGAAACAGGACCTGGGGGCTAGCGGAGCTCCCATAGGCCGTTGGAAACAGGCCCCGGTGGCTAGCTGCGCTCCCATTAGCAGTCGGAATCAGGCCCCGGGGCTAGCTGCACTCCCATTGGCTGTTTAAATAGGCCCCGGGATAAAGCTGCGCTCCCATTGGCCATTGGAAACAGGCCCCGGGGGGCAGCTGTGCTCCCATTGGCTGTAGGAAACAGGCCCAAGGGGCTAGCTGCGTTCCCATTGGCCGTTGGAAATAGGCCCCGGGGCCTAGCTGCACTCACATTGGCTTTTGGAAACAGTCCCTGTGGGCTGACTGTGCTCCCATTGAAAGTAGGAAACAGGCCCTAAGGCTAGCTGCGCTCCCATTGGCTGTTGGAAATAGGCCCCTGGGGCTAGCTGCGCTCTCATTGGCCATTGGAAACAGGCCTTGGTGGCTAGGTTTGCTCCCATTGGCCATTTGAAATAGGCCCGGGGGCTAGCTGCACTCCCATTGGCTGTTGGAAATAGGCCCCGGGGGCTAGCTGCTCTCCCATTGGCCGTTGGAAATAGGCCCCAGGGGCTAGCTGCGCTCCCATTGGCCGTTGGAAATAGGCCCCTGGGGCTAGTTGCCCTCCCATTGGCTGTTGGAAACAGGCCTCGGGGGCTAGCTGCACTCCCATTGGCCGTTGGAAACAGGCCCCGTGGGTTAGCTTCTCTCCCATTGGCCGTTGGAAATAGGCTACTGGGGGTAGCTACGCTCCCATTGTACGTTGGAAAAAGGCCCCGGGGGCTAGCTGTGCACCCATTGGTCGTTGGAAATAGGCCCCTGGGGCTAGCAGTGCTCCAATTGGCCGGTGTAAACAGGCCCCGGGGGCTAGCTGCGCTACCATTGGCTGTTTAAATAGGCCCCGGGAGCTAGCTGCGCTCACATTTATCATTGGAAATAGGGCCGGGGGGCTAGTTGTGTTCTCATTGGCCATTGGAAACAGGCCCCAGGGGCTAGCTGCGCTCCCATTGGCTGTTGAAAATAGGCCCCGGGGGCTAGCTTCGCTCTCATTGGCCGTTGGAAATAGGATCTAGGGGCTAGCTGTGCTCCCATTGGCCGTTGGTAACAGGCCCCGGGGGCTAGCTGCACTACCATTGGCCATTGAAATCAGGTCCTGAGGGCTAGCTGCGCTCACATTGGCCGTTGGAAACAGGCCCCGGGGGCTAGCTGCGCTCCCATTGGCCATTGAAAACAGGCCCTGGGGGCTAGCTTTGCTCTGATTGGCCGTTTGAAACAGGCCCCAGGGGCTAGCTGCGCTCCCATTGGCCGTTGAAAACAGGCCCCGGGTCTAGCTGCGCTCCAATTGGTCGTTGGAAAAAGGCCCCGGGGTCTAGCTGCGCTCCACTTGGCCGTTGGAAATAGGCCCGGATGCTAGCTGTACTCTTATTGGCTGTTGGAAATAGGACCCGGGGGCTAGCTGCTCTCCAATTGGCCATTGGAAAGAAGCCCCTGGGGTTAGCTGCGCTCCCATTGGCCATTAGAAATAGGCCCCGGAGCCTAGCTGCTCTCCCATTGGCAGTGGAAAACATGCCCTGGGGGCTAACTCTGCTCCCATTGGCCGCTGGACTCAGGCCCCTGGGGCTAGTTGCACTCCCATTGGCCGTTGGACATAGGCCCCGGGGGCTAGCTGAGCTCCCATTGGCCGTTGGAAATTGGTCCCGAGGGATGGCGACGCTCACATTGGCCATTGGAAACAGGCCCCGGGGCTAGCTGCGCTCCCATTGGACGTTGGCAGCAGGCCCCGGGGGCTAGCTGCGCTCCCATTGGCTGTTGGAAACCGGCCCTGGGGGCTAGCTGTGCTCCCATTGGCCGTTGGAAATAGGCCCCGGGGAATAGCTGCGCTCCCATTGGTACGTTGGAAACAGGCCCCGGGGGATAGCTGCGCTCCCATTGGCCGTTGGAAACAGGCTCCGGGGGCTAGCTGCGCTCCCATTGGCCGTTGGAAACAGGCCCCGGGGGATAGCTGCACTCCCATTGGCCGTTGGAAACAGGCCCAGGGGGCTAGCTGCATTCCCTGTGGCCGTTGGAAATAGGCCCCGGGGGCTAGCTGCTCACCCATTGGCCATTGGAAATAGTCCCCGGGGGCTAGCTGTGCTCCCATTGGCCGTTGGACATAGGCCCCAGGAGCTAGCCGAGGTCCCATTGGCCGTTGGACATGTCCCGGGGGCTAGCTGAGCTCTCATTGGCTGTTGGACATAGGCCCAGGGGGCTCGCTGCGCTCCCATTGGCCGGGAGTAGGTACCAGGGGCTAGCTATGCTCCCATTGGCTGTTTCAAAAAGGCCCCGGGGGCTAGCTGCGCTCCCATTGGCCGGTGTAAACAGGCCACGTGGGCTAGCTGCACTCCGATTGGCTGTTTGAAATAGGCCCCGGGGACTAGTGTGCTTCCATTGGCCGTTGGAAACAAGCCCCGGGGGCTAGCTGCGCTACCATTGACCGTTGGAAACAGGCCCCTGGGGCTAGCTGCGCTCCGATTTGCCGTTGAAAATAAGCCCCGGGAGCTAGCTGCACCCCCATTGAACGTTGGAAATTAGGCCCCGGGGGCTATATGTGCTCCTATTGGCCGTTGGAAATAGGGCCCGTAGGCTAGCTGCGCTCCCATTGGCCATTGGAAAAAAGCCCCGAGGGCTAGCTGCTCTCCCATTGGCCGTTGGAAATGGGCCTCGGGGTCTAGCTGCGCTCCCATTGGCCATTGTAAATAGGTCCTGGGGGCTAGCTTCGCTCCCATTGGCAGTTGAAAACAGGCATTGGGGGCTAGCTGTGCTCCCATTGGCCGTGTGACGTAGGCCCCTGGGGCTAGTTGCGCTCCCATTGGCCGTTGGAAACAGGTCCTGGAGCCTAGCTGCGCTCCCATTGGCCGTTGGGAACAGGCCCCGAGTGCTAGCTGCGCTCTCATTGGCCTTTGGAAACAGGCCCCAGGGGCTAGCTGTGCTCCCATTGGCCATTGGAAATAGGCCCCTGGGGCTAGCTGTGCTCCCATTGGCTGTTGGAAACAGGCCCCGGGGGCTAGCTGCCCTCCCATTGGCCGTTGGAAACAGGCCCCGTGGGTTAGCTTCTCTCCCATTGGCCGTTGGAAATAGGCTACTGGGGGTAGCTACGCTCCCATTGGCCATTGGAAAAAGGCCCCGGGGGCTAGCTGCGCTCCCATTGGCCGTTGGATATAGGCCCCTGGGGCTAGCAGTGCTCCAATTGGCAGGTATAAACAGGCCCCGGGGGCTAGCTGCGCTACCATTGGCTGTTTAAATAGGCCCCGGGGGCTAGCTGCGCTCACATTTGCCATTGAAAATAGGGCCGGGGGGCTAGTTGCGTTCCCATTGGCCTTTGGAAATAGGATTTAGGGGCTAGCTGTGCTCCCATTAGCCATTGGAAACAGGCCCCGGGGGCTAGCTGCACTACCATTGGCCGTTGGAAACAGGTCCTGGAGACTAGCTGCGCTCCCATTGGCCGTTGGGAACAGGCCCCGAGTGCTAGCTGCGCTCTCATTGGCCTTTGGAAACAGGCACTACGGGCTAGCTGCACTCCCATTGGCCAATGGAAATAGGCCCCTGGGGCTAACTGCGCTCCCATTGGCAGTAGGAAACATGCCCTGGGGGCTAGCTGCACTGCCATTGGCCGTTTAAAACAAGTCCTGGGGGCTAGCTGCGCTCCCATTGGCCGTTGGAAACAGGCCCCGGGGGCTAGCTGCGCTCCCATGCCATGCAAAACAGACCCTGGGGGCTAGCTATGCTCTGATTGGCCATTTGAAACAGGCCCCGGGGGCTAGCTGCGCTCCCATTGGCCGTTGAAAACAGGCCCCGGGTCTAGCTGCGCTCCAATTGGCCGTTGGAAAAAGGCCCCGGGGGCTAGCTGCGCTCCATTTGGCTGTTGGAAATAGGCCCGGGGGCTAGCTGCGCTCCCATTGGCCGTTGGATATAGGCCCCAGGGGCTAGCTGTACTCCTATTGGCCATTGGAAATAGGGCCTGGGGGCTAGTTGCTCTCCCATTGGCCATTGGAAATAAGCCCCTGGGGCTAGCTGCGCTCCCATTGGCCGTTGGAAATGGGCCCCGGGGTCTAGCTGCACTCCCATTGGCCATTAGAAATTGGCCCTGGGTGCTAGCTTCTCTCCCATTGGCAGTTGAAAACAGTCCCTGGGGGCTAACTGTGCTCCCATTGGCCGCTGGACTGAGGCTCCTGGGGCTAGTTGCGCTCCCATTAGCCGTTGGACATAGGCCCTGGGGGCTAGCTGCGCTCCCATTGGCCGTTGGAAATAGGTCCCGAGGGATGGCAATGCTCCCATTGGCTGTTGGAAACAGGCCCCAGGGCTAGCTGCGCTCCCATTGGCATTTGGCAGCAGGCCCCGGGGGCTAGCTTCGTTCCCATTGGCTGTTGGAAACCGGCCCCGGTAGCTAGCTGCACTCCCATTGGCCGTTGGAAATAGGCCCCGGGGAATAGCTGCGCTCCCATTGGTCGTTGGAAACAGGCCCAGGGGGCTAGCTGCTCTACCATTGGCCATTGAAAACAGGTCCTGAGGGCTAGCTGCGCTCCCATTGGCCGTTGGAAACAGGCCCCGGGGGCTAGCTGCGCTCCCATTGGCCATTGAAAACAGGCCCTGGGGGCTAGCTTTGCTCTGATTGGCCGTTTGAAACAGGCCCCAGGGGCTAGCTGCGCTCCCATTGGCCGTTGAAAACAGGCCCCGGGTCTAGCTGTGCTCCAATTGGTCATTGGAAAAAGGCCCCGGGGGCTAGCTGCGCTCCATTTGGCCGTTGGAAATAGACCCGGGGGCTAGCTGTACTCCTACTGGCCATTGGAAATAGGGCCCGGGGGCTAGCTGCTCTCCAATTGGCCATTGGAAAGAAGCCCCTGGGGCTAGCTGCGCTCCCATTGGCCGTTGGAAATGGGCCCCGGGGTCTAGCTGCACTCCCATTGGCCATTAGAAATAGGCCCCGGAGCCTAGCTGCTCTCCCATTGGCAGTTGAAAGCATGCCCTGGGGGCTAACTCTGCTCCCATTGGCCGCTGGACTTAGGCCCCTGGGGCTAGTTGCACTCCCATTGGCCGTTGGACATAGGCCCCGGGGGCTAGCTGAGCTCCCATTGGCCGTTGGAAATAGGTCCCGATGGATGGCGACGCTCCCATTGGCCGTTGGAAACAGGCCCCGGGGCTAGCTGCGCTCCCATTGGCCGTTGGCAGCAGGCCCCGGGGGCTAGCTGCGCTCCCATTGGCTGTTGGAAACCGGCCCCGGGGGCTAGCTGTGCTCCCATTGGCCGTTGGAAATAGGCCCCGGGGAATAGCTGCGCTCCCGTTGGTACGTTGGAAACAGGCCCCGGGGGATAGCTGCGCTCCCATTGGCCGTTGGAAACAGGCTCCGGGGGCTAGCTGCGCTCCCATTGGCCGTTGGAAACAGGCCCCGGGGGATAGCTGCACTCCCATTGGCCGTTGGAAACAGGCCCAGGGGGCTAGCTGCGTTCCCTGTGGCCGTTGGAAATAGGCCCCGGGGGCTAGCTGCTCACCCATTGGCCATTGGAAATAGTCCCCGGGGGCTAGCTGTGCTCCCATTGGCCATTGGACATAGGCCCCAGGGGCTAGCCGAGGTCCCATTGGCCGTTGGACATGGGTCCCGGGGGCTAGCTGAGCTCCCATTGGCTGTTGGACATAGGTCCAGGGGGCTCGCTGCGCTCCCATTGGCCGGGAGTAGGTACCAGGGGCTAGCTATGCTCCCATTGGCTGTTTCAAAAAGGCCCCGGGGGCTAGCTGCGCTCCCATTGGCCGGTGTAAACAGGCCACGTGGGCTAGCTGCACTCCGATTGGCTGTTTGAAATAGGCCCCGGGGACTAGTGTGCTTCCATTGGCCATTGGAAACAAGCCCCGGGGGCTAGCTGTGCTCCAATTGGCCGTTGGAAACAGGCCCCGAGGGCTAGCTGCGCTCCCATTTGCCATTGAAAATAAGCCCCGGGGGCTAGCTGCACCCCCATTGGACGTTGGAAATTAGGCCCCGGGGGCTATATGTGCTCCTATTGGCCGTTGGAAATAGGGCACGTGGGCTAGCTGCGCTCCCATTGGCCATTGGAAAAAAGCCCCGAGGGTTAGCTGCGCTAACATTGGCCGTTGGAAATGGGCCTCGGGGTCTAGCTGCGCTCCCATTGGCCATTGTAAATAGGTCCTGGGGGCTAGCTTCGCTCCCATTGGCAGTTGAAAACAGGCATTGGGGGCTAGCTGTGCTCCCATTGGCCGTGTGACGTAGGCCCCTGGGGCTAGTTGCGCTCCCATTGGCCGTTGGAAACAGGTCCTGGAGACTAGCTGCGCTCCCATTGGCCATTGGGAACAGGCCCCGAGTGCTAGCTGCGCTCTCATTGGCCTTTGGAAACAGGCCCCAGGGGCTAGCTGCACTCCCATTGGCTGTTGGATATAGGCCCCTGGGGCTAGTTGCACTCCCATTTGCTGTTGGAAACAGGCCCCGGGGGCTAGCTGCGCTCCCATTGGCTGTTCGAAACAGGCCCCGTGGGTTAGCTTCTCTCCCATCGGCCGTTGGAAATAGGCTACTGGGGGTAGCTACGCTCCCATTGGCCGTTAGAAAAAGGCCCCGGGGGCTAGCTGCGCTCCCATTGGCCATTGGATATAGGCCCCTGGGGCTAGCAGTGCTCCAATTGGCCGGCGTAAACTGGCCCCGGGGGCTAGCTGCGCTACCATTGGCTGTTTAAATAGGCCCCGGGGGCTAGCTGCACTCACATTTGCCATTGGAAATAGGGCCGGGGGGCTAGTTGCGTTCCCATTGGCCATTGGAAATAGGCCCCAGGGGCTAGCTGCGCTCCCATTGGCTGTTGAAAATAGGCCCCGGGGGCTAGCTTCGCTCTCATTGGCCGTTGGAAATAGGATCTAGGGGCTAGCTGTGCTCCCATTGGCCATTGGAAACAGGCCCCAGGGGCTAGCTGCACTACCATTGGCCATTGGAAACAGGTCCTGGAGACTAGCTGCGCTCCCATTGGCCGTTGGGAACAGGCCCCGAGTGCTAGCTGCGCTCTCATTGGCCTTTGGAAACAGGCCCTAGGGGCTAGCTGCACTCCCATTGGCCATTGGAAATAGGCCCCTGGGGCTAACTGCGCACCCATTGGCAGTAGGAAACATGCCCTGGGGGTTAGCTGCACTTCCATTGGCCATTGAAAACAAGTCCTGGGGGCTAGCTGCGCTCCCATTGGCTGTTGGAAACAGGCCCCGGGGGCTAGCTGCGCTCCCATGCCATTCAAAACCCACCCCGGGGGGCTAGCTATGCTCTGATTGGCCATTTGAAACAGGCCCCTGGGGCTAGCTGCGCTCCATTGGCCGTTGAAAACAGGCCCCGGGTCTAGCTGCGCTCCATTTGGCTGTTGGAAATAGGCCTGGGGGCTAGCTGCGCTCCCATTGGCCATTGGATATAGGCCCCAGGGGCTAGCTGTACTCCTATTGGCCGTTGGAAATAGGGCCCGGGGGCTAGCTGCTCTCCCATTGGCCATTGGAAATAAGCCCCTGGGGCTAGCTGCGCTCCCATTGGCCGTTGGAAATGGGACCCGGGGTCTAGCTGCACTCCCATTGGCCATTAGAAATAGGCCCCGGGTGCTAGCTTCTCTCCCATTGGCAGTTGAAAACAGGCCCTGGGGGCTATCTGTGCTCCCATTGGCCGCTGGACTGAGGCCCCTGGGGCTAGTTGCGCTCCCATTGGCCGTTGGACATAGGCCCTGGGGGCTAGCTGCGCTCCCATTGGCCATTGGAAATAGGTCCCGAGGGATGGCAACGCTCCCATTGGCTGTTGGAAACAGGCCCCGGGGCTAGCTGCGCTCCCATTGGCCTTTGGCAGCAGGCCCCGGGGGCTAGCTGCGCTCCCATTGGCTGTTGGAAACCGGCCCCGGTAGCTAGCTGCGCTCCCATTGGCCGTTGGAAATAGGCCCCAGGGAATAGCTGCGCTCCCATTGGTCGTTGGAAACAGGCCCCAGGGGATGGCTGCACTCACATTGGCCATTGGAAACAGGCCCCGGGGGCTAGCTGCGCTCCCATTGGCCATTGGAAACAGGCCCCGGGGGCTAGCTGCACTCCCATTGGCCATTGGAAACAGGCCCAGGGGGCTACCGGCGCTCCCTGTGGCCGTTGGAAATAGGCCCCGGGGGCTAGATGCTCACCCATTTGTAACGTTATGCTTCTTACACTATTACACTCGGGGTGCTAGCTGCGCTCCCATAGGCCGATGAAACAAGGCCCCGGGGGGTAGCTGCGCTCTCATTGGCCGTTGAAAACAGGACCCGGGGGCTAGCGGAGCTTCTATAGGCCGTTGGAAACAGGCCCCGGTGGCTAGCTGCGCTCCCATTAGCCGTCGGAAACAGGCCCCAGGGCTAGCTTTGCTACCATTGACTGTTGTAAATAGGCTCCGGAATATAGCTGCGCTCCCATTGGCCATTGGAAATAGTCCCCGGTGGTTAGCTGCGCTCCCATTAGCCGTCGGAATCAGGCCCCGGGGCTAGCTGCACTCCCATTGGCTGTTTAAATAGCCCCGGGATAAAGCTGCGCTCCCATTGGCCATTGGAAACAGGCCCTGGGGGCCAGCTGTGCTCCCATTGGCAGTAGGAAACAGGCCCAAGGGGCTAGCTGCGCTCCATTTGGCCGTTGGATATAGGCCCCGGGGGCTAGCTGCGCTCCCATTGGCCGTTGGAAACAGGCCCCGGGGGCTAGCTGCACTCCCATTGATCAATGGAAACAGGCCCACAGGGTTACCTGCACTCCCTTTGGCCGTTGGAAATAGGCCCTGGGGGCTAGCTGCTAGCCCATTGGCCATTGGAAATAGTCCCCGGGGGCTAGCTGTGCTCCCATTGGCTGTTGGACATAGGCCCCGGGGGCTAGCCGAGCTCCCATTGGACGTTTGACATGGGCCCTGGGGGCTAGGTGAGCTCCCATTGGCTGTTGGACATAGGCCCCGGGGGCTAGCCGAGCTCCCATTGGACGTTTGACATGGGCCCTGGGGCCCAGGGCTGCGCTCCCATTGGCTGGGAGTAGGTACCAGGGGCTAGCTGCACTACCATTAGCCGTTGGAAAAAGCCTCTGGGGGCTAGCTGCGCTCCCATTGGCCATTGGATATAGGCCCCTGGGGCCAGCTGTGCTCCAATTGGCCAGTGTAAACAGGCCATGTGGGCTAGCTGCCCTCCCATTGGCTGTTTGAAATAGGCCTCGGGGACTATGCTGCGCTCCCATTGGCCGTTGGAAATTGGACCCGGGGCTAGCTGCGCTCCCATTGGCGGTTGGAAACAAGCCCCAGGGGCTAGGTGCGCTACCATTGGCAGTTGGAAATAGGCCCCTGGGGCTAGCTGGGCTCCCATTGGCTGTTAGAAATACGCCCAGGGTGCTAGCTGCGCTCCCATTGGCCGTTTGACACAGGCCCCGGGGGCTGGCTGAGCTCCCATTTTCCGTTGAAACAAGCCCCGGGGGCTAGCTGCGCTCCCCTTGACCATTGGAAACATGCCCCGGGGGCTAGCTGCGCTCCCATTGGCCATTGGAAACAGGCCCAGGGGGCTATCTTGCTCCCATTGGCCGTTGAAAACAGGCCACGGGGGCTAGCTGCGCTCCCATTGGCCGGTGAGAACAGGCCCTGTGTGCTAGCTGCGCTCCCATTGGCCGTTTGAAACAGGCCCCGGCGGCAATCTGCGGTCCCATTGGCCGTTTAAAAATGGCCCCTGGGGCTAGCTGCGCTCCAATTGGCTGTTCAAAATAGGGCCTGGAGGCTAACTGCGCTCGCATTGGCCATCTTAAAAAAGAACCGGGGGCTAGTTGCACTCCCATTGGCCGTTGGACATATGCCCAAGGGGCTAACTGCGCTCCCATTGGCCGTTGGAAATAGGTCCCGGGGTCTAGCTGCGCTCCCATTGGCTGTTGGAAACAGGCCCCGGGGGCTAGCTGTGCTCCCATTGGCCGTTGGAAACAGGCCCTGGGGGCTATAGCTGCGCTTCCATTGGCCGTTGGAAATAGGCCCCGGGGCCTAGCTGCACTCTCATTGGCTGTTGGAAACAGTCTCCGGTGGGCTAGCTGCGCTCCCATTGGCCGTTAGAAATAGGCCCCTGGGGCTGACTGCGCTCCCATTGAAAGTAGGAAACATGCCCTAAAGCTAGCTGCGCTCCCATTGGCTGTTGGAAATAGGCCCCAGGGGCTAGCTGCGCTCTCATTGGTCGTTGGAAACAGGCCTTGGTGGCTAGGTTTGCTCCCATTGGCCATTTGAAATAGGCCCGGGGGCTAGCTGCACTCCCATTGGCTGTTGGAAATAGGCCCCGGGATCTAGCTGCTCTCCCATTGGCCATTGGAAATACACCCCGGGGGCTAGTTGCGCTCCCATTGGCCGTTAGAAGTAGACCCCTGGGGCTAGCTGCGCTCCCATTGGTGGTTGGAAATAGGCTCCGGGGGCTACATGCGCTCTCATTGGCCGTTTGAAACAGGCTACTTGGGGTAGCTACACTCCCAATGGCCGATGGAAAAAGACCCCGGGGGCTATCTGCGCTCCCATTGGCCGTTGGATATAGGCCCCTGGGGCTAGCTGCGCTCCAATTGGCCAGTGTAAACAGGCCCCGGGGGCTTTTTGAGCTCCCATTGGCCGTTGGATATAGGCCCCTGGGGCTAGCTGCGCTCCAATTGGCCAATGTAAACATGGCCAATGGGAGCGCAGCTAGCCCCTGGGGCCTGTTTCCAATGGCCAATGGGAACGCAAATAGCCCCCAGGCCCTATTTCCAATGGCCAATATGAGCGCAGTTACCCCCCGGGGCCTATTTCAAACAGCCAATGGGAGAGCATTGGCTGTTTGAAATAGGCAACAGGGGGTCTAGGGTCTAGGGGCTAGCTGTGCTCCCATTGGCTGTTGAAAACAGGCCCCAGGGGCTAGCTGCACTACCATTGGCCATTGAAAACAGGTCCTGAGGGCTAGCTGCGCTCCCATTGGCCATTGGAAACAGGCCCCTGGGGCTAGCTGCGCTCCCATTGGCCATTGAAAACAGGCCCTGGGGGCTAGCTATGCTCTGATTGGCCATTTGAAACAGGCCCCGGGGGCTAGCTGCGCTCCCATTGGCCGTTGAAAACAGGCCTCAGGTCTAGCTGCATTCCAATTGGCCGTTGGAAAAAGGCCCCGGAGGCTAGCTGCGCTCCATTTGGCCGTTGGAAATAGGCCCAGGGGCTAGCTGCGCTCCCATTTGCCGTTGGAAATAGGCCCCGGGTGCTAGCTGTACTCCTATTGGCCGTTGGAAATAGGGCCCGGACCCTACCTGCTCTCCATTGGCCGTTGGAAATAGGGCCTGGGGGCTAGCTGTGCTCCCATTGGCTGTTGGAAACAGGCCTCATGGGCTAGCTGCGCTCCCATTGGCCGTTGGAAATAGGAGCTGGGGGCAAACAACGCTCCTATTGGCCGTTGGAAACAGGACACGGGGGGTAGCTGCGCTCCCATTGGCTGTTGGAAACAGTCCCCGGGGGTTAGCTGCGTCCCATTGGCCGTTGGAAAAAGGCCCCGGGGGCTAGCTGCGCTCGCATTGGCCGTTGGATATAGGCCCCTGGAGCTAGCTGTGCTCCAATTGGCTGGTGTAAACAGGCCACAGGGTCTAGCTGCGCTCCCATTGGCTGTTTGAAATAGGTCCCGGGGGCTAGCTGCACTCCCATTGGACATTGGAGACAGGCCCTCATGGGCTAGCTACGCTACCATTGGCCATAGGAAATATGCCCCGTGGGCTAGCTGCACTCCCATTGGCCGTTGGAAACTGGTTCTGGGGGCTAGCTGTGCTCCCATTGGTCATTGGAAATAGGCCCAGGGGGTTAGATGCGCTCCCATTGGACGTTGGAAACAGGCCCCGGGGGCTAGCTGCACTCCCATTTGCAGTTGGAAAAAGGCTCCGGGGGCTAGCTGCGCTCCCATTGGCCGCTTAGAACAGGCCCCAACGGCTAACTGTGCTCATATTGGCCGTTTGAAAGAGCCACCGGAGGTTAGCTGAGCTCCCATTGGCCGTTGGAAACAGGCCCCAGGGGCTAGCTGCGCTCACATTGGCCATTGGAAACAGGCCCAAAGGGCTAGCTGCGCTCCCATTGGCCATTGGAAACAGGCCCAGGGGTCTAGCTGTGCTCCTATTGGCCATTTGAAACAGGTCCCAGGGGGTAGCTGCGCTCCCAGTTGCCGTTGGAAATAGGCCCAGGGGGCTAGCTGAGCTCCCATAGGCCGATGGAAATAAGGCCCCAGGGGCTAGCTGCGCTCCCATTGGCTGTTGAAAACCGGCCCCGGGGGCTAGCTGCGCTCCCATTGGCTGTTGGAAATAGGCCCCAGGGGCTACCTGCTCTCCCATTGGCCGTTTGAAACAGGCCCCGTGGGCTAGCTGCGCCCCCAGTTGCCATTGGAAATAGGCCCAGGGGGCTAGCTGCGTCCCATTGGCAATTGGAAATAGGCCCAGGTGGATAGCTGCTCTCCCATTGGCCGTTGGAAATAGGCCCCAGGGGCTAGCTGCACTCCCATTGGCCGTTGGAAGTAGGACCCGGGGGCTAGCTGCGCTCCCATTGGCCGTTGGAAATAGGTCTCGGGGGTTAGAAATGCTCCCATTGGCCGTTGGAAACAGGCCCGGGGGGCTAAAGTTGCTGTATGTAGGCGAGATATCATTACCCCTACTATCTGTAACTCAAAAACGACTAGAGTAATCAAGCTAATAATGTTATGTCTATCATTTGGGAAGAGTCAGTCAAGGAATAGATGTGGAAATTTACAGGTAATTTGCTATAGCACTTTTTGATTTAAAGAGGACAGAGGTAATAATTTTTTGCCTACTTACAGCAATAATTATAGCTGTGCTCCAGTTGGCCGTTGGAAACAGGCCCCGGTGGCTAGCTGCGCTCCCATTAGTTGTCAGAATCAGCCCCGGGGCTAGCTGCACTCCCATTGGCTGTTTAAATAGGCCCCGGGATAAAGCTGCGCTCCCATTGGCCATTGGAAACAGGCCCCGGGGGCCAGCTGTGCTCCCATTGGCTGTAGGAAACAGGCCCAAGGGGCTAGCTGCGCTCCCTTTGGCCGTTGGATATAGGCCCCGGGGGCTAGCTGCGCTCCCATTGGCCGTTGGAAACAGGCCCCGGGGGCTAACTGTACTCCCATTGGCCAATGGGAACAGTCCCAGGGGGTTAGTTGCACTCCCTTTGGCTGTTGGAAATAGGCCCCGGGGGCTAGCTGCTAGCCCATTGGCCGTTGGAAATAGTCCCCGGGGGCTAGCTGCGCTCCCATTGGCTGTTGGACATGGGCCCTGGGGGCTAGGTGAGCTCCCATTGGCTGTTGGACATAGGCCCAGGGGGCTCGCTGCGCTCCCATTGGCCGGGAGTAGGTACCAGGGGCTAGCTGCGCTACCATTGGCCGTTGGAAAAAGGCTCCGGGGGCTAGCTGCGCTCCCATTGGCCGTTGGATATAGGCCCCTGGGGCTAGCTGTGCTCCAATTGGCCTGTGAAAACAGGCCACGGGGGCTAGCTGCGCTCCCATTGGCTGTTTGAAATAGGCCCCTGGGACTATGCTGCGCTCCCATTGGCCGTTGGAAACAGGACCCGGGGCTAGCTGCGCTCCCATTGGTTGTTGGAAACAAGCCCCAGGGGCTAGGTGCGCTATCATTGGCCATTGGAAATAGGCCCCTGAGGATAGCTGGGCTCCCATTGGCTGTTGGAAATAGGCCCAGGCTGCTAGATGCGCTCCCATTGGCCGTTTGACACAGGCCCCGTTGGCTAGCTGAGCTCCCATTTTCCGTTGAAAACAGGCCCCGGGGGCTAGCTGCGCTCCCATTGGCCGTTGAAAACAGGCCTCAGGTCTAGCTGCATTCCAATTGGCCGTTGGAAAAAGGCCCCGGAGGCTAGCTGCGCTCCATTTGGCCATTGGAAATAGGCCCAGGGGCTAGCTGCGCTCCCATTTGCCGTTGGAAATAGGCCCCGGGTGCTAGCTGTATTCCTATTGGCCGTTGGAAATAGGGCCCGGACCCTAGCTGCTCTCCATTGGCCGTTGGAAATAGGGCCTGGGGGCTAGCTGTGCTCCCATTGGCCGTTGGAAACAGGCCTCATGGGCTAGCTGTGCTCCCATTGGCCGTTGGAAATAGGAGCTGGGGGCAAACAACGCTCCTATTGGCCGTTGGAAACAGGACACGGGGGGTAGCTGCGCTCCCATTGGCTGTTGGAAACAGTCCCCGGGGGTTAGCTGCGTCCCATTGGCCGTTGGAAAAAGGCCCCGGGGGCTAGCTGCGCTCGCATTGGCCGTTGGATATAGGCCCCTGGAGCTAGCTGTGCTCCAATTGGCTGGTGTAAACAGGCCACGGGGTCTAACTGCGCTCCCATTGGCTGTTTGAAATAGGTCCCGGGTGCTAGCTGCACTCCCATTGGACATTGGAGACAGGCCCTCATGGGCTAGCTACGCTACCATTGGCCATAGGAAATATGCCCCGTGGGCTAGCTGCACTCCCATTGGCCGTTGGAAACTGGTTCTGGGGGCTAGCTGTGCTCCCATTGGTCATTGGAAATAGGCCCAGGGGGTTAGATGCGCTCCCATTGGACGTTGGAAACAGGCCCCGGGGGCTAGCTGCACTCCCATTTGCAGTTGGAAAAAGGCTCCGGGGGCTAGCTGCGCTCCCATTGGCCGCTTAGAACAGGCCCCAACGGCTAGCTGTGCTCATATTGGCCGTTTGAAAGAGCCACCGGAGGTTAGCTGAGCTCCCATTGGCCGTTGGAAACAGGCCCCAGGGGCTAGCTGTGCTCACATTGGCCATTGGAAACAGGCCCAAGGGGCTAGCTGCGCTCCCATTGGCCATTGGAAACAGGCCCAGGGGTCTAGCTGTGCTCCTATTGGCCATTTGAAACAGGTCCCAGGGGGTAGCTGCGCTCCCAGTTGCCGTTGGAAATAGGCCCAGGGGGCTAGCTGAGCTCCCATAGGCCGATGGAAATAAGGCCCCAGGGGCTAGCTGCGCTCCCATTGGCTGTTGAAAACAGGCCCCGGGGGCTAGCTGCGCTCCCATTGGCTGTTGGAAATAGGCCCCAGGGGCTACCTGCTCTCCCATTGGCCGTTTGAAACAGGCCCCGTGGGCTAGCTGCGCCCCCAGTTGCCATTGGAAATAGGCCCAGGGGGCTAGCTGCGTCCCATTGGCAATTGGAAATAGGCCCAGGTGGATAGCTGCTCTCCCATTGGCCGTTGGAAATAGGCCCCAGGGGCTAGCTGCACTCCCATTGGCCATTGGAAGTAGGACCCGGGGGCTAGCTGCGCTCCCATTGGCCGTTGGAAATAGGTCTCGGGGGTTAGAAATGCTCCCATTGGCCGTTGGAAACAGGCCCGGGGGGCTAAAGTTGCTGTATGTAGGCGAGATATCATTACCCCTACTATCTGTAACTCAAAAACGACTAGAGTAATCAAGCTAATATGTCTATCATTTGGGAAGAGTCAGTCAAGGAATAGATGTGGAAATTTACAGGTAATTTGCTATAGCACTTTTTGAGTTAAAGAGGACAGAGGTAATAATTTTTTGCCTACTTACAGCAATAATTATAGCTGTGCTCCAGTTGGCCGTTGGAAACAGGCCCCGGTGGCTAGCTGCGCTCCCATTAGTTGTCAGAATCAGCCCCGGGGCTAGCTGCACTCCCATTGGCTGTTTAAATAGGCCCCGGGATAAAGCTGCGCTCCCATTGGCCACTGGAAACAGGCCCCGGGGGCCAGCTGTGCTCCCATTGGCTGTAGGAAACAGGCCCAAGGGGCTAGCTGCGCTCCCTTTGGCCGTTGGATATAGGCCCCGGGGGCTAGCTGCGCTCCCATTGGCCGTTGGAAACAGGCCCCGGGGGCTAGCTGCACTCCCATTGGCCAATGGGAACAGTCCCAGGGGGTTAGTTGCACTCCCTTTGGCTGTTGGAAATAGGCCCCGGGGGCTAGCTGCTAGCCCATTGGCCGTTGGAAATAGTCCCCGGGGGCTAGCTGCGCTCCCATTGGCTGTTGGACATGGGCCCTGGGGGCTAGGTGAGCTCCCATTGGCTGTTGGACATAGGCCCAGGGGGCTCGCTGCGCTCCCATTGGCCGGGAGTAGGTACCAGGGGCTAGCTGCGCTACCATTGGCCGTTGGAAAAAGGCTCCGGGGGCTAGCTGCGCTCCCATTGGCCGTTGGATATAGGCCCCTGGGGCTAGCTGTGCTCCAATTGGCCTGTGAAAACAGGCCACGGGGGCTAGCTGCGCTCCCATTGGCTGTTTGAAATAGGCCCCTGGGACTATGCTGCGCTCCCATTGGCCGTTGGAAACAGGACCCGGGGCTAGCTGCGCTCCCATTGGTTGTTGGAAACAAGCCCCAGGGGCTAGGTGCGCTATCATTGGCCATTGGAAATAGGCCCCTGAGGATAGCTGGGCTCCCATTGGCTGTTGGAAATAGGCCCAGGCTGCTAGATGCGCTCCCATTGGCCGTTTGACACAGGCCCCGTTGGCTAGCTGAGCTCCCATTTTCCGTTGAAAACAGGCCCCGGGGGCTAGCTGCGCTCCCCTTGACCATTGGAAACAGGTCCCGGGGGCTAGCTGCGCTCCCATTGGCCTTTGGAAACAGGCCCAAGGGTCTAGCTGTGCTCCCATTGGCCGTTGAAAACAGGCCACGGGGGCTAGCTGCGCTCCCATTGGCCATTGAGAACAGGCTCTGGGGGCTAGCTGCGCTCCCATTGGCCGTTTGAAACAGGCCCCTGCGGCTATCTGCGCTCCCATTGGCCATTGAAAACAGGCCCCTGGGGCTAGCTGCGCTCCAATTGGCCTTTCAAAATAGGGCCTGGGGGCTAACTGCGCTCGCATTGGCCATCGGAAAAAAGAACCGGGGGCTAGTTGCACTCCCATTGGCCGTTGGAAACAGACCCCGGGGGCTATCTGTGTTCCCATTGACCGTTGGAAACAGGCCCTGGGGGCTAGCTGCGCTCCCATCGGCCGTTGGAAATAGGCCCCGGGGCCTAGCTGCACTCACATTGGCTTTTGGAAACAGTCCCCGTGGGCTGACTGTGCTCCCATTGAAAGTAGGAAACAGGCCCTAAGGCTAGCTGCGCTCCCATTGGCTGTTGGAAATAGGCCCCGGGGGCTAGCTGCGCTCTCATTGGCCGTTGGAAACAGGCCTTGGTGGCTAGGTTTGCTCCCATTGGCCATTTGAAATAGGCCAGGGGGCTAGCTGCACTCCCATTGGCTGTTGGAAATAGGCCCCGGGGGCTAGCTGCTCTCCCATTGGCTGTTGGAAATAGGCCCCACGGGCTAGCTGCGCTCCCATTGGCCGTTGGAAATAGGCCCCTGGGGCTAGTTGCGCTCCCATTGGCTGTTGGAAACAGGCCCCGGGGGCTAGCTGCGCTCCCATTGGCCGTTGGAAACAGGCCCCGTGGGTTAGCTTCTCTCC
The DNA here is from genome assembly GCA_037953745.1 of Lithodes maja. Classification (NCBI taxonomy): domain Eukaryota; kingdom Metazoa; phylum Arthropoda; class Malacostraca; order Decapoda; family Lithodidae; genus Lithodes; species Lithodes maja. The sequence continues at coordinate 198,539 of JBAKBP010001255.1, forward strand.
CATTGACCGTTGGAAATAGGCTACTGGGGGTAGCTGTGCTCCCATTGGACGTTGGAAAAAGGCCCCGGGGGCTAGCTGTGCTCCCATTGGTCGTTGGATATAGGCCCCTGGGGCTAGCAGTGCTCCAATTGGGCGGTGTAAACAGGCCCCGGGGGCTAGCTGCGCTACCATTGGCTGTTTAAATAGGCCCCAGGAGCTAGCTGCGCTCACATTTGTCATTGGAAATAGGGCCAGGGGGCTAGTTGCGTTCTCATTGGCCATTGGAAACAGGCCCCAGGGGCTAGCTGCGCTCCCATTGGCTGTTGAAAATAGGCCCCGGGGGCTAGCTACGCTCCCATTGGCCATTGGAAACAGGCCCTGGGGGATAACTGCGCTCCCATTGGCCGTTGGAAACAGGCCCCGGTGGCCAGCTGCGCTCCCATTGGCCGTCGGGGACAGGCGCCGGGGGCTAGCTGCACTCCAATTGGCTGGTGTAAAAAGTCCCCGGGGGCTAGCTGCGCTCCCATTGGCTGTTTGAAATAGGCCCCGGGGCCTTGCTGCGCTCCCATTGGCCGTTGGGAAACAGACCTCCGGGGCTAGCTGTGCTCCCATTGGCCGTTGGAAATAGAACCAGGGGTCAAGCTGCACTCCCATTGGCCGTTGGAAACAGGCCACGGGGGGTAGCTGCGCTCCCATTGGCTGTTGGAAACAGGCCCCGGGGGTTAGCTGCGCTCCCATTGGCTGTTGGAAAAATGCCCCGGGGGCAAGCTGCGCACCCATTGGCCGTTGGATATAGGCCCCTGGGGCTAGCTGTGCTCCAATTGGCTGGTGTAAACCGGCCATGGGGGCTAGCTGCTCTCCCATTGGCTGTTTGAAATAGGTCCCGAGGGCTAGCTGTGCTCCCATTGGATGTTGGAAATAGGCCCCGAGTGTTAGCTGCGCTCCCATTGCCCATTGGAAACAGGCCCCTGGGGCAAGCTGCACTTCTATTGGCCGTTGGAAAAAGGCCCCGGGGACTAGCTGCGCTCCCTTTGGCCGCTTAGAACAGGCCCCATGGGCTAGCTGCGTTCATTATGGCCGTTTGAAACAGGCAAAGAATGCTAGCTGCGCTCCCATTGGCAGTTGGAAACAGGCCCCGGGGGCTAGCTGTGCTCCCATTGGCAGTTGGAAACAGGCCCAGCGGGCTAGCTGCGCTCCCAATGGCCGTTGGAAACAGGCCCCTGGGGCTAGCTGCGCTCCCATTGGCCGTTGGAAACATCATCCGGGGTGCTAGCTGCGCTCCCATAGGGCGATGAAATAAGGCCCCGGGAGGTAGCTGCGCTCCCATTGGCTGTTGAAAATAGGACCCGGGGGCTAGCGGAGCTCTTATAGGCCATGAGCAGTGAGTTCACTGCTCAATAGGTGGCGTTCTGAGAGTGAGGGTCTGAGTCTGGAGGGTGAGACGGTGAAGCACTTGAGCGAAGCAACCGGCCGCTTCAGAGATGGAGCTGCTTCGAGCCATGATGGATGCTTCGCATGTCTCACTCCCCAGACTGGAACAAGACCTCACGGGCTTCACCGTGTTGCGCGGTGGAATGTACAGGCTTTCAGCCTATGCCCGAGAGGGAGTAGTTGGAATATAGAAAAAAAAAAAAAAAAAAAAAAAAAAAAAAAAATTGGAAACAGGCCCCGGTGGCTAGCTGCGCTCCCATTAGCCGTCGGAAACAGGCCCCAGGGCTAGCTTTGCTCCCATTGGCTGTTGTAAATAGGCTCTCGAATATAGCTGCGCTCCCATTGGCCATTGGAAATAGTCCCCGGGGGCCAGCTACGCTCCCATTGGCCATTGGAAATAGGCTCTAGGGGCTAGCTGCGCTCCCATTGGCCGTTGGAAACAGGACCTGGGGGCTAGCGGAGCTCCCATAGGCCGTTGGAAACAGGCCCCGGTGGCTAGCTGCGCTCCCATTAGTTGTCAGAATCAGCCCCGGGGCTAGCTGCACTGCCATTGGCTGTTTAAATAGGCCCCGAGATAAAGCTGCGCTCCCATTGGCCATTGGAAACAGGCCCCGGGGGCCAGCTGTGCTCCCATTGGCTGTAGGAAACAGGCCCAAGGGGCTAGCTGCGCTCCCTTTGGCCGTTGGATATAGGCCCCGGGGGCTAGCTGCGCTCCCATTGGCCGTTGGAAACAGGCCCCGGGGGCTAGCTGCACTCCCATTGGCCAATGGGAACAGTCCCAGGGGGTTAGTTGCACTCCCTTTGGCTGTTGGAAATAGGCCCCGGGGGCTAGCTGCTAGCCCATTGGCCGTTGGAAATAGTCCCCGGGGGCTAGCTGCGCTCCCATTGGCTGTTGGACATGGGCCCTGGGGGCTAGGTGAGCTCCCATTGGCTGTTGGACATAGGCCCAGGGGGCTCGCTGCGCTCCCATTGGCCGGGAGTAGGTACCAGGGGCTAGCTGCGCTACCATTGGCCGTTGGAAAAAGGCTCCGGGGCTAACTGCGCTCCCATTGGCCGTTGGATATAGGCCCCTGGGGCTAGCTGTGCTCCAATTGGCCTGTGAAAACAGGCCACGGGGGCTAGCTGCGCTTCCATTGGCTGTTTGAAATAGGCCCCTGGGACTATGCTGCGCTCCCATTGGCCGTTGGAAACAGGACCCGGGGCTAGCTGCGCTCCCATTGGCTGTTGGAAACAAGCCCCAGGGGCTAGGTGCGCTATCATTGGCCATTGGAAATAGGCCCCTGAGGAAAGCTGGGCTCCCATTGGCTGTTGGAAATAGGCCCAGGCTGCTAGATGCGCTCCCATTGGCCGTTTGACACAGGCCCCGTTGGCTAGCTGAGCTCCCATTTTCCGTTGAAAACAGGCCCCGGGGGCTAGCTGCGCTCCCCTTGACCATTGGAAACAGGTCCCGGGGGCTAGCTGCGCTCCCATTGGCCTTTGGAAACAGGCCCAGGGGTCTAGCTGTGCTCCCATTGGCCGTTGAAAACAGGCCACGGGGGCTAGCTGCGCTCCCATTGGCCATTGAGAACAGGCTCTGGGGGCTAGCTGCGCTCCCATTGGCCGTTTGAAACAGGCCCCTGCGGCTATCTGCGCACCCATTGGCCATTGAAAACAGGCCCCTGGGGCTAGCTGCGCTCCAATTGGCCTTTCAAAATAGGGCCTGGGGGCTAACTGCGCTCGCATTGGCCATCGGAAAAAAGAACCGGGGGCTAGTTGCACTCCCATTGGCCGTTGGAAACAGGCCCCGGGGGCTGTCTGCGTTCCCATTGACCGTTGGAAACAGGCCCTGGGGGCTAGCTGCGCTCCCATCGGCCGTTGGAAATAGGCCCCGGGGCCTAGCTGCACTCACATTGGCTTTTGGAAACAGTCCCCGTGGGCTGACTGTGCTCCCATTGAAAGTAGGAAACAGGCCCTAAGGCTAGCTGCGCTCCCATTGGCTGTGGGAAATAGGCCCCGGGGGCTAGCTGCGCTCTCATTGGCCGTTGGAAACAGGCCTTGGTGGCTAGGTTTGCTCCCATTGGCCATTTGAAATAGGCCAGGGGCTAGCTGCACTCCCATTGGCTGTTGGAAATAGGCCCTGGGGGCTAGCTGCTCTCCCATTGGCTGTTGGAAATAGGCCCCACGGGCTAGCTGCGCTCCCATTGGCCGTTGGAAATAGGCCCCTGGGGCTAGTTGCGCTCCCATTGGCTGTTGGAAACAGGCCCCGGGGGCTAGCTGCGCTCCCATTGGCCGTTGGAAACAGGGCCCGTGGGTTAGCTTCTCTCCCATTGGCCGTTGGAAATAGGCTACTGGGGGTAGCTGTGCTCCCATTGGGCGTTGGAAAAAGGCCCCGGGGGCTAGCTGTGCTCCCATTGGTCATTGGATATAGGCCCCTGGGGCTAGCAGTGCTCCAATTGGGCGGTGTAAACAGGCCCCGGGGGCTAGCTGCGCTACCATTGGCTGTTTAAATAGGCCCCGGGAGCTAGCTGCGCTCACTTTGTCATTGGAAATAGGGCCAGGGGGCTAGTTGCATTCTCATTGGCCATTGGAAACAGGCCCCAGGGGCTAGCTGCGCTCCCATTGGCTGTTGAAAATAGGCCCCGGGGGCTAGCTTCGCTCTCATTGGCCGTTGGAAATAGGATCTAGGGGCTAGCTGTACTCCTATTGGCCGTTGGAAATATGGCCCGGGGGCTAGCTGCTCTCCAATTGGCCATTGGAAAGAAGCCCCTGGGGCTATCTGCGCTCCCATTGGCCGTTGGAAATGGGCCCCGGGGTCTAGCTGCACTCCCATTGGCCATTAGAAATAGGCCCCGGAGCCTGGCTGCTCTCCCATTGGCAGTTGAAAACATGCCCTGGGGGCTAACTGTGCTCCCATTGGCCGCTGGACTTAGGCCCCTGGGGCTAGTTGCACTCCCATTGGCCGTTGGACATAGGCCCCGGGGGCTAGCTGAGCTCCCATTGGCCGTTGGAAATAGGTCCCGAGGGATGGCGACGCTCCCATTGGCCGTTGGAAACAGGCCCCGGGGCTAGCTACGCTCCCATTGGCCGTTGGCAGCAGGCCCCGGGGGCTAGCTGCGCTCCCATTGGCTGTTGGAAACCGGCCCCGGGGGCTAGCTGTGCTCCCATTGGCCGTTGAAAATTGGCCCCGGGGAATAGCTGCGCTCCCATTGTACGTTGGAAACAGGCCCCGGGGGATAGCTGCGCTCCCATTGGCCGTTGGAAACAGGCTCCGGGGGCTAGCTGTGCTCCCATTGGCCGTTGGAAACAGGCCCCGGGGGATAGCTGCACTCCCATTGGCCGTTGGAAACAGGCCCAGGGGGCTAGCTGCGTTCCCTGTGGCCGTTGGAAATAGGCCCCAGGGGCTAGCTGCTCACCCATTGGCCATTGGAAATAGTCCCCGGGGGCTAGCTGTGCTCCCATTGGCCGTTGGACGTAGGCCCCAGGGGCTAGCCGAGGTCCCATTGGCCGATGGACATGGGTCCCGGGGGCTAGCAGAGCTCCCATTGGCTGTTGGACATAGGCCCAGGGGGCTCGCTGCGCTTCCATTGGCCGGGAGTAGGTACCAGGGGCTAGCTATGCTCCCATTGGCTGTTTGAAAAAGGCCCCGGGGGCTAGCTCCGCTCCCATTGGCCGGTGTAAACAGGCCAGATGGGCTAGCTGCACTCCGATTGGCTGTTTGACATAGGCACCGGGGACTAGTGTGCTTCCATTGGCCGTTGGAAACAAGCCCCGGGGGCTAGCTGCGCTACCATTGACCGTTGGAAACAGGCCTCTGGGGCTAGCTGCGCTCCAATTGGCCGTTGGAAACAGGCCCCGAGGGCTAGCTGCGCTCCCATTTGCTGTTGAAAATAAGCCCCGGGGTCTAGCTGCACCCCCATTGAATGTTGGAAATTAGGCCCCGGGGGCTATATGTGCTCCTATTGGCCGTTGTAAATAGGGCCCGTGGGCTAGGTGCGCTCCCATTGGCCATTGGAAAAAAGCCCCGAGGGCTAGCTGCGCTCCCATTAGCCGTTGGAAATGGGCCTCGGGGTCTAGCTGCGCTCCCATTGGCCATTGTAAATAGGTCCTGGGGGGCTAGCTTCGCTCCCATTGGCAGTTGAAAACAGGCATTGGGGGCTAGCTGTGCTCCCATTGGATGTGTTACGTAGGCCCCTGGGGCTAGTTGCGCTCCGATTGGCCGTTGGAAACAGGTCCTGGAGACTAGCTGTGCTCCCATTGGTCGTTGGGAACAGGCCCAGAGTGCTAGCTGCGCTCTCATTGGCCTTTGGAAACGGGCCCCAGGGGCTAGCTGCGCTCCCATTGGCCATTGGAAATAGGCCCCTGGGGCTAGCTGCACTCCCATTGGCTGTTGGAAATAGGCCCCTGGGGCTAGCTGCACTCCCATTGGCTGTTGGAAACAGGCCCTGGGGGCTAGCTGCGCTCCCATTGGGCGTTGGAAACAGGCCCAGTGGGTTAGCTTCTCTCCCATTGGCCGTTGGAAATAGGCTACTGGGGGTAGCTACGCTCCCATTGGCCGTTGGAAAAAGGCCCCGGGGGCTAGCTGCGCTCCCATTGGCCATTGGATATAAGCCCCTGGGGCTAGCAGTGCTCCAATTGGCCGGTGTAAACAGGCCCCGGGGGCTAGCTGCGCTACCATTGGCTGTTTAAATATGCCCCGGGGGTTAGCTTCGCTCTCATTGGCCGTTGGAAATAGGATCTAGGTGCTAGCTGTGCTCCCATTGGCTGTTGGAAACAGGCCCCGGGGGCTAGCTGCACTACCATTGGCCGTTGGAAACAGGTCCTGGAGACTAGCTACGCTCCCATTGGCCGTTGGGAACAGGCCCCGAGTGCTAGCTGCGCTCTCATTGGCCTTTGGAAACAGGCCCTAGGGGCTAGCGGTACTCCCATTGGCCATTGGAAATAGGCAGCTGGGGCTAACTGCGCTCCCATTGGCAGTAGGAAACATGCCCTGGGGGCTAGCTGCACTACCATTGGCCGTTGAAAACAAGTCCTGGGGGCTAGCTGCGCTCCCATTGGCCGTTGGAAACAGGCCCCGGGGGCTAGCTGCGCTCCCATGCCATTCAAAACAGACCCTGAGGGCTAGCTATGCTCTGATTGGCCATTTGAAACTGGCCCCGGGGGCTAGCTGCGCTCCCATTGGCCGTTGAAAACAGGCCGCGGGTCTAGCTGCGCTCCAATTGGCCATTGGAAAAAGGCCCCTGGGGCTAGCTGCACTCCATTTGGCTGTTGGAAATAGGCCCGGGGGCTAACTATGCTCCCATTGGCCATTGGATATAGGCCCCATTGGCTAGGTGCTCTCCCATTGGCCATTGGAAATAAGCCCCTGGGGCTAGCTGCGCTCCCATTGGCCGTTGGAAATGGGCCCCGGGGTCTAGCTGCACTCCCATTGGCCATTAGAAATAGGCCCCGGGTGCTAGCTTCTCTCCCATTGGCAGTTGAAAACAGGCCCTGGGGGCTAACTGTGCTCCCATTGGCCGCTGGACTGAGGCCCCTGGGGCTAGTTGCGCTCCCATTGGCCGCTGGACTGAGGCCCCTGGGGCTAGTTGCGCTCCCATTGGCCGTTGGACATAGGCCCTGGGGGCTAGCTGCGCTACCATTGGCCGTTGGAAATAGGTCCCGAGGGATGACAACGCTCCCATTGGCTGTTGGAAACAGATCCCGCGGCTAGCTGCGCTCCCATTGGCCTTTGGCAGCAGGCCCCGGGGGCTAGCTGCGCTCCCATTGGCTGTTGGAAACCGGCCCCGGTAGCTAGCTGCGCTCCCATTGGCCGTTGGAAATAGGCCCCGGGGAATAGCTGCACTCCCATTGGTCGTTGGAAACAGGCCCCAGGGGATAGCTGCGCTCACATTGGCCATTGGAAACAGGCCCCGGGGGCTACCTGCGCTCCCATTGGCCATTGGAAATAGGCCCCGGGGGCTAGCTGCACTCCCATTGGCCGTTGGAAACAGGCCCAGGGGGCTACCTGCGCTCCCTGTGGCCGTTGGAAATAGGCCCCGGGGGCTAGCTGCTCACCCATTTGTAAGGTTCTGCTTCTTACACTCTTACACTCGGGGTGCTAGCTGCGCTCCCATTGGCCGTTGAAAACAGGACCCGGGGGCTAGCGGAGCTTCTATAGGCCGTGGGAAACAGGCCCCGGTGGCTAGCTGCGCTCCCGTTAGCCGTCGGAAACAGGCCCTAGGGCTAGCTTTGCTCCCATTGGCTGTTGTAAATAGGCTCCGGAATATAGCTGCGCTCCCATTGGCCATTGGAAATAGTCCCCGGTGGTTAGCTGCGCTCCCATTAGCCGTCGGAATCAGGCCCCGGGGCTAGCTGCACTCCCATTGGCTGTGTAAATAGGCCCTGGGATAAAGCTGCGCTCCCATTGGCCATTGGAAACAGGCCCTGGGGGCCAGCTGTGCTCCCATTGGCAGTAGGAAACAGGCCCAAGGGGCTAGCTGCGCTCCCTTTGGCCATTGGATATAGGCCCCGGGGGCTAGCTGCGCTCCCATTGGCCGTTGGAAACAGGCCCCTGGGGCTAGCTGGGCTCCCATTGGCTGTTGGAAATAGGCCCAGGGTGCTAGCTGCGCTCCCATTGGCCGTTTGACACAGGCCCCGGGGGCTAGCTGAGCTCCCATTGGCCGTTGGAAACAGGCCCAGGGGGCTAGCTGCGTTCCCTGTGGCCGTTGGAAATAGGCCCCAGGGGCTAGCTGCTCACCCATTGGCCATTGGAAATAGTCCCCGGGGGCTAGCTGTGCTCCCATTGGCCGTTGGACGTAGGCCCCAGGGGCTAGCCGAGGTCCCATTGGCCGATGGACATGGGTCCCGGGGGCTAGCAGAGCTCCCATTGGCTGTTGGACATAGGCCCAGGGGGCTCGCTGCGCTTCCATTGGCCGGGAGTAGGTACCAGGGGCTAGCTATGCTCCCATTGGCTGTTTGAAAAAGGCCCCGGGGGCTAGCTCCGCTCCCATTGGCCGGTGTAAACAGGCCAGATGGGCTAGCTGCACTCCGATTGGCTGTTTGACATAGGCACCGGGGACTAGTGTGCTTCCATTGGCCGTTGGAAACAAGCCCCGGGGGCTAGCTGCGCTACCATTGACCGTTGGAAACAGGCCTCTGGGGCTAGCTGCGCTCCAATTGGCCGTTGGAAACAGGCCCCGAGGGCTAGCTGCGCTCCCATTTGCTGTTGAAAATAAGCCCCGGGGTCTAGCTGCACCCCCATTGAATGTTGGAAATTAGGCCCCGGGGGCTATATGTGCTCCTATTGGCCGTTGTAAATAGGGCCCGTGGGCTAGGTGCGCTCCCATTGGCCATTGGAAAAAAGCCCCGAGGGCTAGCTGCGCTCCCATTAGCCGTTGGAAATGGGCCTCGGGGTCTAGCTGCGCTCCCATTGGCCATTGTAAATAGGTCCTGGGGGGCTAGCTTCGCTCCCATTGGCAGTTGAAAACAGGCATTGGGGGCTAGCTGTGCTCCCATTGGATGTGTTACGTAGGCCCCTGGGGCTAGTTGCGCTCCGATTGGCCGTTGGAAACAGGTCCTGGAGACTAGCTGTGCTCCCATTGGTCGTTGGGAACAGGCCCAGAGTGCTAGCTGCGCTCTCATTGGCCTTTGGAAACGGGCCCTAGGGGCTAGCTGCGCTCCCATTGGCCATTGGAAATAGGCCCCTGGGGCTAGCTGCACTCCCATTGGCTGTTGGAAATAGGCCCCTGGGGCTAGCTGCACTCCCATTGGCTGTTGGAAACAGGCCCTGGGGGCTAGCTGCGCTCCCATTGGGCGTTGGAAACAGGCCCAGTGGGTTAGCTTCTCTCCCATTGGCCGTTGGAAATAGGCTACTGGGGGTAGCTACGCTCCCATTGGCCGTTGGAAAAAGGCCCCGGGGGCTAGCTGCGCTCCCATTGGCCATTGGATATAAGCCCCTGGGGCTAGCAGTGCTCCAATTGGCCGGTGTAAACAGGCCCCGGGGGCTAGCTGCGCTACCATTGGCTGTTTAAATATGCCCCGGGGGTTAGCTTCGCTCTCATTGGCCGTTGGAAATAGGATCTAGGTGCTAGCTGTGCTCCCATTGGCTGTTGGAAACAGGCCCCGGGGGCTAGCTGCACTACCATTGGCCGTTGGAAACAGGTCCTGGAGACTAGCTACGCTCCCATTGGCCGTTGGGAACAGGCCCCGAGTGCTAGCTGCGCTCTCATTGGCCTTTGGAAACAGGCCCTAGGGGCTAGCGGTACTCCCATTGGCCATTGGAAATAGGCAGCTGGGGCTAACTGCGCTCCCATTGGCAGTAGGAAACATGCCCTGGGCGCTAGCTGCACTACCATTGGCCGTTGAAAACAAGTCCTGGGGGCTAGCTGCGCTCCCATTGGCCGTTGGAAACAGGCCCCGGGGGCTAGCTGCGCTCCCATGCCATTCAAAACAGACCCTGAGGGCTAGCTATGCTCTGATTGGCCATTTGAAACTGGCCCCGGGGGCTAGCTGCGCTCCCATTGGCCGTTGAAAACAGGCCGCGGGTCTAGCTGCGCTCCAATTGGCCATTGGAAAAAGGCCCCTGGGGCTAGCTGCACTCCATTTGGCTGTTGGAAATAGGCCCGGGGGCTAACTATGCTCCCATTGGCCATTGGATATAGGCCCCATTGGCTAGGTGCTCTCCCATTGGCCATTGGAAATAAGCCCCTGGGGCTAGCTGCGCTCCCATTGGCCGTTGGAAATGGGCCCCGGGGTCTAGCTGCACTCCCATTGGCCATTAGAAATAGGCCCCGGGTGCTAGCTTCTCTCCCATTGGCAGTTGAAAACAGGCCCTGGGGGCTAACTGTGCTCCCATTGGCCGCTGGACTGAGGCCCCTGGGGCTAGTTGCGCTCCCATTGGCCGCTGGACTGAGGCCCCTGGGGCTAGTTGCGCTCCCATTGGCCGTTGGACATAGGCCCTGGGGGCTAGCTGCGCTACCATTGGCCGTTGGAAATAGGTCCCGAGGGATGACAACGCTCCCATTGGCTGTTGGAAACAGATCCCGCGGCTAGCTGCGCTCCCATTGGCCTTTGGCAGCAGGCCCCGGGGGCTAGCTGCGCTCCCATTGGCTGTTGGAAACCGGCCCCGGTAGCTAGCTGCGCTCCCATTGGCCGTTGGAAATAGGCCCCGGGGAATAGCTGCACTCCCATTGGTCGTTGGAAACAGGCCCCAGGGGATAGCTGCGCTCACATTGGCCATTGGAAACAGGCCCCGGGGGCTACCTGCGCTCCCATTGGCCATTGGAAATAGGCCCCGGGGGCTAGCTGCACTCCCATTGGCCGTTGGAAACAGGCCCAGGGGGCTACCTGCGCTCCCTGTGGCCGTTGGAAATAGGCCCCGGGGGCTAGCTGCTCACCCATTTGTAAGGTTCTGCTTCTTACACTCTTACACTCGGGGTGCTAGCTGCGCTCCCATTGGCCGTTGAAAACAGGACCCGGGGGCTAGCGGAGCTTCTATAGGCAGTGGGAAACAGGCCCCGGTGGCTAGCTGCGCTCCCGTTAGCCGTCGGAAACAGGCCCTAGGGCTAGCTTTGCTCCCATTGGCTGTTGTAAATAGGCTCCGGAATATAGCTGCGCTCCCATTGGCCATTGGAAATAGTCCCCGGTGGTTAGCTGCGCTCCCATTAGCCGTCGGAATCAGGCCCCGGGGCTAGCTGCACTCCCATTGGCTGTGTAAATAGGCCCTGGGATAAAGCTGCGCTCCCATTGGCCATTGGAAACAGGCCCTGGGGGCCAGCTGTGCTCCCATTGGCAGTAGGAAACAGGCCCAAGGGGCTAGCTGCGCTCCCTTTGGCCATTGTAAATAGGTCCTGGGGGGCTAGCTTCGCTCCCATTGGCAGTTGAAAACAGGCATTGGGGGCTAGCTGTGCTCCCATTGGATGTGTTACGTAGGCCCCTGGGGCTAGTTGCGCTCCGATTGGCCGTTGGAAACAGGTCCTGGAGACTAGCTGTGCTCCCATTGGTCGTTGGGAACAGGCCCAGAGTGCTAGCTGCGCTCTCATTGGCCTTTGGAAACGGGCCCTAGGGGCTAGCTGCGCTCCCATTGGCCATTGGAAATAGGCCCCGGGGGCTAGCTGCACTCCCATTGGCCGTTGGAAACAGGCCCAGGGGGCTACCTGCGCTCCCTGTGGCTGTTGGAAATAGGCCCCGGGGGCTAGCTGCTCACCCATTTGTAAGGTTCTGCTTCTTACACTCTTACACTCGGGGTGCTAGCTGCGCTCCCATTGGCCGTTGAAAACAGGACCCGGGGGCTAGCGGAGCTTCTATAGGCCGTGGGAAACAGGCCCCGGTGGCTAGCTGCGCTCCCGTTAGCCGTCGGAAACAGGCCCTAGGGCTAGCTTTGCTCCCATTGGCTGTTGTAAATAGGCTCCGGAATATAGCTGCGCTCCCATTGGCCATTGGAAATAGTCCCCGGTGGTTAGCTGCGCTCCCATTAGCCGTCGGAATCAGGCCCCGGGGCTAGCTGCACTCCCATTGGCTGTGTAAATAGGCCCTGGGATAAAGCTGCGCTCCCATTGGCCATTGGAAACAGGCCCTGGGGGCCAGCTGTGCTCCCATTGGCAGTAGGAAACAGGCCCAAGGGGCTAGCTGCGCTCCCTTTGGCCATTGGATATAGGCCCCGGGGGCTAGCTGCGCTCCCATTGGCCGTTGGAAACAGGCCCCTGGGGCTAGCTGGGCTCCCATTGGCTGTTGGAAATAGGCCCAGGGTGCTAGCTGCGCTCCCATTGGCCGTTTGACACAGGCCCCGGGGGCTAGCTGAGCTCCCATTGGCCGTTGGAAACAGGCCCAGGGGGCTAGCTGCGTTCCCTGTGGCCGTTGGAAATAGGCCCCAGGGGCTAGCTGCTCACCCATTGGCCATTGGAAATAGTCCCCGGGGGCTAGCTGTGCTCCCATTGGCCGTTGGACGTAGGCCCCAGGGGCTAGCCGAGGTCCCATTGGCCGATGGACATGGGTCCCGGGGGCTAGCAGAGCTCCCATTGGCTGTTGGACATAGGCCCAGGGGGCTCGCTGCGCTTCCATTGGCCGGGAGTAGGTACCAGGGGCTAGCTATGCTCCCATTGGCTGTTTGAAAAAGGCCCCGGGGGCTAGCTCCGCTCCCATTGGCCGGTGTAAACAGGCCAGATGGGCTAGCTGCACTCCGATTGGCTGTTTGACATAGGCACCGGGGACTAGTGTGCTTCCATTGGCCGTTGGAAACAAGCCCCGGGGGCTAGCTGCGCTACCATTGACCGTTGGAAACAGGCCTCTGGGGCTAGCTGCGCTCCAATTGGCCGTTGGAAACAGGCCCCGAGGGCTAGCTGCGCTCCCATTTGCTGTTGAAAATAAGCCCCGGGGTCTAGCTGCACCCCCATTGAATGTTGGAAATTAGGCCCCGGGGGCTATATGTGCTCCTATTGGCCGTTGTAAATAGGGCCCGTGGGCTAGGTGCGCTCCCATTGGCCATTGGAAAAAAGCCCCGAGGGCTAGCTGCGCTCCCATTAGCCGTTGGAAATGGGCCTCGGGGTCTAGCTGCGCTCCCATTGGCCATTGTAAATAGGTCCTGGGGGGCTAGCTTCGCTCCCATTGGCAGTTGAAAACAGGCATTGGGGGCTAGCTGTGCTCCCATTGGATGTGTTACGTAGGCCCCTGGGGCTAGTTGCGCTCCGATTGGCCGTTGGAAACAGGTCCTGGAGACTAGCTGTGCTCCCATTGGTCGTTGGGAACAGGCCCAGAGTGCTAGCTGCGCTCTCATTGGCCTTTGGAAACGGGCCCTAGGGGCTAGCTGCGCTCCCATTGGCCATTGGAAATAGGCCCCTGGGGCTAGCTGCACTCCCATTGGCTGTTGGAAATAGGCCCCTGGGGCTAGCTGCACTCCCATTGGCTGTTGGAAACAGGCCCTGGGGGCTAGCTGCGCTCCCATTGGGCGTTGGAAACAGGCCCAGTGGGTTAGCTTCTCTCCCATTGGCCGTTGGAAATAGGCTACTGGGGGTAGCTACGCTCCCATTGGCCGTTGGAAAAAGGCCCCGGGGGCTAGCTGCGCTCCCATTGGCCATTGGATATAAGCCCCTGGGGCTAGCAGTGCTCCAATTGGCCGGTGTAAACAGGCCCCGGGGGCTAGCTGCGCTACCATTGGCTGTTTAAATATGCCCCGGGGGTTAGCTTCGCTCTCATTGGCCGTTGGAAATAGGATCTAGGTGCTAGCTGTGCTCCCATTGGCTGTTGGAAACAGGCCCCGGGGGCTAGCTGCACTACCATTGGCCGTTGGAAACAGGTCCTGGAGACTAGCTACGCTCCCATTGGCCGTTGGGAACAGGCCCCGAGTGCTAGCTGCGCTCTCATTGGCCTTTGGAAACAGGCCCTAGGGGCTAGCGGTACTCCCATTGGCCATTGGAAATAGGCAGCTGGGGCTAACTGCGCTCCCATTGGCAGTAGGAAACATGCCCTGGGCGCTAGCTGCACTACCATTGGCCGTTGAAAACAAGTCCTGGGGGCTAGCTGCGCTCCCATTGGCCGTTGGAAACAGGCCCCGGGGGCTAGCTGCGCTCCCATGCCATTCAAAACAGACCCTGAGGGCTAGCTATGCTCTGATTGGCCATTTGAAACTGGCCCCGGGGGCTAGCTGCGCTCCCATTGGCCGTTGAAAACAGGCCGCGGGTCTAGCTGCGCTCCAATTGGCCATTGGAAAAAGGCCCCTGGGGCTAGCTGCACTCCATTTGGCTGTTGGAAATAGGCCCGGGGGCTAACTATGCTCCCATTGGCCATTGGATATAGGCCCCATTGGCTAGGTGCTCTCCCATTGGCCATTGGAAATAAGCCCCTGGGGCTAGCTGCGCTCCCATTGGCCGTTGGAAATGGGCCCCGGGGTCTAGCTGCACTCCCATTGGCCATTAGAAATAGGCCCCGGGTGCTAGCTTCTCTCCCATTGGCAGTTGAAAACAGGCCCTGGGGGCTAACTGTGCTCCCATTGGCCGCTGGACTGAGGCCCCTGGGGCTAGTTGCGCTCCCATTGGCCGCTGGACTGAGGCCCCTGGGGCTAGTTGCGCTCCCATTGGCCGTTGGACATAGGCCCTGGGGGCTAGCTGCGCTACCATTGGCCGTTGGAAATAGGTCCCGAGGGATGACAACGCTCCCATTGGCTGTTGGAAACAGATCCCGCGGCTAGCTGCGCTCCCATTGGCCTTTGGCAGCAGGCCCCGGGGGCTAGCTGCGCTCCCATTGGCTGTTGGAAACCGGCCCCGGTAGCTAGCTGCGCTCCCATTGGCCGTTGGAAATAGGCCCCGGGGAATAGCTGCACTCCCATTGGTCGTTGGAAACAGGCCCCAGGGGATAGCTGCGCTCACATTGGCCATTGGAAACAGGCCCCGGGGGCTACCTGCGCTCCCATTGGCCATTGGAAATAGGCCCCGGGGGCTAGCTGCACTCCCATTGGCCGTTGGAAACAGGCCCAGGGGGCTACCTGCGCTCCCTGTGGCCGTTGGAAATAGGCCCCGGGGGCTAGCTGCTCACCCATTTGTAAGGTTCTGCTTCTTACACTCTTACACTCGGGGTGCTAGCTGCGCTCCCATTGGCCGTTGAAAACAGGACCCGGGGGCTAGCGGAGCTTCTATAGGCAGTGGGAAACAGGCCCCGGTGGCTAGCTGCGCTCCCGTTAGCCGTCGGAAACAGGCCCTAGGGCTAGCTTTGCTCCCATTGGCTGTTGTAAATAGGCTCCGGAATATAGCTGCGCTCCCATTGGCCATTGGAAATAGTCCCCGGTGGTTAGCTGCGCTCCCATTAGCCGTCGGAATCAGGCCCCGGGGCTAGCTGCACTCCCATTGGCTGTGTAAATAGGCCCTGGGATAAAGCTGCGCTCCCATTGGCCATTGGAAACAGGCCCTGGGGGCCAGCTGTGCTCCCATTGGCAGTAGGAAACAGGCCCAAGGGGCTAGCTGCGCTCCCTTTGGCCATTGGATATAGGCCCCGGGGGCTAGCTGCGCTCCCATTGGCCGTTGGAAACAGGCCCCTGGGGCTAGCTGGGCTCCCATTGGCTGTTGGAAATAGGCCCAGGGTGCTAGCTGCGCTCCCATTGGCCGTTTGACACAGGCCCCGGGGGCTAGCTGAGCTCCCATATTCCGTTGAAAACAGGCCCCGGGGGCTAGCTGCTCTCCCCTTGACCATTGGAAACATACCCCGGGTGCTAGCTGCGCTCCCATTGGCCATTGGAAACAGGCCCAGGGGGCTAGCTTGCTCCCATTGGCCGTTGAAAACAGGCCACGGGGGCTAGCTGCGCTCCCATTGGCCGGTGAGAACAGGCCCTGTGGGCTAGCTGCGCTCCCATTGGCCGTTTGAAACAGCCCCCGGCGGCTATCTGCGCTCCCATTGGCCGTTGAAAAATGGCCCCTGGGGCTAGCTGCGCTCCAATTGGCCGTTCAAAATAGGGCCTGGAGGCTAACTGCGCTCGCATTGGCCATCTTAAAAAAGAACCGGGGGCTAGTTGCACTCCCATTGGCCGTTGGACATAGGCCCCGGGGGCTAGCTGCGCTCCCATTGGCCCTTGGAAATAGGTCCCGGGGTCTAGCTGCGCTCCCATTGGCTGTTGGAAACAGGCCCCGGGGGCTAGCTGTGCTCCCATTGGCCGTTGGAAACAGGCCCTGGGGGCTATAGCTGCGCTCCCATTGGCCGTTGGAAATAGGCCCCGGGGCCTAGCTGCACTCTCATTGGCTGTTGGAAACAGTCCCCGGGGTCTAGCTGCGCTCCCATTGGCCGTTAGAAATAGGCCCCTGGGGCTGACTGCGCTCCCATTGAAAGTAGGAAACAGGCCCTAAGGCTAGCTGCGCTCCCATTGGCTGTTGGAAATAGGCCCCGGGGGCTAGCTGCGCTCTCATTGGTTGTTGGAAACAGGCCTTGGTGGCTAGGTTTGCTCCCATTGGCCATTTGAAATAGGCCCGGGGGCTAGCTGCACTCCCATTGGCTGTTGGAAATAGGCCCCGGGGTCTAGCTGCTCTCCCATTGGCCGTTGGAAATACGCCCCGGGGGCTAGCTGCGCTCCCATTGGCTGTTAGAAGTAGGCCCCTGGGGCTAGCTGCGCTCCCATTGGCGGTTGGAAATAGGCTCCGGGGGCTACCTGCGCTCCCATTGGCCGTTTGAAACAGGCCCCGTGGGTTAGCTTCTCTCCCATTGGCCGTTGGAAAAAGACCCCGGGGGCTATCTGCGCTCCTTTTGGCCATTGGATATAGGCCCCTGGGGCTAGCTGCGCTCCAATTGGCCAGTGTAAACAGGCCCCGGGGTCTTTTTGAGCTCCCATTGGCCGTTGGATATAGGCCCCTGGGGCTAGCTGTGCTCCAATTGGCCAGTGTAATGGGAGCGCAGCTAGCCCCTGGGGCCTGTTTCCAATGGCCAATGGGAACGCAAATAGCCCCCAGGCCCTATTTTCAACGGCCAATGTGAGCACAGTTACCCCCCGGGGCCAATTTCAAACAGCCAATGGGAGAGCATTGGCTGTTTGAAATAGGCCCCGGGGGGTAGCTGCGCTCACATTGGCCGTTGGAAATAGGGCCTGGGGGCTAGTTGCGTTCCCATTGGCCATTGGAAACAGGCCCCAGGGGCTAGCTGCGCCTCCATTGGCTGTTGAAAATAGGCCCCGGGGGCTAGCTTCGCTCTCATTGGCCGTTGGAAATAGGATCTAGGGGCTAGCTGTGCTCCCATTAGCTGTTGAAAACAGGCCCCAGGGGCTAGCTGCACTACCATTGGCCATTGAAAACAGGTCCTGAGGGCTAGCTGCGCTCCCATTGGCCGTTGGAAACAGGCCCCTGGGGCTAGCTGCGCTCCCATTGGCCATTGAAAACAGGCCCTGGGGGCTAGCTATGCTCTGATTGGCCGTTTGAAACAGGCCCCGGGGGCTAGCTGCGCTCCCATTGGCCGTTGAAAACAGGCCTCGGGTCTAGCTGCATTCCAATTGGCCGTTGGAAAAAGGCCCCGGAGGCTAGCTGCGCTCCATTTGGCCGTTGGAAATAGGCCCAGGGGCTAGCTGCGCTCCCATTTGCCGTTGGAAATAGGCCCCGGGTGCTAGCTGTACTCCTATTGCCCGTTGGAAATAGGGCCCGGACCCTAGCTGCTCTCCATTTGGCCGTTGGAAATAAGCGCCTGGGGCTAGCTGCGCTCCCATTGGCCGTTGGAAATGGGCCCCGGGGTCTAGCTGCACTCCCATTGGCCATTAGAAATAGGCCCCGGAGCCTACCTGCTCTTTCATTGGCAGTTGAAAACATGCCCTGGGGGCTAACTGTGCTCCCATTGGCCGCTGGACTTAGGCCCCTGGGGCTAGTTGCGCTCCCATTGGCCGTTGGACATAGGCCTCGGGGGCTAGCTGAGCTCCCATTGGCCATTGGAAATAGGTCCCGAGGGATGGCGACGCTCCCATTGGCCGTTGGAAACAGGCCCCGGGGCTAGCTGCGCTCCCATTGGCCGTTGGCAGCAGGCCCCGGGGGCTAACTGCGCTCCCATTGGCTGTTGGAAACCGGCCCCGGGGGCTAGCTGCGCTCCCATTGGCCGTTGGAAATAGGCCCCGGGTAATAGTTGCGCTCCCATTGGTCGTTGGAAACAGGCCCCGGGGGAGAGCTGCGCTCCCATTGGCCATTGGAAACAGGCTCCGGGGGCTTGCTGCGCCCCCATTGGCCGTTGGAAACAGGCCCGGGGGATAGCTGCACTCCCATTGGCCGTTGGAAACAGGCCCAGGGGGCTAGCTGCGCTCCCTGTGGCCGTTGAAAATAGGCCCCGGGGGCTAGCTGCTCACCCATTGGCCATTGGGAATAGTCCCCGGGGGCTAGCTGAGCTCCCATTGGCTGTTGGACATAGGCCCAGGGGGCTCGCTGCGCTCCCATTGGCCGGGAGTAGGTACCAGGGGCCAGCTGCGCTCCCATTGGCCGTTAGAAAAAGGCCCCGGGGGCTAGCTGCGCTCCCATTGGCCGTTGGATATAGGCCCTTGGAGCTGGCTGTGCTCCAATTGGCCGGTGTAATCAGGCCACGTGCGATAGCTGCACTCCCATTGGCTGTTTGAAATAGGCCCCGGGGACTAGCTGTGCTCCCATTGGCCGTTGGAAAAAAGCCCCGGGGGCTAGCTGCGCTACCATTGACTGTTGGAAACAGGCCCCTGGGGCTAGCTGCGCTCCAATTGGCCGTTTGAAACAGGCCCCGAGGGCTAGCTGTGCTCCCATAGGCCGTTGGAAATAGGCCCCGGGGGCTAGCTGCGCTCCCATTGACTGTTGGAAATTAGGTTCCGGGGGCTAAATGTGCTCCAATTGGCCGTTGGAAATAGGGCCCGTGGGCTAGATGCGCTCCCATTGGCCATTGGAAAAAAGCCCCGAGGGCTAGCTGCGCTCCCATTGGCCGTTGGAAATGGGCCCCGGGGTCTACCTGTGCTCCCATTGGCCATTGCAAATAGGTCCCGGGGTCTAGCTTCGCTCCCATTGGAAGTTGGAAACAGGCATTGGGGGCTAGCCGTGCTCCCATTGTCCGTGTGACGTAGGCCCCTGGGGCTAGTTGCGCTCCCATTGGCCGTTGGACATAGGCCCCGGGGGCTAGTTGCGCTCCCATTAGTCATTGGAAATAGGTCCCGGGGAATGGCGACGCTCCCATTGGCCGTTGGAAACAGGCCCTGGAGGCTAGCTGCGCTCCCATTGGCCGTTGGGAACAGGCCCCGAGTGCTAGCTGCGCTCTCATTGGCCTTTGGAAACAGGCCCCAGGGGCTAGCTGCGCTCCCATTGGCCATTGGAAATAGGCCCCTTGGGCTAACTGCGCTCCCATTGGCAGTAGGAAACCGGACCCGGGGGCTAGCTGCACTACCATTGGCCGTTGAAAACAGGTCCTGGGGGCTAGCTGCGCTCCCATTGGCTGTTGGAAACAGGCCCCGGGGGCTAGCTGCGCTCCCATTGGCCGTTGGAAATAGGCCCCGGGGGCTAGCTGCATTTCCATTGACTGTTGGAAATTAGGCCCCGGGGGCTAAATGTGCTCCTATTGGCCGTTGGAAATAGGGCCCGTGGGCTAGCTGCGCTCCCATTGGCCATTGGAAAAAAGCCCCGAGGGCTAGCTGCGCTCCCATTGGCCGTTGGAAATGGGCCCCGGGGTCTAGCTGCGCTCCCATTGACCATTGCAAATAGGTCCCGGGGTCTAGCTTCGCTCCCATTGGCAGTTGGAAACAGGCATTGGGGGCTAGCCGTGCTCCCATTGGCCGTGTGACGTAGGCCCCTGGGGCTAGTTGCGCTCCCATTGGCCGTTGAACATAGGCCCCGGGGGCTAGTTGCGCTCCCATTAGCCGTTGGAAATAGGTCCCGGGGGATAGTGACGCTCCCATTGGCCGTTGGAAACAGGCCCTGGAGACTAGCTGGCTCCCATTGGCCGTTGGGAACAGGCCCCGAGTGCTAGCTGCGCTCTCATTGGCCTTTGGAAACAGGCCCCAGGGGCTAGCTGCGCTCCCATTGGCCATTGGAAATAGGCCCCTTGGGCTAACTGCGCTCCCATTGGTAGTAGGAAACAGGCCCTGGGGGCTAGCTGCACTACCATTGGCCGTTGAAAACAGGTCCTTGGGGCTAGCTGCGCTCCCATTGGCCGTTGGAAACAGGCACCGGGGGCTAGCTGCACTCCCATGCCATTTAAAACAGACCCTGGGGGCTAGCTATGCTCTGATTGGCCGTTGAAAACAGGCCCCGGGTCTAGCTGCGCTCCAATTGGCCGTTGGAAAAAGGCCCCGGGGGCTAGCTGCGCTCCATTTGGCTGTTGGAAACAGGCCCGGGGGCTAGCTGCGCTCCCATTGGCCGTTGGATATAGGTCCCGGGGGCTAGCTGTACTCCTATTGGCCGTTGGAAATAAGGCCCGGGGGATAGCTGCTCTCCCATTGGCCATTGGAAATAAGCCCCTGGGGCTAGCTGCGCTCCCATTGGCTGTTGGAAATGGGCCCCGGGGTCTAGCTGCACTCTCACTGGCCATTAGAAATAGGCCCCAGGGGCTGGCTGCTCTCCCATTGGCAGTTGAAAACAGGCCCTGGGGGCTAGCTGCGCTCCCATTGGCCGTTGGAAATAGGTCCCGAGGGATGGCGACGCTCCCATTGGCTGTTGGAAACAGGCTCCGGGGCTAGCTGCGCTCCCATTGGCCATTGGCAGCAGGCCCCGGGGGCTAGCTGCGCTCCCATTGGCTGTTGGAAACCCGCCCCGGTAGCTAGCTGCTCTCCCTTGGGCCGTTGGAAATAGGCCCCGGGGAATAGCTGCGCTCCCATTGGTCGTTGGAAACAGGCCCCGGGGGATAGCTGCGCCACATTGGCCGTTGGAAACAGGCCCCGGGGGCTAGCTGCACTCCCATTGGCCGTTGGAAACAGGCCCAGGGGGCTAGCTGCGCTCCCTGTGGCGGTTGGAAATAGGCCCCGGGGGCTAGCTGCTCACCCATTTGTAACGTTCTGCTTCTTACACTTCTTAGTTACATATATACACACATCGGTATTAGTTAAACTCCCAAATACTTTCTCTGTTCGTAGGTTTATTGAAGTCCTTATTGGTACTTGCTTACAACAATAGTTATAACACACACACAGTGTCACACATACACCCTCACGACTAGACCCGTATGCCTAGGTCTATCGTCGTTCGTGGCTGGGCTAAGACTGCCTAGCTGAGGGGTACCATAGGGTGCCCTAAGCAGCCCTCAGATTCAAACGCGCTCATACGCACATGATTGTACACACAGGCTCACATGTGCATACAAACACATAGGCCTAGCTGGACAGAGGGGTCCTGTCTGCGGTTTACTGGTCGAGGAGGGGAGAGAGGGTTTCTTACCCAAAGTTCCCTCTCACTCCTAACATAATCTCATAGAATCCTAAAATCTCTAAATCTCCATAAGTCCACAGTCTCTTAATGCACTCTCATTATTGTTCATAAGACTACTATTACAATGCTCGATCACGCTACTCCAGGCTTCTCGACTGGTATGAGGTGAAAGGCAACTTAGGTGAGGCATAGAATCCAATGCAACAAGTAAAGTATATCATCCCTGAGGAAATATCACACATAAAGATAAACATGAAAAATTGGCCAAAATTCATACTTAAAAATAGACATAAGAAATAAATATATACATTTGAAACACTGCAACGACTTGCATAGTTCGTGTTAAGAAGTATTCCACACAGTTCGCCGAGGTCACTGGATAATGTTTTTGGATGAATCACTTCACAGGAAGTCACAAAAGTTCGTTCAGTATAATAATTATTATTTGTTTTTCTATTTTTTATATATGTTTTTTTTTTATTTTATATACCGGTATATATATTTTTATTTTATTTTATTGTCATATAAGTGACAAATTAATTAATTTTCTTAATAAAAACACCCAAACAAATGTCCATAATTGGGGTATTTGAACTTTAAAAATAATTGCTAAAATTCCAGGTATCGTCCAGTGGATTCTTGACACGGCGATGATCACCGGAAGCTTGAAGTGTTGTCCTGGCAGGTATAGGGATCCTGGCAGGGTCCACAGCGGTGTAACCAGCTCTGGCACACCTTTCTCATATACAAATAACTAACGAAGAGACCAATGATTATAATGGCAACATAATTAGCAGAAACTCCTAATATATGAGATCAGTAACTAGTTAATTTTATCCTTTACAAGGAAAGTAAATTGAAGATAATGCTCATGAAAACAATTAACAAACAGAGTACAGTCCACCAAGGGACACAAACATTGAAGGTTACTGTATTGGACAAAAATGAGCATGAAGTCCAGTTATCTCTCTTAAATATAAATAATGTTTAGGACATGTACTTTCAACAGAGGTTTTCACTTGTGAGTACAAGTAGCATGTTGTTTAAATCCAAACACGGAACAAGAAAGATAAAATAACTCTTTCCAAACACATGCATAAAATGATAATTGGTCAATAAATACAGTACTGTAAAGAAAAGTAATATTTCTTAAAACGGTAAGTTTGACTTTCAATGTAAGTCTACAGATATCAGCAGTATCGTACCATCGGGCCTGACACGACATGTCAATAAGTAAGGAAGGAACTGTATGAGTGCAAAGTTCAAAATTCAATTACCGTATGTTTGGTAGCAAACCAACATTCTGAAGGGAAATACTGTAGGCCTACAAGTAATTCTCCGAGAGGGCAGTGCCGCATAATCCGGAGGTACTCGTAGGTCAAACAATTAGCCAAGAATATCGAGGAAAATTATATTGAGTTTAAGAACTCATTACGGAATATCAGTTATTACAAACTCCTCAAAATCACAAATATTACCTAACCACACCACTACTAGACTCCCAGAACAATCTATATCATGCCCCATCGCTTAGGAATTAAGAACAATACAGAGTAAAATCATGGAAGTCCAGTGCAATAAACTCCTGTGCCAATGCAGAAGTGAAAATGATTAATATTATTATGTGCCTTCTGCGTGTCGTAAGAGGCAACTAAAGAAGTTGGGTCGGTGGGCTTGCGACCCCCACCCGGAAAAAATATCTAAGCAACGAAAAACGAACGAACAGCCTCGGATGCGGACGGAACCAACGTTGACGAACCACGACCGACTAAGGACATGCCTTCGGACATTCTGAGAATGGCTACGTGGAATGTTAGTGGCATGAATGATGGCACAAAAGAGAGAGAGGTTCTGGATGTGTTAGTGAATGCCAGGCTGGATGTATGTGGAATGACAGAGACCAAATGGAAAGGTTCAGATGTGAGAGAGTGGGAGTGTGGAATGGGTGTGTGTGCTGGAGTGAGTGAAGGAACAGCGAGAGAAGGTGCATGTTTGTTTGTAAGTAGCAAATGGAAGGAATGTGTAAGAGAGTATGGGTCTGTGGGTTCAAGGATTGTGTGGGTGAGAATGAAAGTAGGAATACAAACGTGGGTGATTGTATGCGTGTATGCCCCGACAGAGGATATACTTGAAAGAAAGAAAGAGGAGTTCTGGATGAATGTGGAGGCGTGCCTGGAGAAGTTTGACAAGAACGAAAGAATATTTCTGATTGGGGATATGAATGGTAAGGTGGGTGATAGGAAAGTTGAGGGAGTGGTGGGAGGGTGGGGGGTACCATCAGAGGTGAATGGGAATGGTAGTGCACTTGTGGACGTATGTGTGGGGAGGAGGCTGTGGATAGCCAACACCTTCTTCCGACACAGAATGATCTACAGGTACACGTGGAAACGGATGTTGACGATGAAGGATAAGACAGTGGTGGAACGAAAGTCATTGATTGATTATGTATGTGTGGATGAACGAATGAAGAAATCTGTGATGGATGCTAG